>JBBBDQ010001887.1:80000-517500 GCA_037127315.1 Ascarosepion bandense
CTGCCATCATCCATTCCCTATCGCTGTTTGACTTTGCAAGAATTGGTTGTGGGTAAAAGAAAATTAGTGTAGAAGAAAGTGCCGATAGCGTGAATTTGTTAAAGGTGGACCTCAACAAGCCATGAAGTGGCCCACACCATTGATTTAATGACGCGGGCACATGGAATGAGTCATGAAGAACTTCAATAGACTGCCGATTGCTTTTATCCAGGATTGAAAACCGAACGAATTGGCGTCAGTCGGCGATTCTACTTCTGAGATATCGGAACTCGGTAGAAGGAGGAAGACTTTTAGCGTGTCATATACCATGTAAACATAAGCCAGTAGTTAGAGTGTTCTAATTCATTATTGAATGAACAATGTGTGAATGCTTGAGTAACTGCTACTAAGGGAGATTTACTCCGAAGGAAGGCAGTACACCTCCAAGGATGACCTCTGGAATGCCGTTGTGACTGCTGCCAAAGAAATTTCATCAGATGAAATCGAAAGTTTGACATCTTCAATGGACCAAAGGCATTTTTCTCTTGTTAATAAAAATGGCAGTTATAAACAATATTGATTTTATTATGAAACCATATTGAAGATGTTTGCTCTGTATTATTGTTGTTCTCAAATTACATATTCCTAAAATAATCAATGTTTTAATTTTTCGTCACCACTTCACCATATTTGACACTTTACCAATGATTTGCATATAAATTTGGCACGCTGAAACATGCTGCATGTCACCAAAATCGCTGCTGTTTGTTTACTATTGCGCAGATTAGCTTAGAATTTTAGATCTGCGCGTGTGTTAGTGTTATCATATAACGTGCCAAGTTTCAATAGTTTTTATAAAAAACTATCGGAGTTAGAACACGTGTACCCACAACTAGCAAAAATATACAAGTATAATTAACACAATTTCTGCGAAGGCCGAAAGAGCGTTTTCTGTCATGAACATAATTTATTCTGACAAAAGAAATTGTCTATATGTTAAAAATGTGCCAAATATTCTAGTCATAACTTTGATAGGCGATTCATTGGTTATTGGGTCTCCAGCTATTCAGTTCAACCGTCGCTAAAAACCCATAACAAAGCTGATGACACTAAAGTAAAAAAAAGTATCATAGTGTGGGGATGCCGAGCAAGCGAGGTACCGGATGTTTGCACTCAGAGGTCCAGAAAGCAAATGACTAAAATTGGTCTTTGCACACCTGGGCTTCCCGCAGAAGTTCCGGTGGAAAACCAAAAATAAATAAATATCAGATTCCTTTTACGGACCTTTTTCGCGAGTCGACGTGAATTTTGTTTATCGTCCAATGGGAAGCCCAGAATTAAATCCGCGTGTGAATTCCCAAATGACTTGTCCAGAGCCCCGAAAACGAAATAAAAGGACGACACAGGAAAAAAATCGACAGTAGAGAAAATGTTGTTTCTATACACAATATGATTTTCTTGTTTTATTCCCCCTTTATAGTGGGCTATCTACTAACAAGGCCAAATCAAGGTGATCTGTTCCAACACACAAATATACATCACTATGTCGGATAACACACTATAATACTTCTGAACAGAAATATGATGCGAATAGAATTTCACAACAACTGAAATATGTTTACTAAATTCTTTTTTATACTATAAAGTGATTTGTTTCAATTCTCAGACAGAAAAGAAAATAAGCAGAATATGTTCCTAAAGATTACCGGCCTTTTAGGAACCGGTTTCTGGAAATTTGAGATCCCATTACATGTGATGGTTAAGTTTTTCAAACACACTTTCTTTCTTGTGTGCCCAAGACATTTTAGTTCTTTTCCTAATTCTGATTTTAAGTTTTTTTTCCATTTTCTTTAGAAGTACATCATTGCTTACACACTCGCTCAATGGAATTCTCAGTATCCTTCGGTAGGACCATATTTTTGTTGCCTCCAGTTTTTTTTATCTATGTTGAGACTTTCCATTATTCATTGCCATACAAGAAGATAGGCAACAAATAGGGACCCAGAACACTTGTCTTTCTTTATAACGATATTGTGTTATTTTTTTATTATTTTCTTTAATATATAGAATGCATTTTCTGTTAATCCAATGTGGGGGTCATATTTTCACAATTGTCTGTTAAAACTTATTTTTACTCTTTCAGTAACACGCTTCTGCGATATCGCTAACATCTATTTGCCGTCGGGTATTTAGTACTATTCTGACATAAATACATGTTTAACACGATACTTTTCTGTTTGTATTACACGTTTCTTTATTCGAGAGTTAATTTCTTGGGTTAAATTCATTTCTAGCTCTGCCTTTTGGAAAGATGAATTGTTTGCAGACGTTTTGGCGATACAACAGACAAGAAATATAAACCTGTTCACATAATCAAAAGAGAAAATAATGTGCGTTTGTATTAATGCGTCAGCAATAGTGAAAGTGAATGATTATAAAAGCATTTATCTTGCACGCTAAAAAAATTAACTTTCACCTTATTTATTGCTGCACTCAAGCCATTGTTTCTCAGTTAATCACAGAGGCCAAACCTTTCTAAATTGAAAATTTCAGATAAAACTTTGTTAATGCCTGTATGAATTTTTAGGCATTGTTTTACACTCGCGGAAATTCGTATACAGGATTTACCAATACATTGGTATCTCTCTCTCTCTATATATATATATATATCAACACAAAATAAAATTTATGTCAACACAAAATAAAATCGTCGGTGATGGTGAATGTTAATGTGCTACCGCCGTAATAACCTCTCTGAAGATGGCTCATATGGGCCGAAAGGTTAGAACTAAATTAATAAAAATTATCCAAATGTTGGAGAATTTTTGTCTTTATTTTCAACTGAAATTAAAGCCAAAATACGACGTTTAGAACGGCTTATGATTAAACATAATAGACATTCATTGTCTCTTATATTTAACAGTATATATTTAAAAAATTATTTGCTGCCTCGATACAATATATATATATATATATATATATATATATATATATATATAGGAATTAATTGCGACACCAAATTTCTATGTTTTCAGATAGATTTTCTTCATCAGGCAATGTTGGATGTTGGTTGTCCAAATGATTTACGTTTAAATACAAATTTGCTGTTTATGTATGTGGGAAGATATAAAATTTATGTGTGTGTTCTTTTTAGCTAATCAGAGTGTAGATTCATTTTGGAATTTGGCCCCAAAGAATGCATACTATTTTTTCTCTTTTTTCCCTCCTTTTTTCCTTTCCTTCTTTTCATCCTTTCTTCTTTTTCCTCCCTAATGGTCAAGATGTCAGTCTGCTTTTAACTTAATTTTATCTTTTCCCCTTTTCATTTCATTTTTATTGCTTTTTATTTAGTTTTATTATCTTTGATGTGATGTGTATATTTAGTACCAAGACTATCCTGTCTGCTTTCTTTTCATTTTGGTCTCATTATTAAGCTCTATATATTTATTATATTGAGCACTGTTTATAATAAAATAAATGCCGTGGCACTCAAAATAGTAAAACCATGACTCCTCTTCACCTGTATATATATATATATATATATATATATATATATATATATATATAGAATTGATTATTTGAGCAGCAGTCCCTCTTTTATACAGGTTTCATTAAAGACGACTGACAAAGTACTGCAATTAAACTTTCTTTTCAATTTTTCTGGACGACATTTCTTTTCTGGGTATAAGTTTTTTAGCATTGAAAAATATGTACATCAAGTACATCATCCACAGTTCTCTAATATATATATATATATCATTTCCTCCAAAGCAAGGCACTACTGTAAATGGCGCGCAGGGGCTACATAAGAGGAGAGTGAAAGGTTACATAGGAAAGCGAAGAGAAAAAGGAACCAGTTACAGGGTGCGTCAGACAATGGGCAAGAGAAGGACGGGAATAACAGTGTGAAGAGAGTTAATTGTGGGTAGAGTCAAAAAAAGGAGAAGCAGAAGATTCAGTGGGTGATGGCGAAAGGGTGAAAGAAATATGGGAATCAAGGGGATAAAAGATGGCTATTGACGTTTCATTGAAACTCTTGGAGATTGTAGCTATCAGGGAAGCAAGTATAGGGAAGAGAGTTCTACATGCATTTGGTTATTTTGACTGTAAAAAGGTGGGGCTTTGTTGCCAGTCTGGTTGCTCAAGTAAATTCATGTAGAATAGGTCACCAGGGAGCTACGGGATCATTTATATTTCAGATTTTCTTCGGGGGTCTGTCAAGAATCCCGAGATGAATAGCAAAGGCGCCTGACCAGATATGAAAGGAGTATTCTGTGACACGATAACTAGGCGTATATTAAGGTGGATTTGTAAAATATGTATTTTATTATAATATACTAAGAACAGAAAATGGTTAAGAATAGAAAAATAGTTTAAAAACATGTGTTTCGTTTAAAAAAGTACCAAGTGAAAAAGAAAAGGAAAAAATAAATAAACGCTTTTTCTTTTATAAGTAAATTTACGGAAGAGAAAAGGGCATCAGATTAGTGTTAAATCCTACCAGTCTTCCAATAAATATTTGACTAAGTGATTTGATGTGATAAAAGATAAAGTTTAGAAAATAGATTTTAGGTGACCAGGTCAAAAACTGTCTTTACTGGATATTGACCACACATTAAGAAAATAAAGAAAAGATAATAGAATTTTCCCTTTCTCCAGGCAACGTTACGGGTAAAGTGTCAGGGCTATAAAAACATCCGACGGCCTTCACACTAAGCTTTATTAAGATAAAAAGATAAACAAAATTCTGGAAAATACGTAGTTGGAGGCTGAGAGCAGACGGGATGTCTGCAGGATGTTTACACATCAAAGGAAGCAAAATTTAAGTACCTTGAAATTTTCGGACTTATAGTCGTCAATGCTTATCTTTAAATGTTGTTTTAACCCAGTGGTCTCTAATGGACTTTCGATTATTTAAATATAAATACAAGTGATTTTTCCGAGCCGATCAGTTCAGCCGGGCGTGTGCTTGAAGTCGCTACGTGTGTCAGGCACACTGAAGAAGGGAAACTCCGTTCGTCTGAGTCGGTCTGTTCGGCATTTGATCTCCATTAATTAGAGTTAGAGCTGAGTGTCACATCGTCTGCCTCAACTGCAAGGCTAACTCTGAACGAAATAAAGCATCGATTAAAACTCATCCAAGTTGTGGAAGTTTGTTCCTTCAATAGTTTATCTTGTACCCCCAGCTTGAGACATCAACTTTTTCAACCAACCCCCGGCAACATTACAACTTGGAAAACGGCCGCCAGAGAAATTGTTCGGACCTATTCTGGGGGTTTTGCAATTCAATGCATATATATATATATATATATATATATATATATATATTGATTTAAAGTAGTTGTTCCACTTGAGGCCGGCTGAGAAAGTGAAGCTAAGGAGGTGCACTGTATTGCGTTCGAGAAGACTAGCTAGATCCATATTAATGGGAGGGAGGAGTGATTGTCTATGGTGGGGGACACCAGCGTTCGTGTGATAGGATCTGGAAGAGTGCCAATTTAAGACGACCTTGCGAAGTCGTGTGCGGATACTTCAGACGAGTCAAATGTGTAGTTGGAGAATAATCTGCGTGCAAACACTTGGCCTTGCCTGCAGTAGCTGTGAGGACAACAAATTTTTTGATTAATGGAAGAATGAGGGATTAGCTGTGTTCAGCACACATTTGCAGAGCCACAAGTAGTCTTCGGAGCCGAAATTGCGGATTGCTATACGCTGCTTCATTCTCTCAGCAAACAACAGCAAAGGCAAATAAGCGCCTATTTTGATCAGACACGTGGTTCCGATATAGACAGAAGAAGAAGTGATTCTTGTGGGCAATGAATATATGAAGGATGAATATATTTTGGTGGGAACGTCATAACCGGGATGAAAGCATCGATGCAAGTTTTCACACAGAAGGAAACCTCAGAGGCGCAATCCTCAACGGGAAGGTTAAACACTTTTTCCCTCCGGACGTCATATAGAAATTCGCCGAACGAATATATATTTATATTTATAACCACAGGTACGTTTTTTCGAACCCCGGTCAGAAGTAGCAGACAACCCTTTCACGAGTATTCTGGAAAATGAAAGAGGAAGGGCTGGATTCTAAAATTAGCTGGAAACTAGTAGGTTCAGCCCGTATTCCGAGGAATTTTCGTGATAGGTGCTGTCTATGTTTAATGGAAAATATTTCAATATTGAAATACTCCCACCAACACCGGCTCCTGAATCTGAGAAGGGAATTTATCAGTAAGTGCCGCCACAAGGCAAATGTTTTGAATACTTAAATTTAGAATTTAAATCCCCGTTGACTAGATGTTAGAATATAAATATAAATTAAATGGTTTTGATTTAAATTTTAATCTTAATTTTATTTTTAACGTTAACCTAAAAAAGTATTTTAACCCCTCTACCTTCCTCTCCCAATCTTCTTTAATTGTCTATCTTTATAAAATATGGATTCTTTTACTAAACCCCCTTTTTCTCGGTTAACACACATATATATATTTCTTTAATAATTTTAAATTTATAACTTCCTGTAATTGTTACTTATCTACCTAAAAAATATTAATTAGATAAAGTTAATGAAAAAAATTTTAAGATCTTATATTTAAAACCATTCCTTCCCCGCTAAATATACCTTTTCAAACAGCCCAAAATGTTAACCTTAAAAAAGTATTTTAACCCCTCTACCTTCCTCTTCCAACCTCCTTTAGTTGTCTATCTTTATAAAATAAGGATTCCTTTACTAAAGCTTTGTTAACACACACACACACACACACACACACACACACACACATATATATATATATATTTCTTTAATAATTTTAAATTTATGACTTCCTGTAATAGATAAACTTAATTAAAACTTATATTTAAATCTATTCCTTCCCCCTAAATATATCTTTTCAAACAGCCCAAACCCCTTTAAACATTCACTTATCGAGCCGAGCAAGCGTCTTCCATTTGATATTTGATACTCCGTCTTTCTCTTATCTTGTCTCTATACACCCTCTAATCTCTGCCCCTCCCAGTTCTGTCCTGTTCTGTTTTGTTTAACCCAATCCTCAACAACATCCCATCTCTCTGACCTTAAAAGAATTCTCAATTCTTGACCGTTGCTTATTTTGCCCCTCCCCCTTTGTCCCATGTTTTTCTTCATTTGGAATGGAACGATGTCGCTGAGGTGATGTGGAATCTCTATTACAGATCTTATGTCGAAATGTGCATCCGACACTTTTGAATTTTGAAAATTTTCTCTAACTTATATATTTATATATATCTCTATATATATATATGTATATATAATGCCAAGTCTGTAAACAGGGAGGATAATTCAAAAAAGATTTTTCTAATATAAAATATAAAAAGATAGATCTGTATAGAGAGCTAAATGGATATTATCCAGTGCAATATGATATGAATAAAGTGAGGCTCAACGTATTTACTAAATTAGTTATAAACTGTGATTTACTTCGACGACACATACATACGTTTTTTTTTTCTTTACGTTTTTTTTATTTAGTTTGTCGATTGTTCTTTATAGAATATGCGTTGTGTTGCAGTGCATATCGGCTCGGAACGAGAAATCGGAGAGCCGATTTCGAATTCCCGCTGAATTCACTTACGCGACATGACTCTTCGGGAAGTTATTAATCAATCTCTTCTCCCTCTATCTATGGGTTAAACAACAAGACAGATTGGGATCCGTAGTCTTGGTTGGCATCTAGTCTACCACAAGAATTTATAATAACCTACTGCCTGAAAATCTTCTGTCCGGTCAGTCATGTCTCTTTCAGGACATGATCGCCCTAAGCGTGTATCTCGTATGGCACTTAACCGACTAACATTACAGTATGATCAGTTAAGCAGCGTCTGTTAGAAAAAGCCCACCATGACGCAATGCGCTCTGGCAGAAATTTAGAATAGGCATGCTCTACTGCTTGGCTTCTCGCCCGAAAGCTTTAATACAAATATTCAGAGTGCTTGAGTGTCATTACGAACATTTTGGAGTACTTGGGTGCAGAGGGTTCGTAAAGAATTGGATGACAGAATACCGTGTATTAGGACAAGAAGTATATAATCTTTTATGAGGCATCAAAATAAAGTATAAAATCACTCCTGTTCTAACACTTTTGCACACTAAATGTAGTGTTCAGGAGTATTAGGCCAGGTCTGATTTTCTTAAAATACTCACTGAAATTCAAATACAGGGTGAAAAGCCAAGTAAATTGCTAATAAATATTGATTATTTAAATCTAGGTGTAAAAGAAATGTGTTAAAAAGTACTTATATTTAATTTTTTCTATTTTCTAATAAACAAGTTATTTCGAAACTACTCATTATTCTATTATCCTTGGATATGACTGATATTTTTCTTATTCCCCCCTCTTGAATTGATAAATGTAATGTTACTTTGCAAGACACACTTTGGGAACAAATGCAAGCTGCTTGGCAGGAGATACCATTAGATATATTGAAGAAGCTTGTGATGTCAATGCCTGACAGAATGAAGGCTGTGATCAAAGCAAAAAACTATTATCCTAAATATTAAATATATTTTGTAACAAGTATTTTTTGTTAAAGCATTTGTTGAATAAATCAAATAAAATTATTTTAAGTAAATAGTTTATTTTCTGTCAATATGTCTCATAAAATATAAAATGGTTCTCGTTTTAATACTTTTGCACTGTACTTAGTGTATATGCAGTCAACATTATGGTGTTTGGAGTGATCGCTAGTTAAGGCAATGTTATGCCGCCTTTACAGTGTCTCACACTCAACACAGAGGCAGATATCAAGTGCCTTGAGTACGTAGTGCTACTCCGGGTCAAAAGGGTAGATGTTGGAAGACACTATGTTTGGCAAAAGAACTCTACTCCTTGTCACACAAGCAGGAGAACCCAGTTACAGCTATCAAAGAATTTCTCACACCACCCGCTAACATCAGCCACCTAACGCGACTATTATGAGTAGAGCAACTGAGCAAGAGAGCAACAAAAAGATGAACTGAAGGCCGCATTTACGAGAAGACCGTCAAAATTGGAGGCCGTGATTGAAGCCAATAGAAAATTTATTGAATTAATTTTCTCTTTAGTATTTCAAGATATTTTATGTAATTTGGGTAAATTAGCAGTATAGCCTGACGTTGCTCGGGTGTAATGAAAGCTTTAAAACTAATCCATGGTCCTCGATCTCAGACTCTTTGAACGTTGGCACGAAAGACTAAAACGCAGTAGTTATTTCCAGTTAAAGCGAAACCGTAGACTGAAAGAAAAAAATGAATGGATGTAAGTCAAATTTTGATTTCCTGCTATCGATATCAAATAAGTTATTTTTCGTCGTAAACTGAATTTTGAGGGCTAAATAAGTCCTCTGAGTCCATGGTATCATGGCTGAGACTAAGAACTACGACTATAGCTATGCTTAGAGCCAAACCCGAAGCAAAAACTAAAATAAAAGGGCTGAAAAAAATACAGACATATAGGCAGATAAACAGACACACACACACAAACATCTTGCCTTTTATATATATATATTATCAATTTTCTGCACTATTGTAAGAACTGCAACCTTGAAACTTCTGAATATCGTTTCTTATGTCTTTGTCTATGAGTGTATTAAATTTGATTAAAATTGGACCACTCCTTCTATTACCCGATTTTTTCGATTATCGATTTTCGATATTTATCGGGGGTACCTCGACACAAAACCTAGCTAAGAACACATGCAGACGATTATAGTACAACTGTGTAAATTTTCAAGAAAATCGGTTCAGCCGTTTCGGAGTCTATAGGTAATGTACACACACACACACACACACACACACACACACACACACACACACACAGACAGACACACCCAGACACACAAAGTTCCATTCATAAATAAGCTTAGATATATCTGTTAAAATGAGATATCAGCGTTGTTTTTTTCTTTTACGTAATTGAAATGACAATTTATCTATTGCCCCATGTGTATGCTTATAGTTATGACTTATTCATTATTTTTATTATCTTATCCGATTATAGTTTTAGTTGTTTAGTTGTTTAGTTGTTTACTTTTTACTTTTTAGTTACTTTTTAGTTGTTTACTTTTTAGTTGTTTAGTTGTTTAGTTGTTTACTTTTTAATTTTGGTTTTGAGTAAAATTATTTCTTATAGTAGTAACAGAATCTAAGAATTAAACGTGCAATTTCAGCAGAATAAAAAAATTACTACTTATAATTCAAGCAGAATAAAAGAATTAAACGTGTAATTTTATCAGAATGAAAGAATTATTTCTTATAATTTTTGCAGAATAAAAGAATTAAACGTGTAATTTTATCAGAATGAAAGAATAATTTCTCATAATTTTTTTCAGAATAAAAGAATTAAACGTGTCATTTTATCAGAATAAAAGAATTATTTCTTATAATTTGTGCAGAATAAAAGAATTAAACGTGTAATTTTATCAGAATGAAAGAATTATTTCTTATAATTTTTGCAGAATAAAAGAATTAAACGTGTAATTTTATCAGAATGAAAGAATAATTTCTCATAATTTTTTTCAGAATAAAAGAATTAAACGTGTCATTTTATCAGAATAAAAGAATAATTTCTCATAATTTGTGCAGAATAAAAGAATTAAACGTGTAATTTTATCAGAATAAAAGAATTATTTCTTATAATTTGTGCAGAATAAAAGAATTAAACGTGTAATTTTATCAGAATAAAAGAATTATTTCTTATAATTTGTGCAATAAAAGAATTAAACGTGTAATTTTATTAGAATGAAAGAATTATTTCTTATAATTTTTTCAGAATAAAAGAATCAAACGTGTAATTTTATCAGAATAAAAGAATTATTTCTCATAATTTGTGCAGAATAAAAGAATTAAACGTGTAATTTTATCAGAATAAAAGAATTTTTTTCTTATAATTTGTGCAGAATAAAAGAATTAAACGTGTAATTTTATTAGAATGAAAGAATTATTTCTTATAATTTTTTTTCAGAATAAAAGAATCAAACGTGTAATTTTATCAGAATAAAAGAATTATTTCTCATAATTTGTGCAGAATAAAAGAATTAAACGTGTAATTTTATCAGAATAAAAGAATTTTTTCTTATAATTTGTGCAGAATAAAAGAATTAAACGTGTAATTTTATTAGAATGAAAGAATTATTTCTTATAATTTTTTTCAGAATAAAAGAATCAAACGTGTAATTTTATCAGAATAAAAGAATTATTTCTCATAATTTGTGCAGAATAAAAGAATTAAACGTGTAATTTTATCAGAATAAAAGAATTATTTCTTATAATTTTTGCAGAATAAAAGAATTAAACGTGTAATTTTATCAGAATAAAAGAATTTTTTCTTATAATTTGTGCAGAATAAAAGAATTAAACGTGTAATTTTATCAGAATAAAAGAATTATTTCTTTTACCAAAAAAAGACGTTCAACACCAGTAGAATAGGAATTTATCCTCATGTGAGTTATAATTTAACGTCCTTAAAATTTTCCCCGCGTTCAAGGGGAGCAACTCTTCTCTCGAACGTATTACCACGTATTCAATGCATTAACTGAAACAAATCTCCCCTCTAACCAAAATAATTCTTACAGTTTATGATTTTCTATTGTCTTTTTATCATAATGTTGTTGTAGGTAGCACAAAACTAATTTGTTTTCATGTCTGCAATTGCAAATGAGCTCTGATTTTTTCTTTTGGAGTTTAGCTTTTATCATGGTTTTCCTTTTCAAGCAATGATTACTTGGCTTTGATATTTTGTAAGCTGGTGCTGTTTTTTAAAAACACTTTATGCTATTTTTTATGTTTTCGTTTATGTTTTCGTTTGTGCTTTGTAGAAAGACGACCGACTTTCTTTGCACTAATTGTTTTACATATACTCGCACATCCGCCCTGAGTAAAACGTCTGCTCATAGGAAAGGTGGTCGCAAAGTGGGTCGCAAGTCGTACGCATTACCGCACTGGATTACGTTATTCTCTATAACTTTTTAAAAAATCCATGTCAACCTGTTCTTTACTCCACTATTTCCTTGTTATACGAACTTCATGACAAGTTGCCATATAGGTTTAATGTTTGCTCATTCACTGTTTTGGAATTATGGGTTATAAATCTAAAGAAAAAGAGCTGTTCGAGAATTCGTTCACGCTAATTATAGAAAAATATGTGGAAATTCGGACTTTGTAACTGGATTAGTTCTTGTTTATGTGCTTTGACCTTTCTTGATGTAGGCGATCATGGACTTCCACTTGGCCCTGTCTCTTGTTGCTCTCAATATTTTTTTCTCTTAGCATTTCTCCCAAATCACTCTCGGCCATCCATTTGCTCAGGTCTATCAAGTGCGTCTCGCGCTGCTTTCCCCTGTCTCTCCTTCCCTTTATCCGTCTTGCGAGTATTACATTCTCCAGAACCTCATTCCACATTACGTGTCCATGGAACCTCATCTGTCTCTTCCTGATGTTAAGTATGAGTTTTCTTCTCATATGCATTTTCTCTAACACCTCATTGTTGCTCACCTGTTCAGTCAATGGTATCTTCAGCATCCTTTCTGCTGCCCCAAATCTCTCCTTCATCATTGATGAGATCGTCCAATATTCACTTCTATACAGACGGACAAATATCTCATAGCAATCCAGAACTCTCTTCTTTGTTTCCAATGTTTTGTGGGATCTCCACTTTGTATATGATAATGGACTCGACTGAGTATACATATACTCCTGCGATAGCAAAAACAGCAGTTGAGAGTTGAGAGTAATCGTAGAGATCCGTTAGATTTATCAGAGAGTACTGGAACGGATACGTAAGTTACCGAGAGATACCGAAGTTACCTAGAGATTACCGCATCTAAGTCAGAATAGCTCTGAGCTTCACTCAGCTAGAATAATATACACGGATATACTATTTCCAACGACTTCAAAACTTGTATATATTTATTTCTTACTAATAGCATTCCTGGATTTCAGTAACCTGCGTTCAAGTTTGTATATTACGTTCAATATAACCTACTTTTTTTAATCTTCATATCTATTTTGTTGTTCATTATTTTGTGCGGTTTCTCAACTGGAATTCATAATAAAATGAGATTTTTCTGTCTTTCAGTATTCTAGTTAGCTTGGCCATGCCAACGTTTCTTTGGATCTTCTTGTCACCCATTCGATCTTCGGTCAGAACGCTTCACAGATATTTAAATTACAAAACCGAATTTCTTAATGACTTTACTCATCGGGTAGTCAAAGATTTCGAAATTCTCAACGTGGTAATTATTCTAGAACCTGTGCGACAAAATGTAATGTAATCTTGTCAGTAAAAGGACTTTAAGTTTAAGTTTTGGGTTATTTAATGCCAAAAAAGTCGGGGTTTAAGTTATTTTTTAATGTTCGGTTAAAGTGAGAAGGTTGATTTAGTCAGATTTTATTGAAAACTTTTTGTTTTTATTCTTTTTTATTTTAGAAAGCTGAAAATATTTTTTAGTTTTGTATTCAAAAATATTTTGTGGAGAATATTTTTTTCCTTCACAAATGTGTTTTGGTAAAATTTTTTCTTCAAAAAAGTATTGTTGGTAATATTCTTCTATTCAAAAATGTATATTTTTCTAATAATGTCTATTTGTATGTATATATTTCCATAAAAGTGTATTTGTATAATTTCATAGTGTTTTGAAGCCAGTTTGGGGGTTAACTATTTACCCATAGCTGGGACCCTAACAGGTACTACCACTTTGAGTCAGGGTGGACCTGAAAACAACAGCAATTAAGAAGTGGTTCCATGCTCCTCACAACCTCCCAATCAGAGGTGTTGCTGCCGGATGCAGTTTACCGTCATGCCCAGGACCCAATAAAAGGAGCAGCTTAAGAAGGGAAACACTAACTGAAAATGACAGAATCAAGCAAGGTATTTACGAAATGTTTTAACACAGCTGCGTGCCATACGTGATATTTCTGCGGTAGACTGTTTACTAGCCAAGGATATAGAACCCAATCTGTCTTATTATTTGACTCATAGCTTAAGAGGAAAGAGATGTATTATATTATTAAGTAGTTATTTCGTCATAATAATATGAAACTGATCGCCCATTTTATGCCGAGTAGAAGCCTTAATCATGTTTTCAGCTATAATATTCAGTAAGTCAGTTGCGTGCCATACTTGATACATGCTTTGGGCGATCTGTCCTATTATTTAACCCAGAATTTGGGAGAAAAGGCAGATTAATACCTTTCCTAAGGGCATTTGTGCGCAAGTGAATGCAAGGGATTCAGCTAGAATTTGAACTCGGCTCCCCGATTTTTCGTTCCGAGTCGATATCCACTGCACTACAATGCATATTGATTAAACAGTGGACAGAAAATATGACGACTAAATTTAATGGCGCATTGGAATCGCGAAATATACCTTTCAAATGAGAAGCAAAATGTTATGAAACAGGAAAACATCGTTAGAAACCAATAAAAGATTCTTCTTCTTCTATGTCCCATATCCCTTCAGGGCATAGGCGATCATAGCCTTGCATGTGTCCCTATCCATGGTCGCTCTTAGCCACGCTTTCTCCTGTAACACCACCCAAACCCCTTACTGCCATCCACCTGCTCAGGCCCTGTATATATGTTACCCGCTGCTTTTCCCCACTGTCTCTCTTTCCCTCTATCTGACCTGTGAATATCAGATTCTCATTCCTCATCATATGTCTCAATAACTCCAGCTTTCTTTTCCTGATGCTCATCATTTCTAAAACCTCATAATTACTCATATGCTCGATCCATGATATCCGCAGCATCCTTCTGCAGAACCACATGCCTCCTCAACAGGTGTTTACTCGTGCAACCAAACTGGCAACTGGGTCCCACCCATTCACAGTCAGGTTAACCAAATGCAGACGACAATTCTACTCCTGCAGCTTCTTGTCTCGCACTTCCTGCCTGTGGAACTCGCTCCCATATTCTCTCTTTCCTGACGGCTACAACCCCCAGAAATTTAAATGCAAAGTCAATACTCATCTACTAACCACTGGACTCTAGCTCTCTCTCCACCCCCGTATAACCTTCCCTTTCTCTCCACCTATGTATCTGTCATCGCACCTGCATTCTCAGCTTTCTATTGCTCCTTTCTAACTAGTTTGTACTTTTCACTCTTTTCTAATTAATCTTTTTACAGTTATGTAGTCCCCCGCACATCTGTGGCATTTCTGCCTTGCTCGGGGTGAACTGATTAAAAAAAAACTGCTTCAAGTTTTTCCTTCATCTTTGATGAAATTTTCCAGCATTCACTGTCGTATTGAAGAAAAGACATCACAAAGCAATCCAGTGTTCCCTTTTTTGTTTCTAGCGAATTTTTCCTGTTTCTCAATACGCTACTCACTTCTGCAATACGTCATTGGCTATTCCAATTCACCTTCGGATCTCAGTGTCGCACTTTCAGTCCTCCGTTAGAACATTTCCCAAGTACTTAAATTTTTGTATTTGCTTGATTTTAGTATCCCCAATCTGGAATTGGTATTTTTGGCTCCTCCGTTTGCTGATGACCATACATTCGGTTTTTTTGTAATTTATTATCGGTCTTCCTATATGGCACTAAATTATGGACAATCTCATCCCAGATAGAGTAGAGACTTGAGTTTAAGTTTGAGATTTGTTTAACGGCATATGAACCTCTGTGGGTTATTTAATGCCAAAAAGGTGGGGTTTTAGGATATTGTTTTTTTAATTTTTAAGTTATTGTGAGAACGTTAATTTAGTCAGATTTTTATGAAAATGTTTTGTTTTTATTTTTTATTTTAGAAAATTGAAAATGTCTTCTAGTTTTGTATGCAAAAATGTTTCACTGAAAATAATTCGTTTCCTTTAAAAATGTGTATTTTTCTATAAAAGTCTATTTTTATGTATATATTTCTATAAAAGTGTATTTTTATACTTTCATGGTCATCACTATATTGGTCATCACTAGATTTGATTTCAGTTTGAGTTTTGTTTGGGTTATTTAATGCCAAAAAGTTGGTTTTCGGTGTATTTTTTAATGTTCGATTATATTGATAATGTTGATTTAGTCAGAGTTTGATTATTTCTTTTAAATTTAAATTTTTTTTATTTTAGAAAATTTCAGTTATCTTCTAGTTTTATATTCAAAATGTGTTCTAGTAATAATTTTTTCCTTCAAAAATGTATTGTTAGTAATATTCTTCAAAAATGTATATTTTTTATTAAAAGTTTATTTTTATGTATATACTTTTACAAAAGTGTATTTTTTATATTTTCATGGTGTTTTGACCCCAGTTTGCGGGTTAACTATTTGCCTATAGCTGGGACTCTAACAGATGCTGCCACTCCGGGTCAGGATGGACCTGGGAAAAACAGCAGTTAAGAGATTGTTCCATGCTCTTAAACAACATCCTAATCAGAAGCTATGCTGCCGGATGCAGTTTACTGTCATACCCAGGACCATAGAGACTTGAAGTAACAGAAATGTGGATCCAAAGAAGCAATCTGATGATACGATAGGCTAAACGTTAAATAAAAAATATAGTTTTAAGGATACCATGGATCATACGTGTGCACACAATGAGGTTTTGCAGAAAGTAGAAACAAAAAGGCAACTCATACTTAACATTAGGAAGAAGCATTTAAAATGTCTGGGGTACGCAATGAGGAGAAAGGACATAGAAAACCTTATACTACAATTGACAGAAAAATGTGGAGGACTATGATCTTCTACGTTCTTAAGAGTCATGGTGCATAAAAGAAAGAAGAAACAAAAAAGACAGTTATACATACAATCAAAAAGGGACACGTGATATTTCTAGAAAAACTAATGAAGACAGTGAGCTTGGAGAATTTGACACCCACAACACGCATTGAAGGAAAGGGGATAGAGGAAAGCAGCAAAGAAGCTACCTAACAATCCGGTGTAAATGATTTACAAAAAACAGATTAGAAGAGAAAGCAAACAGACATAATTTACTAGGAACTACAAAGAGCCGTGATCAGCCATATCTCAAAGGGACATGACGCGTAGAAGAAATGTGACGAATGTCGACTTGCAACTGGCAGAGAAATCATAGCGAATGCATGGAGTGTCCCCCGGTTATAATGTAAAACTTTTAAAACCTCGACTAAGAGAAAAACGATGTTTTTTTTTCTTTTTACCTGATCGGAAATATGACGTAGATATTTCGTCTGTTCGGCAATATACGTGTTCAATATTTTGTTTGCTCGAAAATTGTCTGTCGAAATTATCTCCGTTAACACACTGTCATCTGATATTTAGTCTGTGCATTGATTATAAGCTCTTATATTCTCATTTGTTCTTGCTACCTTTTAAATTGCCTACCACAACGACAAATATATTCCGAATATATCTTTATTGACCTCGTCCAATTTCGAGCTAATTTTCAGAAAAAAGACGTATTGATATTTAAACTTTCTTCAATTCTCGATAGACTTAAAATAATATTGCGTTTCGTTTCTTCCCTTCTAGACTCACGATGTGGCGTCTTATTTTCTCTTCGTTTACTGGCCTTTTCCTCATCTGTCTTTATGTTTAAAGAATAGAGATTCTAATTGCTTTTTTACGCTACAGGAGTTTTTAACAATCGAATTCATATATATTGGGTGTGATTTAATATAACGAGAGAAGTAAATTATTCTATACAAATTTAATTACGAAGAAGACATAAAAATATGCAAAAAAGAAAAAATAAATCAGGGAATATTTCTACGTTATAAAATGATCAAAAAGTTTATGCGAAACTCAATGAATTTAATTTAAATATTTTGTCCGGAAAACAGGGGGAGTAAGGTTTTTTAAAATAATAATAATAATAATAATAATAATAATAATAATAATAATAATAAATGTGAATTTAAAATGCAGGTTCTGTGATAAATACCAAGAAACAATAGACCATCTAATCTCAGGTTGTTCTGTACTTGCCCCAAATGAATATAAGAATCATCACGATAGAATGGGGCAATATTTACATTGGACAATGTGCAAATACTATGGAAAATCTGTAAAGAAACACTGGTATGAACATCACCCAGCACCTGCTACAGAAATAGAAGATGTCACCATTCTATAGGATTACACTATCTACACAGATAGAAAAATTGAAGCAAATAGGCCGGATATTATTGTTAAAAACCAGAAAAAAAACTTGCTTATTAATTGATATGGCTTATCCAGCGTATTGTAGCATAGCAACCAAGGAATTCGAACAAATGTCAAAATATAAAAATCTGGAAATTGAAATAAAAAGAATGTGGAAATTGAAAACAAGAGTTGTGCCAGTGATAGTAGGTGCACTTGGAATGATAAAAAATGGAACAAGACAGCACATAGAGAAATCCCTGGAAATCCCAGCTTAAGAGATATACAAAAAATTATCTTAAGTACAGCCCACACACTAAGGAGAACTTTGTCTATGTAATGCTAGGGATGTTAGGGGGGATGGAAAAATGTAATGGCGCCATAACAACACACCACGACCTGCCTTAGATCTTCCCGCAGACTTGGTTGGTAGTGCGACCATAGCAGAAATAAAATTATGTTAAAAAATGACAACATAATAATAAAAGCTGATGCTGAAGGATTTATTCTTGCTGTACAAATCCAATGCTTGCTAACTAGAAATTACCAAGTACATATACTGAAAAATTTAGAATCGTTGATTAATATCAAGGAATAAAATCATAAAATATCTGGTTGAGTATTGGAGTCAACTTATATTATATAAAACAAAGGCAAAACAACAAGGAAGATGACGGCAACAACAACAACAGCAATAATAAGAAGAAGAAAAAAGAAGAAGAAGAGAAAAAAGAAGAGGAAAATGAAGAAGAACAACGGACCCATCAGGGTTTAAGTAGTTGATGGTACAAATCTGCAGCCGAAGGTTTGATTCTTATTGCACAGGAACAATGCATGCTCGCTAGAAATTGCCAAGAAAAAATACTGAAAAATTGTGTTGATTCTAAATTCAGATTCTGTGATAAATATCCAGAAACAATTGTTTGTCTTTTATCAGGTTGCACAATGTGAATACCCATTGAATATACACCTCGGCATAATAATGTGGTCAAAGATCTGCACTGGTAAATCTGCAAATTTTATGAAACTTTACACTACACACAGACACTCAAGACTAATCACTCAGACATCGGGATCAAAGACCCCAAAGACAGAAGGTGCTTTATTATTGGCATGACAGACCTTGGAGATTGTAATTGATCTTTAAAGTGCTTAAAAAAACTATGAAAATATAGGGATCTTGAAGTGGAAATCTCAAAAATGGGGTACACGAAGAAATTCCAGTCGTAGTTAGAATTCTCGGATTGATTTGAAAACGTCAGATTCTTGTAGCCCCTCTTGTAAAGAAATACAAAGAAATTATGCACATAAGTACAGCTCACACATTACGAAAGTTTTGTATCTATGTAAATTGTGCATGATATTAGTTTTTGTTTAATTTTACCAAAATTGATCAGAAAAAATTGTCATGAAAACATTTCTGACCTTAGGTCTCTAGTTGAGATCTGGAAGGAAATACATATGAACAGAACAACCAAACAATCAATAACAACAACAGCAGCCAAACTAAAAAGAATAATAATTACAATAAAAACAGATGCTAAGGGTTTTATTCTTGCTGTATATGATTAATGCTTGCTAGCTAGAAATTACCAAGCACACACCCAAGATTTAACTAAGATAATTTTTTATAATCATATCAACCCAAGCTCTAAATTTTTAATCTATATTTTAAAAAGTTCATATCCTTTGATGTTCAAATGCTTCAATTACCTCTTCATTACTGGAAAATGTTTTATTGCGTATGAAAAGCTCAAAATATTTAAGTAAGTGATTTTCAAAATGTTTTTTTATAATCATTTCACATCAAGCAAGGCATTTTACTGTCACTGTTGTACAGAGGGTTACATAGGAGGTAAGTTATGTAAAAAAATGACAGGTTATAGGGGGTGCCAAGAAGTGGGTAAGAGAAGGATGAGAATACTGATGACAGTGGAGTGGACGGAGAAAGAGGCATGAGAGAGAGGATGCAGGTTAGTGAGATAGGAGATGACTATTGACTTTACATTTAAATTCTTGGAGATTGTAGCTGTCAGGATATCTATTTATCTATCTATCTATAGATAGAGTGACAGGTTATAGAGGGTGTCAAGAAGTGGGCAAGAGAAGGATGAGAATACTGATGAGAATGGAGTGGACGGAGAAAGAGGCATGAGAGAGAGGATGCAGGTTAGTGAGATAGGAGATGACTATTGACTTTACATTTAAATTCTTGGAGATTGTAGCTGTCAGGATATCTATTTATCTATCTATCTATAGATAGAGTGACAGGTTATAGAGGGTGTCAAGAAGTGGGCAAGAGAAGGATGAGAATACTGATGAAAGTGGAGTGGACGGAAAAAGAGGCATGAGAGAGAGGATGCAGGTTAGTGAGATAGGAGATAACGATTGTCATTACATTTAAATTCTTGGAGATGGTAGCTGTCGGGGAAGCAAGTAAACGGAAGGGAAGTCTACAGGCGGGAAGTGCGAGAAAAGAAGCTGATGGAGTAGAATTTGCGTTTACATTTTATTGGTTTTACAGTAAATAAGTGGGACCTAGTTGCTAATCTTGTGGCTCCAGTAAATTCATATATAGGGGTACCAGTGAGCTAAGTTCATCGGAGCAGATGCCGTAAAAGTATTTGTTGAAGAGACATAAGGAAGCCACATTGCCCCGGGGAGTAAGTGACTGTATCTGAGCTGCCAAGTGGGGATCGATCACATGACAGATTCTCCGTTGGATTTTGGCAAGGACATCTAGATGGATAGCAAGAGTACCTGACCAGATTTGGCAGCAGTAGTCAATGCACATATTTAAATCTACATCTGTATTTCCTCTAATCTTTTATTTAGTACTGTTAGACTTGGATAGTAGAATTAATAAAAAAAGCTATTTCCGTATATTAGATAAAGAATTCAATTCTATATTTCCGGACATTTACCGTAATCACCTGATGAAGATCCATAGGCACAACGACCGAAACGTTGATATTACAACAAGAAAGGTGACGATAATAATTCCCATGTAAATAATTAAGTTAATTATAACTTTTCATCCCACAAATTTGGAAAGAAACTAACGAGCTTGGATATATGGTTGGCTCACGGCCAAATCAAGTTAATTAGCCTTCACCCCCAACATCACCGATGTTAAGCACAGTCGACCCTGCTCAGTACCTAGATGGGCGACCAGTATAGGAGTACTAAGTGCTGAAAGCTTATGTGTATGTGCTTAAACATTAG
Organism: Ascarosepion bandense; assembly: GCA_037127315.1. NCBI lineage: Eukaryota > Metazoa > Mollusca > Cephalopoda > Sepiida > Sepiidae > Ascarosepion > Ascarosepion bandense. Next base: position 101,270 of record JBBBDQ010001887.1, read on the forward strand.
GGTAGTTAATCGGAATTGTTGATCGAAGAGCAAACTTCTAATTCCGGTTGGGTTTGTTATATTCCCGTACGCGTACAAATTCATTTTGGGAAAGGTATGAATCTACTTTGTAAATGGATATCGACTTGGAATGTTATTCGGGAAGCCGAGTTCGAAATCCAGTTGAATTCATTGCATTCACTTACGCACAAATACCCTTGGGAAATGTACGAATCCGTTTTTTCCCTCCAGTTATAGGTTAATTAGCAGGACAGAATAGGTTCTATAGCCTTGGCTGGCAACCAGTCTACCACAGAAAGCAATGGCAACCTACTGTGGGATAATCTTCTGCCCAGTCAGTCATGTCTCTTTTGAGACATAATCGCCCAAAGCGTGTATCACGAAAGACACTTAACTGACTGATTGAGTACAATATTAGAAAATATGATTAAGGCTTCTACTGGTGTAAAGTGGGGGATCAGTTTTATATTGTTAAACTGATCCCCTACTAATTACTGCTTAATAATACAATACATTTTTCTCTTTTAGCTATGAGTTAAATAATAGGACAGGTTGGGTTCTATAGCCTTGGCTGGCAACCAATCTACCGCAGAAAGCAATGGCAATTGAATGCACCGGTTCACGTCTGGTCACCGAATTTAAGCAATATCGTGCCTGGTCAGTACTTAGATGGATGACCGTTTGGTAATACCAGGTGTGTTGACGTAAGGACCAAGAATGATCCGCCAGTTCTCCAGATTTTGGGGTTGGGTGCAGAGCTAACAACCCTGCCCCATAAAAAACAGTTTGTTACGGAAAAAGTTACTGCCCTACACACCATTCGGTGTAAAAGGGGTGAGTTGATTATTAAATAACCTATAGAGATTGATGTAGCACTAAACAAAAAAGTTTATGTTAATAAGATAACGGTTAAATCTAGACTTGAATAAGTTAAGATGATAATAATGGGAGAAGCATCAGCTTGGGAGTCAGTTCCACAACGCAATTCTTGTTTAAATATTGAGAACCAAAAAAAAAAAAAAAAAAAAATTAAGCGTTTTCTACCATGAAACCCAAGATAGAACTGATGACCTTTCAGCTCTTCCGTACAACTTTTCTAACAGCTCTTTCGGTTCAATTTAGAAGCCAGTGCCTTTTTATTACAGTTCACAGATTGCAACAGAATTGATTTCTCATTAAGTATAGAAAAGACAATTATTCTTAAGATAGAGTAACGTCAAAAGCAGCACAATTGTAGCGATAGCATCAGTGGAACGAGAAACGGAAGGGCGAATTAATGGTTTCTTGAACAGGCCAGCTATAGAATTTCTGAGAGAATTAGTTTAGCACATTTGGGTTACTTGTTTATGACTTTCATAATTTGCCAGGCCGTCATTTCCGGAAAGACTGTCAATTAGGTCACTCGATGTTTGCAATGAATTTCACACTTTCAGGAGAACAAAATACGCGCCTTTGGCGGTAGACGGGAGACTGTCGTAGGCAGATATAGCATTTCGCAGCCAACACAGACGAGCCTGGAGAAATAAAATCGTTATACAAGATAGATAAGAAAATCTCGACGGAGATGTTGCGATGCGTACGAGTCAGACGTAAGTTTTGATGCATATCACATAATTCGCGTATTGAATTTACCTCGAAAAATATTTGCCAAATTTTAAACACGAAATCAAATGCTTAAACCTTAAGGCAGTTTCAGCATGTTTACTTAAAGTTGCATTTATTATAAAAATTACAGTCTGAAGTCATTATGCAGATTAAACTAATATTAGTTAAAGGACTAAGAAATCGAATAAAAACTATGCCTTGCTTTTTTCCCATATTATATGTTGAAACATTGGTAACGAAAATTATCTCCCAAATTCTGTCAAACAGAAAATAACAAAGTTATTGTATGACGAAATGTCTATATTCGATATACTAAAGAAACTTTAAATTGAACAAAGATTTTCAAAGAAATTTCAAAATATTGAGGATTTTGATTTGCAAAAGGACTTCAGAAGGACTTTGGTTTCCTTCGGTATCTACCGCTGTTCCCCGTACTTATTGAATTTTTTCGTAGTAACTGAACTCGCGATTTTGCACTGAACAGCTTTCTTTAACGAAAGAATCAAACAGACGCAGAAGTCATGTTCACATTGTTAGCAAAACAGTGGAACAGCGCGGAAAAGGTACGAATATTCTTTAAAACAGACATAGACAATTATGGGTTACTAGCAGTATAGCTCGGCGTTGCTTGGGTGTAATGAAAGATTTAAAGCTAATCCATGGACCTGGAGCTCAGACACTTTGGACGTTGGCACGAAAGACTAAAAAGCAATAGTTGTTTCCAGTTAAAGCGAAACCTTAGACTGAAAGGAAAATGAATGGATGTAAGTCAAACTTTGATTTCCTGGTATCGATATCAAATAATTTTTTGCGTCGTAAACTGAATTTTGAAGACTAAATAAGTCCTCTGAGTAAATGGGATCATGGCTGAGACTAAGAACTACAATTATACCTACTTAGAGCCAAAACCGAATCAAAAACTAAAATAAAAGTGCTGAAAGAAATACAGACATACAGGCAGATAAACAGACACACACACAAACATCTTGCCTATTATACATATATATTATCGATTTTCTGCACTATTGTAAAAACTGCAACCTTGAAACTTCTGAATATCGTTTCTTATGTCTTTGTCTATGAGTGTATCAAATTTGATTAAAATCGGACCACTCGCTCTATAACCCGATTTTTTCGATTATCGATTTTCGATATTTTTCGGGGGTACCTCGACACAAAACCTAGCTAAGAACACTCGCAGACGCTTATGGTACAACTGTGTAAATTTTCAAGAAAATCAGTCCAGCCGTTTCGGCGTCTATAGGTAACGGACACACACACACACACACACACAGACACACACACACACACACACACACACACACACACACACACACACACACACACACACACACACACACACAAACAAAGTTCCATTCATAAATAAGTTTAGATCAGGTGGGCCGCTCTAGTAAAAAAATCTAGGTGATTTTTCATTGAAGGAACCTCAACCATTTTCACGACAGATTATAAGTGTAAACATCTGCCTTCGAATTAAGGTTAAAAGTTGTTTTTTTCTATTCGGAAAATATCTTTTCTACAAAAATCGAAATCTTGCTATAATATTATCTAAGCTATCAATGAGATTACCTCACGCTGCTCTCGTGATAAATTACTGAAGAATTAAAAGAAAAAATGAATAATTGAAAAATAAATGTATTAAATACGAATATGATCCGGGTGTCGAAGAAAAAAATTGAATATGAATCGATCGTGTGATAGTTATTCAGATTTGATACTAGATTACTTGAACCTTCTAAGTGTGTGTGTGTGTGTGTGTGTGTATGAAAGAGAGAGAGGGGGGAGGTTGAACAAGTGAGAACAAAACGTGTCAAACCAGATTTTTATAAACTTTATTTACCTCGTTAAACTGGGCGGGTCATTCAGAAAGCACCCTGGGTCTCAGTTTACCAATGACTGCTTTAAAAGATACATTTACTTCGTGTGGACACGAATATCGCGTGTGGAAAACACAAGATGTAGTCATTCAGTTATCTCCCACAGGTGAACCAGTTTTGAAGCAGCGAATCAGAAGTCATTTCTTTTGATTTGTAAAAATATTCCCCGCCGTTTCAGTGAAACAAATTTTCTGCATCAGCCATCCACGGTAAAGCAACAGGAGTGGATTACTTTCTAAACTTTGCAATCGAAAAGCCAATGTTCGTATATTTATCCGTCTATCTATGTATGCTCATTATCTATCTATCTATCTATCTATCTATCTATCTATCTATCTATCTATCTATCTATCTATCTATCTATCTACATCTTGAAGAAAAGAAGATTATGAAATTTCAGTTGTAAAGTTTAATAATCATCGTCGTCGCCATAATTGTTTTTGCAGAAAAAATACAGGTCATAATTATGAAGCCACCCCAGTGTTTCAAAACATGATGTATTTCATACTATTTTTTAGTATTTATTGCCAAGTGAATAATTGTAAATGAAAACAGAATGGTTCTCTTTTTAATATTGCACAAGAACATGTGCATCAAATGAATTTAAAAATATTTAATTATTACCTATATTGAAGTTTCATCAATGAAAGAATGAAGGAAATTTAGAGTGATTCGGACGAGTTCATCTCTGCTTCCTTGCCTGGTAAAATTTTGTAAAGTAATAATAACAAAAGAACCAACCGATTTTCATTTGCCAATAAATGCTAAACATAGTATGAAACATAATTTTTTTAAAGAAAAACTGGGATGGCCTAATAATTATGGACGGTAGTGTATATATCCGTGGAACTGGGTATACAACATAAAAAATAGTTTACCACTTCCTATTGATTACCCTTTGTATTGTATGCTTTTCATTAAGTTAAACATCAGATTATTTTATTATTGTGTTAGTCTCAAGTAAAGAAAAAGTAAAATAACATTGCCTACTTTCTCCTAACTCACTTCAAATATGCTTCTCTCAAAAATGCTGTCCGTATCTCTGAACAGATCATTTGTGGAACGGAGTATGATATACCGCTAAAAATAATTCCAGCAAAAAAAAAAAAAATCAGATTTGTTTCACCCCTGAGTGCCTACTGTTATAAATGGCCCCGAGGTCATATCCTCCACGATCGTCATGGCGAAACTCTCCGCCTGGATATTTGTCTCAAACTCAGCGTCAGATGACAAAGGCCATCCCTCCCAACTTCCAACACGTCACTGAGTAAATTCTTGAAAAGCCACTGGTCAAGACAAAATTTCGGTGGTCGTCTTTACGAATAAAAACCCAGAATTATCCCCGCGTCGAGAAAAATTATCGAACCGCTGCTTAACTACCATTACGCAGAGAATTAGTGAGGGTCTTGAAGCCAAGGGCCATAGTATTAGATATCTCAAAGGCCTTCAACAGGGTGTAACACAAAGTTTTCCGACACAAGCTCTCTAGCAATAGATCTATCTATCGCCCGGTTCACACTCCACCCATGTTTATTGAACAGGTTAAGAGGCTCATCCCTTATTCCCTGTTTAGGATGTGGTTTCCGGCTTTCTCTTTTCCAATCTTCTCACTTTGTTTTTTTTTTCAATTGGAGTAGATAGATCTATCTATTGCCCGGTTCACACTCCACCCATGTCTATTGAACAGGTTAAGAGGCTCATTCCTTGTTCCCTGTTTAGGATATGGTTTCCGGCTTTCTCTTTTCTGATCTTTTCACTATTACGTAGCCCCATGCACATCAGTGGCGTTACCGCCTTGCTCGGGGTGATACGATTAAAAACAAAATCACTGGAAAGTGGTTTATCTATTATAAAATCCTTCTTAAAACGTAGACACCTGAAGGTAGCTATTAACGGCCAGACTTCTGAGGCATTAGTGGTCAAAGCAGATTTCACCCAGGGGTTTCCTCTCGAACTAACCATATTTCTAATTTACAGAAATGGTCTACCTAAGAATATACTCTGATCATTTTTAAACGTCTATGCCGATTCAGAGATTGGCAGCTCTTCCGTTCTGACACTAACTTCCTAGTCAGGGAAAACTGGCGGGTTACATTCAAGGCCTCTAAAATCAAACTTACATTCCATCACCACCATTCAGACTCCGAACTACTGCTAATCACGATGAACGGAGCCTCAGATTCATACGACTTAAAACGGAACATGTACATACGACCCATCGCTAAAGATGAAAATAAAATGATCGGCTCCCTTTACCTCCCCGTAAGTACCTAAATCATCATGCTCTCTTCTAGCTTAATAAAAGTCAGATCGCGCCAAGTATATAGTACAAGGGCTGCCCAGACCTCACTTCTGTCTCTAGGTTTTGGAGAAAAATTATTTTTCACAACCCACCATTCTAACACTGAAGGGATGTGCCGAGTTTCTCATTGTACTATGACTACTAACATGAAAGGTTCTCAGACGAACTTTATTTCCTGGTTCCTCCAGATTTGACCTTCACAACTAGTATCCACCATGCCACTTACCTAGTAGGGAACTACCTACTTTCACCCCGTATTACATCTGCAAGAAATAAATTCTACTTAAATAACATCTTCCAGGGGACCACTGTCATATGGAACAGTCTCCCAGGAGGTTGTTTCCCGATCACTACAATCTTGACCTGTTCAAGTCTACAGCCAATCCATATAAACTACTCGTTAACGTAGCCCTTAACCTCGGAGTGGCCCCCGAGCCTGGTAAATGAAAAACCATACAGTACAAAAAAAGTTGGGGCCGTCGGTTTGACTGGAAAAAGTTCCGATAAATATTTTGAAAGGATCCCTGAGAGGGCAACTCTTAAAGAAAAAAAAAAAAGTCTTCACAAGTACAACTTACACCTTAGGAAGGCCTTTATCTATGTAAAATGAGCATTTTCTTAGAATGATTTTTTTAATGTCCAGGGGGAAACAATTTCGGACCTTAATTCTTTGGTTGAAATCCGGACATATATGAGTATAGAACAGAAAGAAAATAATAATAATAATAATAATAATAATAATAATAATAATAATAATAATGAACATCACCCAGCACCGGTTACAAAAATAGAAAATGTCATCATTCTATGGGATTACACCATCTACACAGACAGAAAAATTGAAGCAAATAGGCCGGACATTATTGTTAAACCCAGAAAGAAAAAACTTGTCTATTAATTGATATGGCTTGTCCAGCGGATTGTAACATAGCAACCAAGGAATTCGGAAAACCGTCAAAATATAAAGACCTGGTAATTAAAATAGAAAAAATGTGGAAATTGAAAGCAAGAATCATACCAGTGATGGTAGGTGCTCTTGGAATGATAAAAAATGCAACAAATAACACATTGAAAGAATCCCTGGAAACCCCAGATTAAGAGATATACAAAAGATTGTCTTGTTAAGTACAGCCCACACACTAAGGAGAACTTTGTCTTTGTAACGCTAGTGATATTAGGGGAGATAGAAAAAGCATAAAATGGAGCCATAACAACATACCACGACCTGCCTTAGGTCTGCCCGCAGACTTGGTAGGTAGTGCGACCATAGTAAAAATTGAAATATGATGAAAAATGACAACAAAATAATAGCTCAAAATAAAATAAGCAATTTGTTTTATATGGATGACTTAAAGTTGTATGCTAAGAATGCTAATGAACTGGAAGGTCTTCTGCAAACTAAAATGCTTCAGTGAAGACATTGAAATGAAATTCAGTTTGAATAAATGGGCTAAAGCTGCAGTTTTACGAGGATCACCACAACAATCATCTTCAATTAGCTTAGATCCTGCTGTAATAATAAAAGGTTTATAGCAAGAAGACGCATATAAATACCTAGGGGCTAATGAGAGTGAGAGAATTCACCATCAGAAAATGAAAGAGATAGTACTCAGAGTACTATAGAAGGCTGCTACTGATATTAATAACTGAATTTAATTCTCAGAACAGAGTTATAGCCATTAATAACCTTGCCATCCAAGTGGTCCAATATAATTTCAACATCTGGAACTGGACACTAATTGACATCAGATGAATGGAATCTATGAAAAAAAGGTTCTTTCTAATCATAAGATGCATCATCCAAATGCTGATGTAGATAGTCTATACATACCCCGTAAAGAAGGTGGAAGAGGACTTATTCAGCTAGAATTGCCATACAAGACAACTATTGACTTACTAACATACACTTAAACAACAAAGGATTGGATGATACAATTAGTCAAACAACATGAAAACAGAAAGAAAAGTATTCAATAATGGAAGAAGGTGGCAAGTAAAAACAAGATTTACATTTACTAGATTTTTTAGAAAAGCAGAACAGAAGCCAAGAACTAACTATTGTGGCAAAATACGAAAAAGAAAGCCAATGATAAAGCTCTTGAACAGATGAAACAACTCTGTTAAGACAAACCTCTGCATGGCCAATATCCAGAACGTGATAATAAACCCAGTGTTGATAAAGTTAATACTCATCGATGGTTACGTGCATCTGGATTAAAGTCTGAAACTGAAGGCTTTATGCTTGCATCTCAACACCAAAGTCTTTTCATTAGGAAGGTTCAGGCATACATAATAATGTGGACCCAAAATACAAGTTCTGTGATAAATACCAAGAAACAATAGACCATCCGGTCTCTGGATGCTCTGTACTTGCCCCAAATGAATATAAAAATTGTCACGATTGAGGGGGTCAATGTTTGCATTGGACGGTATGTGGGCATTGAAGAAAATATGTGAATGGACAATGGTATGAGCATCATCCAGCACTGTTTGAAGAAGTAGAGGAGTCACCATTCTATGAGATTACGCCATCTACACAGACAGGAAGATTGAATCAAATAGGAAAAAACACTTTTCTATTAATTGATATGGCTTGTCCAGTGGGTTGTAACATAGCAACCAAGGAATTCGATAAATTATTAAAATATTAAGACTTGGAAATTGATATGGAAAAAATGTAGAAAAATTGAAAACAAGAACAGTATCAGTAGTAGTGGGTGCACTTGAAATGATAAAAAATGGAACAAAACAAGACACAGAATTAATCCCTGGAAACCCCATTTTGAGAGATGTACAAAAAACTGTTTTGTTAAGTACTCTCTACACACTAAGGAGAACTTTGTTTATGTGACGCTGGGTAGATAGAAAAAACATGAAATTGAGCCATAGCAACGTACTACGAACTGCCTTAGTTCTTTCTGCAGACATGGCAGGTAGTGCGAGTATAGCAAAAATCAAATTATGATGAAAATGACATAATAATAGTAATATCAAATGAAAAATCCTCTTTTTTCTAAAATGAAACAATTTATTTTCCTTACACACTTTTTTAATCATGGAAGCTAAAACAACTGCCATTGAATTGAAAATGTCATCGCATTCTTTGATGTACACAGCAGCAAGAAAGAAAAAGTGTTTTTTTAATGTCTAGCAAGTCTAGACGTTTAACAACTTTAGTGCTAAATTCTTTTTTCTCACATTGACAAGGTAAAGGTTTGTACTAGATTTACAAACAAAATTTATATTCTCATTAATCAAATGATTTCAAAGAAAATGGAAGTTAATAGAATATCTTTGAATTTCAATTTAACTTGAATCAAAATACGATTTACATTTACCAAATCATCCACCTCCTTTTTGGAGAAGTTTAATATAAATCAAGCATTTGTCGATCACTGCTGGATCGAATAACAGTTTCTAAAATCTGTCATTGAATATATTCTGCTATTCATCACGGGGTTCTTCAGCAAAATCCAAAGGAGGATCTGCAATGTAATAGGTCCCGACCTGGCAACTCGGCTCCAGTCACTTTTTAAACGATGGGATTTGGATTCCCTCGGTTTCTTCTACAAATATTTTCATGGCTTCTGCTCTCTGGTCCCATCCCGCTGCACTAGGCTGGAGACTAAATCCCACCTGTTTGCAGTGAAAACAATCAAATGTAACGTTTACTCCTACAGCTTCCTGCCTATGGAACTTAATTCCCTGATAGCTAAAATCTCCAAGAGCTTAAGTGCAACGTTAACAGTCATCTCTTATCTCCTTGACTCCTATCATTTCCCCGACAACCCCCTGTAACTTGTTCTTTTCCTTTTCTGTTCTACACACCAGTGTTTCTATCCTTCTCTAACCCATTCTACAACATCCTCTGTTACATGTTCCTCTTTCTCTTCACTCTCCTCCTATGCACACCAGTGGCAGTAAGGTCTTGCTTACGTCGATCACATCATCTTAAATAGTCATACATTGACCCATCGATTTATTCTTCGCTGTTAAAAAGGAAAAGAAAAAAATCTTCTTACGAAATATTCTTTACCATGAAATCCAATGAATTAAATTAAAGAAATTATTAAACTGCGACGTATGGTTTTTGTCAAAGTATTTTGTAAAAAAACTAGCTTATTGGAATTTCATCGATTAATTTGAGAAATTGAACGAAATGTTTCTAAATCTCGATAAAAATATTCACGATAAATTCAATAATAATAAATACAGTCGCCGTTTCAACGCGAGTTAGCGTATTGCGTAAATTTTTAAAAAAAATCGTTTCAACACCAACCAAGGCTGTACCGCTACTGGTGCGCAGGGGGCTGCATAAGAGAAAAGAGAAAGTTTAAGCAGGAGGAGAGCGAAGAGAAAGACGAACCAGTTAAAGGGCGTTTCGGAGAAGGATGGGAATTACAGTGCGAAGACATTTGCGAGAGTAGAGCGAGAATGGAAAATAACAAGATACACTGGGTGAAGGGGAAAAGGACGAGAGAAGGATTGGAGTCAAGTGGACAAGAGATAGGAATTGACATTGCATTTAAATTCTTAGAGATTGTAGCCATTAGGGAAGCAAATATACGAAAGGGAGTTCCACTGGAGGGAAATGGGGAAAAGGAAGTTGATGGAATAGAAGTGGCGGCTGAATTTTGTTGATTTAACTGTAAAATGGTGGGGCCTTGTTGCCAGTCTGGCTGCTCAAGTAAATTCTTGTGTAGAGGGCATAAGTGAGCTAAGCTCGTCGGAGCAGAAGCCATGAAAATATTTATAGAAAAGACAGAGGGAAGCCACATCCCACCGGTGAGAAAGTGGCTGGAGTCGAGGTGCCAGGTCGAGACCTATCATGTCACACATACTTCTTTAGAGCCTAACGAGAACCCTGAAATGAATGGCAGTGGCGCCCGACCAGATATAACAACAGTATTCAGTGCACGGGCGGATGGTTGATTTGTATATGTGCAAGATGGACTCAGTTGGGAAAAACTTCCTGACCCGTCACAGTGACACAAACTTCCTAGCACTCTATTTAGCAATTGATTCGATGTAATGGTTCTTGAGGTCGAAAGAGATAATAAGACCGAGGATGTGCCGTGTATTGCTTTCAGGGAGACTTGCTTGGTCAGATGCTGGTGGTAGGTAAGAGGGACTGCCTTCGTTTTAGAAGCATTAAAATTAAAAATGATGTATTTCATATTATTTTTTACTATTTATTTCCAAGTGAATAATTGTAAATGAAAACAGAATGGTTCTCTTTTTAATATTGCACAAGAACATGTGCATCAAATGAATTTAAAAATATTTAATAATTACCTATATTGAAGTTTCATCAATGAAAGAATGAAGGAAATTTAGAGTGATTCGGACGAGTTCATCTCTGCTTCCTTGCCTGGTAAAATTTTGTAAAGTAATAATAACAAAAGAACCAACCGATTTTCATTTGCCAATAAATGCTAAACATAGTATGAAACACAATTTCTTTAAAGAAAAACTGGGATGGCCTAATAATTATGGACGGTAGTGTATATATCCGTCGAACTGGGTATACAACATAAAAAATAGTTTCCCACTTCCTACTGATTACCTTTTGTATTGTTTTAAAAGAGTCTTGTATATAAAAAAGGCACATTTTAATGCAAGCATTTTCTGTCTATTGAGATGTGTATAAAATTTTTGTTTCTTCGAAGACATTTTTTATTTAATAATTTCCCCTATCAAAGCGATAATCCCCATAAGATACAATGGGTTGCAAGGCTTCAGACACTACTTGGTGATATTATTGAGTAAATTTGCTCTTTAGTATTTCAGGATATTGTTTAGTAATTTCGGTAAAGATATTTTAATGCTTCTAAAACGAAGGCAGTCCCTCTTACCTACCACCAGCATCTGACCAAGCAAGTCTCCCTGAAAGCAATACACGGTACATCCTCGGTCTTATCATCTCTTTCGACCTCAAGAACCATTACATCGAATCAATTGCTAAATAGAGTGCTAGGAAGTTTGTGTCACTGTGACGGGTCAGGAAGTTTTTCCCAACTGAGTCCATCTTGCACATATACAAATCAACCATCCACCCGTGCACTGTATGAAATGTCAGTGTTATTTTCTTTTCGTGTAATTAAGACGACAATTTAAATTCATGGATTTTATTTTTTAGTCCGACATACTTCTTAAACTTCAACCGTTAATTTTAGTGGATATCATTTTTTGGGTAGACGCTTCGTTCATTTTAAATATTAATTATTTCATTTACCGACCTGCACTCTCGGGAAAACTCAGAAAAGAAAATGTACCATCGGCAGGATTCAATCCTGCCTCACCTTTTTTGGACAGTGGTTTCCCCTACAAAGGAGGGGATGTATGTTTTTAGCCTGCCGGAAGGCATTTTTAATGAGTATTTTAATGAGGCCACTGGTTGTAAATTATCACGTGATAGTCATGCTCAAAGTGTGATATCACTTTTTAGGATCTCAGCTATGGGTAAATAATGAACCCCTAAACAAAAACCAAACAGTATAAAAATACCATTTTATTGTAAACATGCAAGCGAAACATTTTTATAAAAAAATACATATTTTTAGTAAAATAACTAAAAATGACCAACAGAATATATTAATGCAACATTGCCAGCAATACATTGTTCAATAGAATTGCCAACAATGCAGTCCATCTGTAGATGCATGCATGTAATTGTGTACATGCACCCATTTATGCAATTATGATAAACTTTCATCTCCCCTTTTACGGTGCCACATCGCCATTGTTTAATGGTTAACAAGCTTGTCTCGCTTGAATCATTGCAACAGAGTAGTGAGTTTGATCATACTTTCAACCTTATGCCACATCGAAGCTGCACTTAATTAATATTAACTCTTAGGATATTGGGGAGCCTTGACCGAATGTTTGAATTTTCTTGTGGGGACTCTAGATTCTTCATTTTAGATCAGGCGTTTATATAACTTCCTCTCATTTTGCGAAATCGTGTGTTTAGCGACATCAGTGTCAGGCGATATCCTGTGCTGGCACGAGAATTTGGAAAATTTATTGTTCCGATAATTATCAGCTCGGTAATGAAGAACTGACAATGAACATGACAAATGACCCTGACAAAGAAGGTCATTTAATAAAAACGCTGAAGTACTTGAGGCTCGATTTTGCATTTGTCGTTGATGAGGACATCTTCTGGACCAACCTTTTGATGCACCTAGCACTTTTACATTTGGGTGCCATTTAGCACATAAAAAAACTTACAATGGTGATTCCAGTACAAAAAGACATTTCATTTAAATCTTTGCGTTTAAACCTTTGAAGGTTTTAGATATCAGGGAAGCAAGTATACAGAAAGGAGTTCCACTAATGAAAGTGCACGAGGGAATTACATTTAACCTTTTCGATAGTATATGGGTAGAACAAATCTAGTAACACACTTAAACTCGGAAAACCATGAAAAATATCTGTTCAGAGCAGTTGCCACAAAAATATTTGTAGAAAAGACAGAGGGACGCCACGTCACGCTGGTGAGAAATTCCAAGTCGCATTGCAGATCCTTCCTTGGATTTTGTAAAGAACCTTGACGTGAATAGCAGAAGCACCCATCAAAATAGGGCAACAGTATTTTTTAAACCTACTTATATACAGGAATGGGGTGTTCCTAGACTCTTAAATACGTGGGTACTATTGTAATAGAGTAGAGAGAGTGATTATAATGATGCAAACTCTTTCTTGTCAACTCTCTGCTTCCCAGCGGCGAGGGATACAAACGAGGCTCCGCTGAAAAGTAGAGTCTTTTTTTTTTTTGGTGAAATCAGAAGTGCCTAAACCAGACTTAAGTTGCTTGTACGGGATATTTTTGGCTGAGCTTAAGGGCTCTGAGTCTGCACTTTAATTGATTTTCTGTCACATTCGCATTAGGTGGGAAGGTAGTAAATGCCGAGAGAGTGATTCATACTGATTAGCAGTTCACGTAGGATGCGAGTCTTGTATTTGTTGATATACTATTATTCCCAACCTCCGTTTTGGTTATTACTCACGCAGTAATCATTTGGGGTTACAACAAGTACTCAATGCACGGTGGATTAATAAATTTGCAAGATGTGTTTCTGCCAGGAAAAACTTTCTATCCTGACACAGTGAAGCAATTTTCCTAGCAGAAGATGCAGAAATAGATTCGTAGAGATATTTTTTCTGGGTGGTGAGTTCACAGTTTTTAAATTTCTACTGTGATAAATATGGAAGGACTTGGGTAAGAAATGGCTCGTGAATGTTTCCAAAACAAAGCTGCTATCTATTAACGATCACATACAATCGATCCTACCTCACCCATTAGCATGGATCAGGCTAGTCTCTCTAAAAGCAAAACAATGCGCCTCCTCGGCTTAACTCTCACAACAGGCCTCAAGTGGAATGACTACATAGAATCCATAGCTAAATCCGCTGCTAAGAAAATCGGTTCTCAGTAGAGTACGGCCAGGAATTTTTTTTACGCCTGAAACAATCCTGCATATATATAAATCTACCACCCGCACGTGCATTGAATACTGCTGCCATATCTGGTCGGGTGCTCCTGCTATTCACCTAGGTGTTCTTGACAAAATCCAACGGAAAATCTGTAATGTGATAAATCCCGACTTGGCAGCTCGGAAACAGCCACTTTCTCACCGGCGCAATGCGGCTTCCCTCTGTCTCTTCTACAACTACTTTCACGGCTTCAGCTCCGATGAACTTCGCTCACTGGTAACCCCTATATATAAATTTACTCGAGCCACAAGATTAGCAACTAGGTCTCACCCTTTCACTGTAAAACCAATAAATGGTAAATGCAAATTCTACTCCATTAGCTTCTTTCTCGCACTTCTCGCTTGTGGAATTCCCTTCCATTTACTTGCTTTCCCGGCAACTATAATCTCCAACAATTTAAATGTAAAGTCAATAGTCATCTGCTATCTCACTAAACTTCATCCTCTCTCTCATGCTCCTTTCTCAGTCCACTCAACTCTCATCAGTATTCACATCCTTCTCTTACCCACTTCCTGACACCCCTTATAACCAGTCACTCTTTCTCAAAACTTTCCTCCTATGTAACCCCCTGCAAAAAAAAGTGGCAATAAAATGTCTTGCTTGGGAAAGAGAATGTAACTGGAATTCGAACTCGGCTTTCTGATTTCTCTTTTCAAGCCGATATTTTATTGGAGTAGATAGACTAAACTATCGCCCGGTTCACACTCCACCCACATCTATTGAACAGGTGAAGAGGCTCATCCCTTGTTTCCTGTTTAGAATGCGGTTTCCGGTTTTCTCTTTTCTAATCTTCTCACTTTGTTTTTTTTTCAATTGGAGTAGATAGACTAAACTATCGCCCGGTTCACACTCCACCCACATCTATTGAACAGGTGAAGAGGCTCATCCCTTGTTTCCTGTTTAGGATGCGGTTTCCGGTTTTCTCTTTTCTAATCTTCTCACTCTTATGTAGCCCCCTGCACATCAGTCGCGTTACCGCCTTTCTTGGGGTGATAGGATTAAAAAAATATTTACTGCACCACAACGCACATCATTTCCTTCTTCTTAAAGAAACTTTGACAGAATTATACATTCTACGGGTATCGAGAGATTTAGATTTTGGATATGAAAAAATGTAGCACATGATTTCCATGTGCTTCTCGAAATATTAGGGTTTATAATATTTCAGCACCTTTTTTAATTCTAGTATTTTTAAAAAGAAATCAGAACAAGAATGATTGTTTCACTGACTATCCTACTGAAGAAAAGTGAGTCAGTTAAGTGCCATACGAAATACACGAAATAGACATGACTGACTGGGCAGAAGATTATCCCGTAGTAGGTTGTCATTGCTTTCTGCGGTAGACTGGTTGCCGACCAAAGCTATAGAACCCAATCCGTCCTTTATTACTTAATAACAATAGAAAACAGATCCCCCACTTTATGCCTTGTAGAAGTTTTAATTATGCATCCGGCCCATTATTTGACTTATAGCTAGAGGGGGAAGATATGTATTATACTATAAAGTATTAATTAATGGGAGATCAGTTTATTACTACATCACAATATAAAAATGATCCCCCATTGTATGCCCAGCAGAAGCCTTAATCATGTTTCCAACTATTATATTCAGTCAGTCAGTTAAGTGCCATGCGTGATACACGCTTAGGTGATCATGTCTCGAAAGAGACATGACTGACTGGGCAGAAGATTATCCCGCAGTAGGTTGCCGTTGCTTTCTGCGGTAGACTGGTTGCCAGTCAAGACTATAGAACCCGATCTGTCTTATTATTTGATCCATAGCTAGAGGGGTAGAGATGTAATATATTATTAAGTAGTAATTAGGGGGGATCAGTTTCTTACTTCATAACAATATTAAACCGATCCCTCACTTTATGCCCAGTAGAAACCTTAATCATGTTTTCAACTATTATATTAAGTCAGTCACTTAAGTGCCATACGTGATACACGCTTTGGGCGTTCATGTTTCGGAAGAGACTTGACTGACTGGCCAGAAGATTATCCCGCAGTAGGTTGCCATTACATTTTTGTGGTAGACTGGTTGCCAACCAAGGCTACAGAACTCAATCTGTCCCATGATTTAACTCATAACTGGGGGGAAGAGACGGATTAATACCTTTCCCAAGGGTATTTGTGGGTAAGTGAATATAAGGAACTCAACAGGAATTCGAACTCGGCTCTCCGATTTGTCGTTCCGAGTCGATATCACCACAACGCACATCCACGAAAGAAAAGTATATATCGTATAAAATATTCAAACTCTTATTTTCACGTCTATAACTTTGAGTATTGATTGATTCATTCTCCACAGCTAACAAGATAGATAGATAAAAACATTAAAAGGAAGATGAGCAGTATTTTCTTTAGATATAAATAAATAACATTTACTCTGCTGAATGTGATTGAAAATAAAATATCTATAAAGTATATTTAAATTACTCTTTTAGTCACTAAGTACCTTTCCTGTATGAAGATATACGCAACATGGTAGATTCCAGTGTATTTGTCCTTTTTTTTTTTGTTTTTTTCTTTATAAATGTCTTATAATGCTTATTCATGGGAACGGAAATCAGAAAATGGCACTCTGTGATCATATGCATCATTAGATTTTATTCAGACCCGGAGCTATTTTTGTTTTTGTAACATTCAGCATTTACGCAAAGAAATATAAAGAAAAAAAAAGAAAAAAGAATTTGCAGCAAATGTCCGCCGGCCATTTTAAACTGAATCCTGGGAGGTAGGCAAATATTAATATGGTTGACAAATCTCAGGAAGTGCACCACGGTTCAATAAGTGTTTTTATTTATTTCCTTACTATTTACATATTCTAGCTTTTTTGACTGGAAGCGGGCATTGAAAACTATTAGTCATTTTATATTAACTACTTTTTACCTCACTCATTTCTGATAGTATTTTGTCTGAAGAAAAAGTGAATGTATACTTAAATACTTAATAGCTATTGACTTCGATACTCAATACTTCTAGATTCCAATAGCAAATACATTCAGACTTCAATAGCCTATAATACTAGAATTTAATACCGGACACTATTGTATTCCACTCCTTAATATTTCTTGAATTCAATATCGGTAATCTTTTTAATTCAATACTCAGGACTTCGAAACTTCTTTTGTCTTGTTTTCAAGACTCAATATTCTGTAATTGAATATTCAAGACTCCGAGACGTCAAAATTCCGTACTTAATACTTCAGTATCTAATATTTCTAAATTTCATGATCTGTTCAATATACGTGGCACTTCTGAATATTTTTTGTAGATTAATTTAAAGCCTATTAGTATTCGTCACAACTTGATTGATTGATCCGGTTTATACGATTTTACAATTTACAAGCCAGGTAATATTTTTATACTGTAAGAATTCTTTTTAGAAATAATAATGGTTTAGTGATACAAGTCTTACTAATTAACTCATAGCTGTGGGGAGAGAAGAGGTAGATTTACACTCTTTTCACTGGTATTTACCTGTGAGTGAATATAACGAACCCAACAGGAATTAGAGCATGAAAATTAACAATTCAGATTCATTATCAATTACTTCAACCGCATATCAAAACTTACAGTACCTGGTTATTCCCAAGCAGTCAGCCATCAAGGTACTGCTGAACCTGTTGCTTAACTTCAGTGATCGTAAAAGAACCAGAGTTTCAACCTGATGTGTCCGTATGATGCGCCAGTATGATATATATTCATAAACCAAATAATATTAAGAAAATTAAACCATTTTTTCATTCCTGATTTAATAATAATAATAATAATAATAATAATAATAATAAAAGCTTATGAATATAAAAGTATTCACTATAAAAGAATAAAAGAAACAGTGCTTAAAGAGTACTATAGAAGGCTACGACTGATATTAAAAACTGAATCGAATTCTCAGAACAGAATTATGGCCATTAATAACCTTGTAATCCTAGTTGTCCTATATACTTTCAACATCTTAAACTGGACTCTAAACGACATCAGGCGAATGGATTCTAAAACAAGAAAGCTTCTTTCTAAGCATAAGATGTATCATCCAATGGCTGATGTAGACCGTCTATACATACCCCGTAAAGAAGTGGGAAGAGGTCTTATTCAGCTAGAGTTGTCATACAAGAAAACGACTATTGGCTTACTAACATACATAGAAACAACAAAGGATTGTATGATACAATTAGTAAGGCAACATAAAGAAAGATAGAAAAAATATTCAACAATGAAAGAAGGCAGTAAATACAAACAAGATTTACATTTAGTAGATTCTGTAGAAAAGCAAAACAGAAGCCAAGAACCAACTATTGCGGCAAAAAATATGAAAATGAAAGCCAAAGATAAAGTTTTTGAACAGATGAAACAACGCTGGCAAGACATGGCCAATATCCAGAACGTGCCAATAAATCCAATGTTGATAAAGTTAATACTCATCGATGGTTACGTGCATCTGGATTAAAGTCTGAGACTGAAGGCTTTATTCTGGCAGCGCAAGACCAAAGTCTATTCACTGAAAATTTTCAGGCAAATATTATACATAATGTGGATTCAAAATGCAAGTTCTGTGATAAACACCAAGAAACAATAGACCATCTTATCTCAGGTTGTTCTGTACTTGTCCCAAATGAATATAAAAATCGTCACGATAGAGTGGGGAAATATTTACATTGGACAATGTGCAAACACTATGGAAAATCTGTAAAGAAACACTGGTATGAACATCACCCAGCACCTGTTACAGAAATAGAAGATGTCCCCATTCTTTGAGATTACACTATCTACACAGACAGAAAAATTCAAGCAAATAGGCCGGACATTATTGTTAAACCCAGAAAGAAAAAGCTTGTCTATTAATTGATATGGCTTCTCTAGTGGATTGTAACATAGCAACCAAGGAATTCAAAAAACTGTCAAAATATAAAGACCTGGAAATTGAAGTAGAAAAGATGTGGAAATTGAAAACAAGAGTTGTGCCAGTGATAGTAGGTACACTTGGAATTATAAAAAATGGAACAAAACAAAACATTATCAGAATCCCTGGAAACCCCAGATTAAGAGATATACAAAAAAACTGTCATATTAAGTACAGCCCACACATTAAGGAAAACTTTGTCTATGTAACGCTAGGAATGATAGGGGAGATAGAAAAAACATGAAATGGAGCCATAACAACACGCAAGGACCTGCCTTAGGTCTTCTCGCAGACTTGGTTGGTAGTGCTACCATAGCAGAAATCGAAATATGATGAAAGATAACATAATAATAATAATTTTTATGTTACAATTGAATGTGTACATAAAAATTGTTACCTTGCCTGTCTTTTCTGGCTGTTTATGGCCCATCGGCAATTTCTCAAGCCCCAACGCTGCAACACAGACTGAATGAATGACGAGCAATAGTGCGGTGAAGGAGATGTGCATAATGATCAAATGAATATCGGTGCGGAATGAGAAATCGGAGAGCAGTGTTCGATTTCCAGTCGAATTCGTTGCATATTTTACTCGCAAATACCCTTGTGGAAGGTATTAATCCATCTCTTCTCTTGTTCAATAGTAGGAAAGTTTGGGTTTTATAGCTTTGCTTGGCAACCGAGCTACCAGTGTTTTTCATTATGTGCTTTGGAAGCTTCGATTGAACTTTCTGATAGTATGTATATTTGTCATTTGTCTTCCCATATTGACTGGGTGTAATAAATGCAAACAAATTGTTCTTTCAGTAGCAAATACGATCCGTTCCAACTCTTCAATTATGCATGTTCATACATTTAGAACTTTCGTGGAGTCAAATAAATCTCATTTCCGCATTTCTAAGGAGAAAGTTCAAATTTTCTTTTCTCAAGAAAATAGCACTACGATAACTAAACTCCTACGTGGATATTTCCCAAAACACCAAAATTTTAACCAAGCGTCAATCGTTATCTCGTTTTCCGTATAAAAATCTCAACTTCCCGAAACATTTTCTTTGATTAAAATTGTATTTTAACATTAACCCTCTATTTTGAGTGGCTTTTTATTTTTGCACTGGGCAAAATTTGCTACAAAGAATGCAGCATTTAATTAGATTTTTTCTCTTATTGCACCCAATCTTACGAAGGGTCAGTCTCAAATGTGACATGACTGACTGGACAGAAGATCATCCCGCAGTAGGTTGCCATTACTTTCTGTGATAGACTGATTACCGACCAAGGCTATAGAACCCAATCTGTCCTGTTATTTAACCCATAAATGGAGAGAAGAGACGGATTTATACCTTTTCCAATGGTACTTATGCGTAAGTGAATGCCAGGAATTCAACTGGAATTTGAACTCATCGCCCTGATTTCTCGTTCCGAGTCGATATCCACTGCACCACAACACACATCCGAAGGGTAGAAGTATTAAAAAAAAAGAAGTTCATTCTTCCAATTTATATTTTGAATCTAAACGTAATGTGAGCATTTTTCGAAAAAGATAAAATTAGTTTTAGTTGTATCAAAATGAATTATTGAAGATTCACTATAAAATTGGGGAAGAACTTAAATAAAATTTCAAGGACGATGTCTAGGAGCATTCTATATTCTTTAATATAATTTTAAGAAAGCAGTATTCCTATCTACCAAACGATTTGAAACGGTTTTAATTATAAGATGTACAGAACAGTCTGGCTTTCGACTGCAGACAAAAATTGAAAAATTACATTACCTGCAGAACGCAAAAGAGTTCGATAGAGAACAATTGACTATTGGGAAATACAGTTCTAAATTTTTTCGCATTTTTCTAATTCAATCGCTGGACGTGAAATAATAAAAACTACAGGAAAATATTCACAAAATTAATAATAAGATAATGAGGTATTTCGATTAAAAAAACCTCTTGCAATATTGTTTTTGATCGACCGACTGAGTTATGACAAAACATCAATGGTTGTCCAGCTTTCTCTTAAGCGATGGCAGACTTATTATAATTATTAAACCTAATATGGCGCCTCATCATATTGTAATGGTTGGCAAGCTATCATTATTAGATCCTCACTGGGTGTCTCACATTTGTAACTCCATGTGATAGGTTCTGATCTGGCGGCTCGACTGCAGCCACTTCCCCATAGTCGAAATGTGGCCTCCCTTTGTCTGTTCTATAAATACTTTCATGGCCTCTGCTCAGACGAACTTAAGTCACTGATGCCTCCTCAACAGGTGTTTACTCGTGCAACCAGACTGGCAACTGGGTCCCACCCATTCACAGTCAGGTTAGCCAAATGCAGACGACAATTCTACTCCTGCAGCTTCTTCTCTCACAATTCCCGCCTGTGGAACTCGCTCCCGTATTCTTGCTTTCCTGACGGCTACAACCTCCAGAAATTTAAATGCAAAGTCAATACTCATCTACTAACCACTGGACTCTAGCTCTCTCCCCACCCCTGTATAACCTTCCCTTTCTCTCCACCTATGTATCTGTCATCGCATCTGCTTTCTCAGCTTTCTATTGTTCCTTTCTAACTAGTTTGTACTCATCACTCCTTTCTAACTAATCTTTTTGCATTTATGTAGCCCCCTGCACATCAGTGGCGTTTACGCCTTGCTCGGGGTGAAATGATTAAAAAAAACATGCATAACATGAAATGACGTTTATTTACGACACACGTATTGCTTGATAAGATACCACGCTGCCGAATAAATGACTTGAAGTAGTTTTCGTCGTGGTGCAGTGGATATCGGCTCGGAACAAGAAATCGGGAAGCCGAGTTCGAATTCCAGTTGTATTCCTTGTATTCACTTACGCACATATACCCTTGGGAAAGGTATTAATCCGTCTCTTCCCTCAAGTTACGGGTTAAATAACAGGACAGATTGGGTTCTGTAGCATTGGTCGGCAACCAGTCTACCACAGAAAGCAACTGCAACTAACTACGGGATAATCTTCTGCCCAGTCAGTCAGTCATGTCTCTTTCGAGACATGATCACCCAAGCGTGTATCACGTATGGCACTTAAGTGACTGCGTTTTCTTAAAAGTTACCAAATATATTATAGCTGAAATTTCGTATATACAAGCTGATATTATAAGCAGACATTCATATGGTATATGTATCATATGAATCTAAGTGAGTCAGTTAAGTGCCATACGTGATACACGCTTGGGCGATCAAAGAGACATGACTGACTGGGCAGAAGATTATCCCGCAGTAGGTTGCCATTGCTTTCTGCGTTAGACTGTTTGTCGACCAAGGCTATAGAACCCAATCTGTCCTGCTATTTAACCCATAACTGGAAGGAAGAGACGGATTAATACCTATCCCAAGGGTATTTGCACGTAAGTGAATACAATGGGTCCCCGGTTTCTCGTTCCGAGCCGATATCCACTGGACCACAACGTGAAAAATTAGCCAATATCTGTTAGTCAATTGCAAAGTTATTGTAAAGACATCGACTTGCATCATTAAATCTGATATATGTGTATAGATTTATCACAAAGTTGATGTCATCATGACAATCCGAATTGGAAATAAACGAGATAAATTATATAATGAGACTGAAATGTTGGAAAAATATCAGGCAATTATAAGAAAAAAAAGTGAAAATCAAAAACAATTTAGTCAATTGTCTATGCGCTGGAATAGTTGCGACAAGGTTCACAGTCACATTCCGTTGAAACCTCGATTCCCCTAATTCTTCACAGAAGTTAAGCAGCGTCGAACCTGGTCAGTACCTAAATGGGTGACAGTTTAAGAATACCAGGTGTAAGTTTGCATGTGTAGCTAGTTAAAGGTATATACTCTCCGAATTGTTAATTAGAGATCCGAGTTTCAATGCTAGTTGTATTTTTTATATTCAATTACGCGAAAATACTACTGAGAAAGCTGTGAATCCACCTTTTGTCCCCCATGAGCTATGGGTTAATTAGTAATTATGGTACGCTAAGACGTTTATTTTGAATTCTTTTAAATTATTTTCTATCTATACAATTCACTCTCATTCTATTTATTTACCTTTTCTCTCTTTTTATTATTTTATTTTTATCTTTCTAACTTTTCCTTTTTTCCTATATTTAATTATAATTTTTATTTGTTATGAATTTTAATTATTTTAACCTGATTTTTAAAATAATATGAATTTTAAAATAATATTAATAGTAGTTATTTTTGTATTAATATTATGATTTACAATTTATTTTTTATTTTTTTACCATAAATATATCCCTTTATATTTGAAGCTAAATTTCAATGTCGAATTTTCCACGTCATATTTTTCCAAGAAAGCAGACGAATCGCTATAGATGCTGTGTCGATACTTGAAATTAACATTTCTTTCTCTGAATACTGTTCTTTTCCTTTATTTCTATTTCTTTTCTTTTCTTTCTCTTCTTTCCTTTTATCAATCGTCTACTTTTTCTTTATTCTTTCTTTATTCTATATTTGGGGTTCTTTTTAAATGAGCGAGGATTTTTTTGTAAATTACCGCAACAAATGTTTATTCTAAATATGAACATGTGAGCGTCTGTGAAAGAATTTGTGGCGGGGATATTTTGAAGATCAACTGTTGTATCATTTGAGTCTGACGAGCCGCAAAAATACCATAATTGTGTGGTGAAATATGTATTACCCATTAAATTTTAGTCAATCCAATTTTTTTACTAAATTATATTACTCCGTTAAATGAAATACATAAATTTAACATTGAGTTCTTTTGAGTTCGTCTCTATCGGAATTTACCTGAATAACATACCAAGTGTTCTACGTTATATATAACATATTACATTGCATATGAATACATGGTTCTGTTGTCATATCGCGCTATCACGCGGTGTGACGTCATAGAACCGCATTGCAAATTTAAGAAATGTGTTTGTTATTTTTGGTAACTATTGCCGTTGCCTAGCGGAGTTTTATGTCAACACAAAATAAAATTGTCGGTGATGGTGGATGTCATTGTGTTACCGTCTTGGTGACCTCTCTGAAGATGGCTCATGTGAGCCGAAAGCTTAGAAACAAATCAATAAAAATTATCCACATGTTGGAGAATTTTTGTCTTTATTTTCAACTTAAATGAAAGCCAAAATAGGACGTTTAGAACGGCTAATGATTAAACATATAAGACATTCATTGTCTCTTATATTTAACGGTATATGTTTAGAAAATTATTTGCTGTCTCGATACAATATATATATATATATATATATATATATATATATATATATATATATGTTGGTATTTGAAAAAGCTCTAGAAGTACATCAAAACTCAATAGGTATTTTACTTATTTCTTGCTTCTTGATAAGAAGCAGGCAATGAAAATGATTAAATGTTCTATATTAATTACTTTTTGCATTTAATTTTGGAAGGGAAGGCAACGAAAAAGAAATCTATACTGAGCATCAGGAAGAGATAGATAAAGTTCCTGGGATATGTAACCAGAAAGGAGGGCTTGGAGAACCTGATACTATCAGGATAGACGGGGGCAAAAAGAGACAGGTGAAAGCAGCGGATAACATATTTGAAGGGCATGAGCACGTGGATGACAGAACGGGGGTTGCGAGAAGTTACAGCAGAAAGCTTGCTAAGAGCCACCAGGGATGGGGAGACGAGGAAGGCCATGATCGCCTACATCTTGACAGGGCACATGGAAGAAGAAGAAGAAGAAGAATTGTTCTCTGGAGATATCGGTCACGAAAGTATGTCATTTTAATTTTAAAACATCGAATATTAATAACGTTATGGATATGCGTTGTGGTACAGTGGATATCGAGAAGCCGGGGAGCCGAGTTCGAATTCCAGTTGAATCCATTGTATTCACTTACGCGCAAATACCCTTGGGAAAGGTATTAATCCGTCTCTTCCTTCCAGTTATGGGTTAAATAGCAGGACAGATTGGGTTCTATAGCCTTGGTCGAAAGCAATGGCAAACTACTGCGGGATAATCTTCTTTCGAGACATGATCGCCCAAGCGTGTATCACGTATGGCACTTAACTGATGGTGTTATGATCAGGTGTTCTTCTTCTATCTTCCATGTTCCTTCAGGACGTAGGCAATCACGTCCCTCCACATCTTCCTATATATTGTCGCTCTTTACTATGTTGCTATGTGATATCTGTTCTTTCAATATGTCAGAGAAAAAATCCTGGAAAATATCATCAAAGATGAAGGAAAAACTTGAATCAGTTGAAATGTGGTTTTACAGGAGGATGCTGCGTGTATCATGGATCTATCATGTGAGTAATGAGGAGTTTTTAAAAAAGACGGAAACAGAAAGAAAATTAATAGTTAACGCCTGGAAAAGACAGCTGAAGTTCTTGGGACATGTGTTGAGGAAAGAAGGCTTGGCGAATCCGATACTCACAGATCTGATATAGGGAAAGCTAGACAGAGGAAAGTAGCGGATAACATATTTGAAGGGCCTCAGCAGGTGGATGGCAGAGCGCGGTTTGGTTGGAGTAACTGGAGAAAGCGTGCTAAACGCTACCAGGGATAGGGAGACGCGGAAGGCCATGATCGCTTACGTTCTGAAAAGGAAAATATTATCTTTATGGAAGAAAACAAAACAGATCTATAAGGTGTAGTTTTTCAAACTTGTGCAGTGAAAAAATATCTGATTTTTAAGCTATTGTAAGTTATAAAAATATTATATTCCAAAAGAATATTGCTTTTCTTTGATTCTGATACAATTGGCCAGAAAGAATGTTTTTCTTCTGATCCCAAAGTTCAATGACCATTTTCATCGTTGCAGTGATTTGTCACTTCGAATTCTTTTTTATATGTTAATTTGGGAGGTCAAACACTCTTGATCATTTGGTTTCTGAATCACAGTGGTGAACCTCAGTTATATCTCCAGCAACCACCAAAATACCCATATCTCTATCGTAGTCTCTGCCTTTTCATATGCCTTTAAGTGTATTGGGCAGCACACAACAATCTATCGAGGTATATGCCTTTTCATAGCCCTTTGTGTTTCTGTCATATGGCGTGTGTCTTTTCAATGGCTTTTGAGTATATTGAACAGCACTTAATTCTTTATCGTGGTGTATGGCTTTTGATAGCCCTTTGAGTTTCTTGGGCAGCACCAAATGTCTATCATGGTGTGTGCCTTTTCATTGGCTTTTGAGTATATTGAACAGCACTTAATTCTTTATCGTGATGTATGGCTTTTGATAGCCCTTTGAGTTTCTTGGGCAGCACCAAATGTCTATCATAGTGTGTGCCTTTTCATTGGCTTTTGAGTATATTGAACAGCACTTAATTCTTTATCGTGATGTAAGGCTTTTGATAGCCCTTTGAGTTTCTTGGGCAGCACCAAATGTCTATTATAGTGTGTGCCTTTTCATTGGCTTTTGAGTATATTGAACAGCACTTAATTCTTTATCGTGATGTATGGCTTTTGATAGCCCTTTGAGTTTCTTGGGCAGCACCAAATGTCTATCATAGTGTGTGCCTTTTCATTGGCTTTTGAGTATATTGAACAGCACTTAATTCTTTATCGTGATGTATGGCTTTTGATAGCCCTTTGAGTTTTTTGGGCAGAACCAACTCTCTATCATGGTGTGTGCCTTTTCATTGGCTATTGAATATATTGAACAGCACTTATCGAGGTGTATGCCTTTTCATAGGACTTTGAGTAGCCCATATATTAGAAAATCATGCACTACTGAATGCACCGTGAATGTTTTAAAAATGTTTTGCCAACTCTGATGAAAAAATCTGATCGTTTATTTCATTTCCAGCAGTTGGCTGCTAGTAAGTTAAGTCAGTGCTTTTGTTCCGGAATTACTGTTAACTCTATTGAACCATTATCTTCCTGTAGTTACTTCAGGTTTATAGAATTATACTTTGAAAGACAGTAATTCTATGACATCTGTTTGTTTCTGCGAACAACGGGGCAGTCATTTTGAAAGCGGAATCATAAAAAAACGAAATAACGTAATTACACAAGCTTTTTTCCCCTGGGCTTTTTGGCACTTCATGATTTGAAGCTACGAGATCGTAGGATTTCCAAGTAATACATTTAAAATCAAATTATTAAATTCTTTACTTTTTTTTACCGACCCTCGTATAATATAACGAACAAAGACTCTGCTGTTTTTTTTATTGTCTTCTTAAGTTGGCCGGCTTTATGACTAAGTTCTTTTTCAAACTCACAGTATTCCTTTCTCTGGACACAAATCATTGCATATTCATAAATGGTACTTACAGACGAAGCTATAAAAATTCAGAGACATCTAAACTCTAAATTTCTATTCTATTATTCTATGTTCATTACCAGACATATACACACACAAATACCAACGTTTGTGTCTCTCGATTTGCGTATATACACAAACACATACTGACCCACATACACAATCGCACACATTAATATTGCGTATTTAGGCAGCAATCCCTGTTTTATGCCAGTTTCATTAAAATGATAATATGCTGTGGTTAATTTTTTAAAATATAATTTTTCATGTAATCTTATATATTTTTCTTTACAGTACATAAATTATATAACCATTATCTGAATGCTTTATTTATCCAAGTGCTTTCGGCTATACTATACTATACTATACTATACTCAATAATATCAATTATGAATACAGCTGCAATGTGCTGACCATGTTTGAAAAAGATCCTACAGAAAAGGAAAAATGAAAGGTCACACGAAAGATTATGTAAAAATTTTACTAATGCAACTTCCCTGCCATTTTTTACAAAAGTTATATATATATATATATATATATATATATATATATATATATACGTATGTATGGAGTTTTCGAGTACAATTGTGTCATTACTGATTCCCTATAACTATAACTTATTATAGGCTTGCACTTGTAATATTTACTTTGCAGCGTCAGTAATTATCTGGAAATATAAACTGTGGTTTATTTAATATGTATACATACAGATACATCTATCTATCTATCTATCTATCTATCTATCTATCTATCTAGCTGTCTGTCTGTCTGTTGAGTACTTTATTTCTTTGTTTCTATCTATCTATTTACTTGTCTGTTGGGTACTTTATTTCTTTGCTTCTATCTATCTATCTATCTATCTATCTATCTATCTATCTATCTATCTATCTGTCTGTCTGTCTGTCTGTCTGTTGGGTACTTTATTTCTTTGCTTCTATCTATCTATCTATCTTTCTATCTATCACAGTCTGTTCAGATCTATATATCTATCTATGACAGTCTGTTCATATCTATCTATCTATCTATCTATCTATCTATCTATCTATCTATCTATCTATCTGTCTGTCTGTCTGTTGAGTACTTTATTTCTTTGTTTCTATCTATCTATTTACTTGTCTGTTGGGTACTTTATTTCTTTGCTTCTATCTATCTATCTATCTATCTATCTATCTATCTATCTATCTATCTATCTAACCAAACTTTTCAGTATCTATCTATCTATCTATCTGGATAGATAGATAGATAGATAGATAGATAGATAGATAGATAGATAGATAGATATTTTATTACTTAATAAATGCTTCTGCTCCTAATTCTTCCACACCCAGTAACCTCAAGTGTCTTAGTGGCTTTTCTGCCTTGCATTGTGTGAAACCGATAAAAAAAACAGTTATTTTTTGTGGATATCCATGATTTAATAGAATATGCACAGGTGATCGCAAATTTGTGTTATGAAGGGGAACTCATATTTTAGCTATAAATATTTTGTTGAATATTCAGGCCGGCAGGCGAAAATAATTGTTTAACAAATGAACAGAATGGTAAATATGGGTATTCACAAAAAACAATGTTTAAGTAGCAGCATCTGTCGAATAAATAAAAAAAAAACAAACACTTCTTTAATAATATCAGTAAATGAGTGGGCCCGTGCTATCAAAAATGATGACAAAATATTTATATCAATATGCCGTCTAAAATGGCATCAAAATATATACTGATGCAGCTACTACTGAGTATCTTACATCAAAACATTAAAATAAATAATCCAAACACCTGAGCGCGACAGGTATATATATATATATATATATATATATATATATATATACACAAATAAATACAAAACGGTTTTTATTATAATAGAGGGGATATATATATAACGGTTTTCATTATAATAGAGAGGATATTTATATATATATATGAAATTATATAAATTATCTATGAATTATTTGTTTGAACATTATATTTTTAAAATTGATGCTCGTATTTGAGTAGATATTCTGTATTTTATCAAACAGTATATTTATATAAATATATAAATATACTAAAACAAAAAATTTACTCAAATACGAGTATCGATTAAAAAAAATAATGTTTAAACAATTAATTTCAATATGTCGGTTGTTAAAACCATTTCGTTAATCTTCGCGATTTTCCGTAACATTTTTTGTTTATATATATATATATATTGGTTTTGAAAAAATACTGGTATAGGAAAACACACAAATATTCATCTTGTTAGCGGAAAAGTTAAGCATTTTCAGGAATGTGAGTTAATACAGTTCCGCGTCCCAGTTTCTTCCCAAGATCTCTTTTGCGTGAAAGAATTACAATTTCTCAAACCAAGATGCATGACCATAAAAATGCTAAAAAAATTAAAAGAAACAGTTAAATCGATATCCTTCTGTTATTCAAAGCCTATAGTACATAAATCATTCGCAACGCAACCCACTTTAAATACTAATTTACATATATATACATGCGTTGAATATATTGATCGGAATGCGACAAGATGATAGAATAAAGAAAACAGTGCAAATGGGAAACGTATCTCAATCTAACATGTTTCATTAGAGCTTATTCAGAGACTGAGAGAAGGATAAAAAAAAACAAAGAAACAGTCTTCTGGTATTCTCAGCATCCTGCTGTAGAACTATAAAATTTAAAAAGATTACTTAGTTACTTATTTCATGTTACTTGCAGTAATAGTCAGACTTATTTTTTACAAGATGTGTTCTGAATTAAAATATACCTGATTTTAATTCAGAAAAGATCGTATAAAAATAATAGAAAAAATATTAAAAATCACCGTAAAATAAATATATATGACGCAACAAGTTACATCAACACTTATTTCGATTAATCACGCTACGTAAAAAGATTACTTCGCTACCGTAACCGTAAAAACAGATTTGTTTGGCAATAATATGACTGGCAGTTGATAAAGCTCTGACTAAAAAACCATAAAACAGCCATATATCAATAATTGCATGCAACATTACATAATTAAATCAAGGAATCTGTTTAAATTCTTTGGTTCTACAGAAGGATGCTGAGAATAGTAAAATCCATTTTGAGCAATCTATGTAGTGCAAGTGATTCCATGTTGTATATATGAATTTAAAAAAAAATAATGTGCTAAGGAAGATGCTGTAAAAGGAATCATCACATTGTTTATCGTCAAAATTTTCTCCTGGTGGCAAAACCACTCTGAGCAATCCACTTATCAAAGATGAAGGAGAGATTTGAAGCAAGCGAAATGTAGTTCTACAGAAGGACGCCGAAGAAACCATACACGGAAAACGAGGCTTTTGAGAGGATGGACACAAGAAGGAAACTGGTACTTAACATAAGGAAAAGACAGCTGAAATTTTTTGTACATGGAATGAGGAAGGACGGCTTGGAGAACCTGATGCTCATGGGACGGATAGAGGGGGAGAGAGACAAGGTAACACAACGAATGGCATACTTGACAGCCTTGAGAAAAGAGGATTCAGTTGGATATCGGGAGAAGGGATATTAAGAGCGTCAAGGAATAAAGAGACGTGGAAGGTCATGATCGCGTAAGTCCTCAAGGGACCTGACACATAGAAGAAGAAGATCTACACTACCGGCCATAATTATCAGACTACAGAAGTTTAAAAAATGATTTATTTCATACTATTTTAGTATTTATTGCTAAGTGGATAATTCTAAATGAAAATAGAATGCTTCTGTTGTTATTATTACTTTGCAAAATTTTACAAAGCAAATAACGACAAGTTACCCATCGCACCCTGTAGATTTGCTCTGTCTCTCTCTCTCTCTGTCTCTGTCTCTCTCTCTCTATCTCTCTCTCTCTCTCTCTCTCTCTCTCTCTCTCTCTCTATATATATATATATATATATACTACCGGCCATAATTATTAGGCTACCCCAGTTTTAAAAAATGATGTATTTCATACTATTTTTTAGTATCTATTGACAAGTGAATAATTCTAAATGAAAATAGAATGGTTCTTTTGTTATAGTTACATTGCAAAATTTTACAAGGCAGCCAGGAAGCCTTTGCTTCGGCCAGCCAATGGGGAAGAGAGCACAAAAACTGGACACCAGAACAGTCCATTTGATGCACATGTTATTGTGCAGTATTAACAACAACAACAAAAAAATTCATTTAGAATTATCGACTTCTTTCTTGTCACTCTCTTCAGCTACCTTCTGTAGGAGGTCTTGTTTAGCTAGTGAATATCAAACTTGTTACTCATTCATGACGTCATTTCCATGTGTAATTTCTAAAAATATCCTTTTAATGCAAATGTTATGATGTGCTTTTCTTGACTTTATGTGTTTACGCGTTGTACTGGGTTCACAGTTAAACCGTATTTACTTTTGAAATTTCTAAGTGTAACCGTAAGTTCTGTTCTACTAGTTTCTTCCCTTGCATTTTTTCGCTTGGGGTATATCGCTTTCACTTTTTTCTTTCAATTACGTTCTTCAAATTTTTAAATGTAACGTCAATCGCCGTCTATCTTTCTGAATAACGTTATTTTTATGGTCCTTTCTTCCCAATGACGTTTTCACTCTCGGCTTCCCCACTTCATCTTAGTGGCTTTATCATCTTGCTTAGGGTGAAATGATTAACATTTAAGTTTACCTTTACTAAAGGTGAAGATGTTGGATTTAAAGTCTGCATGTTCATTAATTAATTACTTTAATGCTCTTTAAAGAATCTAGTCATTTACAGGGCCTTGTATTATGCAATATATTTAGTTTTTTATCATTAAATAACTGGGAAGTGTTCTAACAGAAGACGGAAAGTGTAAAACACCAATAAATACTAAAAACAGTATGAAATACATAATTTAAAAAAATCCTGGTGGCCTAATAATCATGGCCAGTGTATCTGCCTGATAAATTATTTTCTACCCCAAAAAACCATTCTCACCAAACAAAGACTGCGAACATCGAATGAGTCTGTTGCTAATTTTAGGGCAAATACCCACCGCTGCTACATGTTTTAGTTTGTAATATTTTACCTCGTATGTTTTGGATAATAATTAAGAGATACAAATATTAACCTGTTAAAACAAGCTTTATTTAACTTCGTCTACATTCTTGTGTGAGCCCCCCGTGGCTGGCTGAAATGTCCGTTGGCGCGAGTAGCATGTGTGGCTGGTGTGAAATCATTTGAGGAACTAAAAAACTGAACTACTACTAGTTGTTGGTCAGTAGGGATTGGCCAGAGAGAGAGAAAACAGAAGGAGTGAGAGATGAAGGGATTTCTGGGATAGTAGCTCGTGACCTAGGTGGAAGCAGCTGGAGAAGAGGAGGGAGAAGAAGACAGAGTTAATATGTTTAGGTAGTATTATTTCTGACCTCTAGTAAGGGGGTACTACAAGTTCAAGAGCTAGGACTCGGTAAATATATACATAAAATAGAATAGCAATCATTTTCTTTGTATACTGCCGTTAAAAATTTGAAAATAAAACCTAACGAAATACAGTAGACTCGGAGTGCAATGATAATAAATTAAAATTTTTTCTTAAACATTACATAATCAATAGTTCAATAATATTTCTTATTCTATTCGCTTCTTAAAACTAATTGTAATGAATATATTTGAAGACATTAAAACACAACTAAAAAAAATATAGCGCAAATTTAATTTGCGTTATAATATTGCGATACGAAAAAGATTTATTCTAAGAGTAATTTAAAAAAATACTCTATAAAGTATTCTTTTAGGAAAATGAAATAATTTTGTGGTAATTCTAAAAAAATTCTTGGTAACGATGGAACAGTATATGCAAGAAAAATAAGAGAAAGATTTTTGTAATAATAAAATGTTAAAAGAATAATTCAAGTATAATTACGGAAAGAAGTAGTGATTCTTTTTGTATACAAGAATCCGTAAATATAAGCAGGAAAACAGACAAGCGAAAGACAAAACAAAAAATAAATATCCGTATTGATATATCAGAAAATTGTGCTTCCTAAACACAAAAAAATATGTGAACGGAAGATATAAAATTAGATTAATATCATAATATTCTTCAGACACTGAATAGTAATGAATCAAAGCGAAATATCAGAATTGTGCCATTTTTGGATCTTCATACCAAAACTGATCTAACAATTCCTAAAAGCAAAGTATAATGGTGGTAGAACCTATTAGAGTGTCTTAGCTATGGGTAAATAGTGAACCTTCAAACAACAACAAAAACACAATGAATGTATAAAAATAACAGCAATAGCAATTTAATATATTAAAATTACCAACTTATATATATATATATATAAACTTCTTTATAAATGGAACTTTGTGTGTGTGTGTGTGTGTGTGTGTGTGTGTCTGTGTGCGTGTGTGTCCGTTACCTATAGACTCCGAAACGGCTGAATCGATTTTCTTGAAAATTTACACAGTTGTACTATAAGCGCCTGCGAGTGTTCTTAGCTAGATCTTGTGTCGAGGTACCCCCGATAAATATCGAAAATCGATAATGGAAAAAATCGGGTTATAGAAGGAGTGGTCCGATTTTAATCAAATTTCATACACTCATAGACAATGACATAAGAAACGATATTCAGAAGTTTCAAGGTTGCAGTTCTTACAATAGTGCAGAAAATCGATAATATATATATATAAGGCAAGATGTTTGTGTGTGTGGCTGTTTATCTGCCCGTATGTCTGTATTTTTTCAACCCTTTTATTTTAGTTTTTGCTTCGGGTTTGGCTCTAAGTATAGCTATAATTGTAGTTCTTAGTCTCAGCCATGATACCATATACTCAGAGGACTTATTTAATCTTCAAAATTCAGTTTACGACGAAATAACTTATTTGATATCAATACCAGAAAATCAAAATTTGATTTACATTTATTCATTTTTCTTTCAGTCTACGGTTTCGCTTTAACTGGATACAACTATTGCTTTTTAGTATTTCGTGCCAACGTCCAAAGAGTCTGGGATCCAGGACCATGGATTAGTTTTAAAGCTTTCGTTACACCCGAGCAACGCCAGGCTATACTGCTAGTAAGTCTATCAGAGTATCTTAAAATATAAACGCTTGGCACCATATTTGTACTGAATAAATTGTAAGAAATCAAATCGCAGATTACTCAGGAAGTTTTATGCAATTTTATTAGCAGTACAAAAATGGCGACCAATTGGCAGCTTTTATGTATTTTGGAAGCCTCTATGTCTTTAAAGAGTTACAAAAGTGGGGATAGATATAATTACCTTTCATTACCACACATAGCTTGTTTTAGTTTCTGCTTTTATGTTTGCGTCTATTACGATTAACATTTAGAATAATATCAAACTGCCACAACATGGAAATACTACGATTTCCATTCATAAATAGAGAATCAATTTCAGTTTCGGTATTTAATGACATTCATTGAAAAAGATTTCTCGTGTGTCTTCTGGTGACGGCTCTGGTAATTTTCGATAGTTGTTAACCTCTTTGATTTCCGTATGAAAAAGTTAAAATTCACTGTGTTCGATTTTATTCTGGATATAAATACACGACTCTTTTACCGACATTGGCGTCTGCATGGAAGTCTGTATTGATTTAATTGGAAAAAAAATAATAGATTTGGTTGGGGATTTTATTAACTTACGATGGTTAACAATTTGATCTCGTGGAACGATCTAGGTTATATATTGAGTTCAATCCGCACTAAGTTTGCGTATTTCTAGTTTTCTATTAAACTTTGCTGTGTATGTGCGGGTGCTAATCTGGATGTGTAGTTGGTGTAATGGACAGCGGCTCGGAACCAGAAATGGAAGAACTGATTTCAAATTCCAGTCGAGTTTTGTCATATTCACTTTCGTTCAAATACTCATGTTAAAGGTCTGAAAAGCTATTTGCAGATTAAATTAGGATCTGCTGCCTTGTTTAATAACCAGTCTAGGATAAGGATATCTCTGAATATCGAATTTAGCCGCAACAAAGCACATATTATGCAACTAACTGAACGATAACAGAATTATGTATTCTTTCGTTTATTCAAATAAACTATGAGGAATTTTATTACGACGTTTATCGTAATCAAGGATTTTGAAATTTTTCTTACTTTTAGATTCTTCGACTTTGAAAATCTGTAATGATTGCTTTGACAGCAGACGCATAACAGTTATCGGGATGTTTGGAACAAATTCTTAAAGGCCATAAATGGTTACACGGCACATGTGTCTAGGATCGAACAAAATTCCTGTGCAGTTATTTAAAGAACGTACAAAAACGGTATCACAGGGAGACGAGATTAATAAATAACAGATTTTTACTGTCTCATGCCTCCTGCAGTCTCAAGTCGGACAAGACGGTTATTGGCGCACTTGTGATTATATCGTTAGTGTTGATATTTCTGTAGTAAATGGAGATAGGGATGATAACAGATTTAATTAATGTGCAATAACTAAATCTCTGCGTAACGTCTTTTTTTTTAATCGTTTCACCCCGAGCAAGGAATTCCACTGCCACTATTGGGCATGGGGTTACATAGGGTTGGGGAAGTGATGAGAAAGGATGGTTAGATATAGGAAATGTCAGAAGGAGGGTGATAGACGGGTAAGGATACCGAGAATGAGGGTTGGTTAGATGGTGAGAGTGTTTGAGAGAATAGATGCAAGTTAATGTGTTAGGAGGTGTCTATTGACCTTACATTTAAACTCCTGGAGATTGTAGCTGTCGGGAAAGCAGGCATGTGGAAGGGAATTCCACAGGCGGGAAGCGCGAGAAAAGAATCTGTTGGAGTAGTAGTTACGGTTACATCTTATCTGTTTCACTATAAAAGTGTGGGACCTAGTTGCTAATCTAGTATCTCGTGTAAATTCGTACCTAGGCGGCACCAATGACCTAAGTTTATCGGAGCAGGCGGTGGGAAAATAAGACTTATTGTTGATTTAGTATTATCAGTATGAGATCAGTAAATAATTAATCCATTTCACATTAGGAGGATTTGAAGCATATCCAGTTATTTTCGTACACAAAACCCAAAATAGATTCACCAAACGAAAAAACAAACACCATAAGATGAAGGTAAAACTCTCAAGTTAATAATTGATAAGGATTGTGATTTTAACAAGTTGATGGAGTTATATATCACTAACCTCCCTCTCTCTATTCATTGGCCTGATGTCTAATGATTAATAAAAATAGGGCGTTTATTTCAAATAGGAAGTGCCTACTGTAATAACATTTGAAGTAATAGAAATTTCAGATTTTAAATAAATACATTAATTTTTTAGGAATATATATTGGGTTGTCTCAGTGGAAATGACCGTGTTTTTCGTTGGTTGTTGATCCGCTCGTCTAAAGACGTAACCCATTAGGACATAAATGTTTTGATTTAGTCCGTTTCTTTTCAGATAATTCTTTCGATATACTGCTACTTAAAAGCCCAGTGAAACTGATTACAATGAAAAATGTCGAGTAATCTTAACGAATGATTACAAATTACGAAAAAAGAAACACTTTTGTATCGAATCATAATGTGCTATGAGAAATTGACACAGTAAGAGAGAATGTGCGTTGTGATGGATATCGGCTCTGAACAACAAATCGGGGTGCCGAGTTCGAATTCCAGTTGAATTCATGGCATTCACTTACGCACAAATACCCTCGGGAAAGGTATTAATCCGTCTCTCCTGTCTCTTCCTTCAAGTTATAGGTTAAATCATTAGATTAGATTCTATAGCCTTGGCTGGAAACCAGTCTACTGCAGAAAGCAATGGCAACCTACTGAGGGATAATCTTCTGCCCAGTCAGTCAAGTCTCTTTCGAGACATGATCGGCCAAAGCATGTATCACGTATGGCACATAACTGACTGAATGAATATAATATTAGAAAATATGATTAAGGCATCTACTGGGCATAAAGTAGGGGATCAATTTAATATTGGTGTGAAGTAATAAAGTGATCCCCCACTAATTGCTACTTAATATTATAATACATCTCTTCCCTTTCTAGCTATGATTCAAATAACAGAACAGATTGGGTTCTATAGCCTTGGATTGCAACCAGTCTCCCGCAGAAAGCAATGGTAACCTACTGCGGGATAATCTTCTGCCCAGTCAGTCATGTCTCATTCGAGACATGATCGCCCAAAGCGTGTATCACGTATGGTACTTAACTTACTGAAGAGAGTAAGCCAGTGGTTACATGCAAGTGAATCACCAAACAATACCCAAAACCTACACTGTACTCTATATTCTTAATGGTTACTCTATGGTGGTCTTTCAAATGGGTTATTCATTATTCATTTTTACCTCAAGGAATAACAATAACAACAACAATAACCTCGTATTGTGTAAAAACTGAACGAATGCATGAAAAATTAGAAAAAAACCCTTCTAGACTTGTGATTAGGGATGACCGAATTTTGCTACACAACAACTCACACGGCACACTTCTCAATCAATTGGCCAAAAGTTGCAGAACCTGAATTATGAAATTTAGACTCACATATCACTCCTTTCGATTATCACTGATTTATGCCTTTTGAGCCTTTCATACGCAATAAAACATTCTCCAAAAAGAAGGGGTTAAGCATTTGAACAGTTTTTCAAATCAAAAGATAACCTTTTTTTTTAAAAGATGCTATTAAGGATTTAGAGGTACATTCAAGAACATTCATTTACATATATGGTTCCTATTTTAACTAAATAAATTAGTTAACATTTCGGGAACATTTTAACCATATCCTATAATGTGCGTCCTTTCATTTGTGAAAACACACACACAAACACACATATATATCAATATATATCTGTATATATATATATATATATCTGTCTGCGAATGACTATATATATATATATGTGTGGGGGGGGTGTTATGCATGGATAAGTATAAAAGTGTCCAGGTAAAAAAGCAAATAATCAGTATTCGGTGCACACACACACACATACACACACACACATACATACACATATAGCTTATGGCCATATCACTTTGAATAAACCGGTTCTCGCTCGATCACTGAAGTTAAGCAACATTCAGCATGGTCAGTGCTTAGATGGGTGACCGCATGGGAATACCAGGTGCTGTGAGCGTTTAGTGACGGATGTGCGTTGTGGTGCAGTGGATATCGGCTCGGAAAGAGAAATCGGTGAGCCGAGTTCGAATTCCAGTTGAATACCCTGCATTCACTTAAGCACTGGTACCGTTGGGAAAGGTATTAATCTGTCCCTTCCCTCTAGTTATGTTCTAAATAACTGGGTAGGATTTTGGGACTCTGCCCTTAAAAAACAAATCACAATGACTCTTAATATTCGAAAAGAAAAAGTATTACTAGACACAAATCTTATATAAAAAAACAACAATAAATTATTGAAAGGAAAAGGTATTACCAGCAAAAAATAAATAAACTTGAGTTGGCAATAAATGACCAGCCGAGGTTGATATGCCAAAAAACAAAACAACCCCCCCACATATATATATATATATATATATAGTGTCGAGTTGTGATAATGCTTTACGCCATGGTCGCATTTTTCATTTCTTTTACTAAAAAAATGTATTTTGGCAAAAATGCTTATATATATATATATATATATCTGAGTGAATAAGGAACGAGGAAAAATGTACAACGTCCAAAACATTAATTTAAAACAGTGCTTGATATATAATATAGAGCTGTGAAAATTTAAATTATATTATAAATTATATTTTAGAACGTGTACAATTTTTTTATATATATCCACTACAGAGCTCTTAACGTAGTCTTCTTCTTCTATGTGCCCTGTCCCTTCAGGACGTAGGCGATCATGGATCTCCACGTCTCCCTATCCCTTGTGGCTCTTAGTATGTTTGCTCCTGTTGCTCCTGGCAACCCCCGTTCCGTCATCCACCTGATCAGACTCTGCAGATATGTTATCCGCTGCCTTCCTCTGTCTCTCCTTCCTTCTATCTGACCAGTCAGTATCAGGTTCTCCAGGTTCTCCTTCCTCATTGCATGTCCCAGGAACTTCAGTTGTCTCTTCCTGATGCTCAGCATCAATTTCCTTTTTGTTGCCATTCTTTCTAACACTTCGTCGTTGCTTGTATGCTCAGTCCACGATATCCGTAGCATCCTTCTGTAGAACCACATTTCGGCCGCTTCCAGTTTTTTCCTCATTTTCGATGATATTGTCCAGCATTCACAGCCGTACTGAAGAACTGACATCACGTAGCAGTCTAGCACTCTTTTCTTCGTTTCTATTGAGATCTTCCTGTGTGTTAGTATTTTGCTCATCTTCTGGAACGCGTCCTTTGCCATGCCAATTCGCCTTCGGATCTCCGTGTCGCACTTTCCATCTCCTGTTAGAACACTTCCTAGGTACTTAAATTCTTGGACTTGTTTGATTCTGTTATCCCCCACCTGTATTTGGCATTTTGGGTTGTATCTTTTGCTGGTGACCATGCACTCAGTTTTCTTAAAGTTTATTTGTAGTCCCTTCTTGTCACTCTCCACTGCTACTTTCTGTATGAGATCTTGCAGTTTCCTTTCCGTGTCCGCAATCAGTACTGTATCGTCCGCGTATCTTATGTTGTTCAGGTTGTGGCCTCCAATAATAAATCCTGGTGTGTCATCTAGGGTCCTCAAAATATTCTCGCTGTATAGGTTGAACAAATCCGGTGAAAAAACACATCCTTGTCTTACGCCTTTTTCTATCTTTGTGTATCTACTGAGGTCGTTACCTGTCCGTATGCAGGCCGTTTGCTGCCAGTAGAGATTCTTGATTATTCTTATATCTTTGCCGAAAATGTCGAGGTTGCCTATCATTTCCATCAATTCT
Source organism: Ascarosepion bandense (assembly GCA_037127315.1). NCBI lineage: Eukaryota > Metazoa > Mollusca > Cephalopoda > Sepiida > Sepiidae > Ascarosepion > Ascarosepion bandense. The sequence continues at coordinate 141,474 of JBBBDQ010001887.1, forward strand.
TTGTGTCGTATTTTGTCGAATGCTTTCGCGTAATCAATGAAGCATAGGTACAAGTCTTTCTTCATTTGTAATGCCCTTTCAGAGAGCATCCTAATCATGAATATGGCGTTCCTTGTTCCAGTGTCTTTGACGAACCCGCACTGTTCCTGCCCTATCTCTGGCCTGATTCTGCTTCTCGCTCTATTCATCAGGATTCTGACAATCAGTTTTGTGATGTGACTCATTAAGCTGATAGTTCTGTGTAGTTCACACTCGTTTGCACCTGTTTTCTTCGGCAGTGCTATAAATATCGACTTGCATAGGTCGTCTGGTATTATTCCGCTGCTATAAATTTTGTTTATTATGTCGGTAATCTTTTCTATGCCATATTCTTCTAAGGCTGTCAGCAGCTCTATCACTATGCCATCTGGGCCAGGTGCTTTATTTCTGTTCATTTTGGCCATTGCAGCTTCCACTTCGGATTTTAGTATTTCCGGTCCATCCATCTCCTTGTGTATTCTCGGTTGTTCTCTCTTGTCGCCAAAGAGATCCTTTATGTATTCTTCCCATCGCTGGAGTATTTCCTCTTTCTCTACTATGATTGTCCCTTCCTTGGATTTTATGCATCCTGTAGAGGAACAGGTTTTTTGTCCTGTCAGTTCTCTTATCTCTTTATGCATTTCTGCTTTGTTGTTCCTGCTCAGTCTCTCTACTTCTGCACATTTGTTGTTGAGCCATTCCTCTTTGGCTTGTCTGCATTTGTTCCTTATCTCCCTGTGAAGTTTTTTGTACTCTGCTCCGTGTCTTGGTGTTATTTTTTGTCTCCTTTGCATCATGTGGAGGATCTCTTCGGTCATCCACTCATTTTTTCTTCTGCGTCTGATTTCCTTTGGGGCTATGTTGTTCGCTGAGGTCACCATTGCTTCTTTTAGTGACTCCCATTTTGAGTATCCTTTTCCAATTTGTTCTTCATATTTCTTTTTTACGCTGTTATTATATTCTTTCTGCAGGGTGAGATCATCCTCTAGTGTGTCGTATTGCAGTCTTGGTGTTATGCTGGGTTTCTTCAGTCTTCGGAGTTTCACTTTTAGTTTGCAGATGGCTGGGACGTGGTCACTTCCGCAGTCAGCACCTGGGTACGTTTTGCATTGGACTACTGCGTTCCTGAATCTCTTGTTTATTGTTATATAATCTATTTGGTTCTTCGTGTCCCCTCCTGGGCTTCTCCATGTCCATAAACGTCGTGGGTGTTCTTGGAACCAGGTGTTAGTAATGACCTGGTCATTAGCTGAGCACCATTGGATCCATTTTTCTCCTCTTTCGTTGCGCTCTCCTAGACCGAAGTTGCCGTTCGTGTCTCCTTCTCTATCTTTACCTACCTTTGCATTTAAGTCCCCCATTATTATCCTGACTTCTTGGCTTTTGCACTGAGCCTTAGCACTGTCCAGTATTGAATAGAATGATTCTATTTCGTCCTCTGAGCTTTGAGTTGTTGGCGCATAGACTACTATAATAGCTATATTGAGGGGCCTTCCCAGCAGTTTAACCAAGAGGACTCTCTCTGACAGTTGCCAGTATCCAAGTACACATCCATTAACTTGTTTGTTTAGTATTAAAGCGACACAAACCCTAATATCAAGCAATTTGACTTCCTAGGCCTAACATTAGACTTACTATCGAACACTTTCGAACCTTACATGAAAAATAATTCTAACCTAATCTATATAAACCCCAATTCTAATCACTCACCATCGACTATCAAGCATATCCCATCATCAGCGGGACACCGCATTAACACACACTCCACAAATAAGGAAATATTCAATAAACACAAAATAATTTACGATAAAATTCTTAAAAACAGTGGATATCAGTCATTCAATATTAACTTTGTGGAAAAATTCAAAAGCTCAAAAAGAAAAAATACAACAGGAAAATCATATGGTATAACCTACTTTTTAATCAGGTATTTAACTTTAAACTGGGACATAAATTTCTTAAAGTAATAGATAAGCATTTTCCCAAAAATAACCTCCTAAGCAAAATATTAAATATGAATGCAATACAACTAAGCTATAGCTGCTCCAACAATATAAAAAATATAATTAAAGTACATAACAGTAAAATATTAAACGCACACAACAAAAATAAGTCCAACACTAATACCAGTCTACCCCATAATAACAAACTTTGTAACTGTAGAAACCCAAAACCAATCCACCATTCCTAATAAATGTTTAACGAAATACCTAATATATATGTGTTCGATTTCATCCATGGAGAACCCCAAAGATGAAAAAATGTGTATGGGAAACACCATGAACATATTTAAACGGCGCTTTTACAATCACCTCTCACCCTTCAATAAAAACAAAACAAAACAAAACAAAACATGACGTCTCTTTCCAAACGCTTTTGGAAGTTAAAAAACGAAAATAAAACACCTAAAGTTAAATGGAAAATCCTCAAAAATGCAAGAACAGCTAAATCAAGAAAGGAACCATGTTTCCTTTGTCTTCAAGAAAAAATTGAAATTATTAAATCTATGAATAGCGACAAATTTTTAAACCTTACAATCATGCTAAAAAATACTGCAAAAGCCAAAACTAGGACCCCCTAAAAACGATAAACCTTTATAGTACTAACAACACTCTTACATCAAATGTTACTTATTACACACCAAAAACTATAATCTAATTCAAAGTTTTAAAGAAAAAAGTGATTTCCTAAATTCAAAATTAAGGTTAAATATACAAAATTAGATTAATTATAAAAACTGTGCCTAAATAGAAAAATATGCTATAGTTGTACAAAGAAGCATTAAGGATAGGTTCCATCCCATCCCTTCCCACCCTCTGCACCTCCTTACTCTCCCCCTCTTATAAACTCAAAGAATAAAGGCGATAAAAACATATACACCATTTTCTAATGTTAAATCTGTCTACAAAATTCCCGACACTTTCATTAATCAACTATACTCCCTACCCACCCCACTTTCTTCAAAATTCTAACGAGCAATTTACATTTACATATATTCCCTTATCTTTAACCCCCACCAACATTCCACACACAACTTGCCAAATATAAGAAAAGATGCCTTCCATTCCTTTCCACACCACCTGATGAGACATTGTAAGTCCAATGTCGAAACAAAATGTAAAATTTGTAGTGGGTATCTATAAAAAAATTAAACATGTTCTAATATATATATATATATATATATATATATATATATATATATATATATTCTCATCCGCAGACATATCTGTTTCGCCGTATCACAGCTCATCAGTACGGTTAGACTCCGAATGCTTTTTTACCCAGGATATAGGTGAAGAAAACCGACAGTTTTAGAATTCCGAATTCTCCGGTATTTGCTTTGTAAAAAAGTGCCCAATACAATAAATATTGTAGATCATAATATAACTAAATATTTTTTATTTATTTAAAATTAATATAGTTTGCATTGTTACTTGAGAATTTCTATGTTTCAAGATTTAAACTCGTCCTCAGGCAATGATAGCTCTTTGTTGTAAAAATCATTTTCATTTAAATGTAAGAAACAATATGGTAGTCATTAACAGATGTGTGAAGACAAAAAAATTATGTGTGTGTTCCATTAAACTAATCAGGATAGAGAGCAACTTTAAATTTGAAAATATACGGTTTTTTTAATCATATCACCCAGAGCAAGGCGGTAACGCCACTGATGTGCAGGGGGCTACGTAAGAGTGAAAAGATTGGAAAAGAGAAAACCAGAAACCACATCCTAAACAGGAAACTAGGGATGAGTCTCTTCCCCTGCTTAATAGACGTGAGTGGAGTCTGAACCGGGCGATATTTTAGTCTATCTTCTCCAATTGAAAGAAAAAAATAAAAATAAAAAGGAGTGAAAAATTGGAAAAGAGAAAGCCGGAAACCACATTCTAAACAGGGAACAAGGGATGAGCCTCTTCACCTGTTCAATAGACGTGGGTGGCGTGCGAACCGGGCGATATTTTAATCTATCTACTCTAATTGGAAAAAGAAAAAAGAAAAACAAAAAGAAAAAGGAGTGAAAAAATTGGAAAAGAGAAAGCCGGTAACCACATCCTAAACAGGGAAGAAGGGATGAGCCTCTTTATCTGTTCAATAGACGTGGCTGGAGTGTGAACCGGGCGATAGTTGTCTATCTACTCCAATTGAAAAAAATAAACAAGGAGTGAAAAGATTGAAAAAGAGAAAGCCCGAAACCATATCCTAAACGGAACAAGGGATGAGCCTCTTCACCTTTTCAATAGACGTGGCTGGAGTGTGAACCGGGCGATAGTTTAGTCTATCTACTCCAATTGAAAAAAATAAACAAGGAGTGAAAAGATTGGAAAAGAGAAAGCCCGAAACCATATCCTAATCGGAACAAGCGATGAGCCTCTTCACCTCTTCAATAGACGTGGCTGGAGTGTGAACCGGGCGATAGTTTATATTATGTTTAGCGAATACAGTGTTTCTTTTTTCAGTCTTAACGGGGAGACTGTCAGTCGATCGAGTCACTGTCTAAACTGCACATCCGTTGATACATCCATTATTGTTAACAAGATTATTATCTTAGTTTTTTCTGTATCCCAGCCTTTTTAAAATAAAAAAGGAAGAAAGAAAATATATTATATTTTTGATCTAACTTAAAGGGATCATTCAGTGTAATTATATTATTTTTATTTCGATTCAAAATTCATTTTATTCGAACTTTTCGTAAACTTTTAATTTGTAAAGATTTTAGCATCTATTTAAATTATATTCCAATATCTATTTAATAATTATTATATCATAATACAAAACTTTAATATAATAATACAATTTTAATATCATAATAAAATTTTAATATCATAATACAATTTTTAATATCATAATACAAAATTTTAAAATCTATTTCATTATTAAAAAAATTAATACCTATTTTAATTGTTTTAATATCTATTTTTATCATAATACAAAACAAATTATTAGGTATATGCAAGTTAATGGATATTTTTAAGAAGAATCTTTTTAACCATATTCCAAGGTGAACATTTTGCAATGTTTACTTTATTCTGATTATTACGCATTAATTTGTCATTTTAACTAACCAAACATCCTTAACTTTAAATTAGCAACGCTTGAAATGCGTCGTGACTTTTAGATGGTGGTTGAATTTAAATAATTTGCTGGAATAATTGTGTCCATTGAATTTAGTATAATCAAATTAATGGTGTTTTAATGGGTTCTCCCTTAAGATCTATTTTAGCAAACACCTTTCTTGGATTCCATGAGGATAGTGTGTTCTCTGAATCTAATAAACTCAATGTTTATTTCCGTTATGTTGATTATACTTTTTGTCACTTTAACGATGAGATTGAAGCGGACCATTTCAATTCGTCCGTTGATAAAATGCACGCGGCTTTAAAATTTACACACGAAAGAAGATTAATGTTTTCCTTGCTTTTCTTGATGTTTTGGTGAGGTGATCTTCTGGTTTTCTTACTTCCTTTTACTAAAAACCGACATTCACTGGTTTGTATACTAGGTGGGATTCTTTTTGTTCCCTAAAACGTAAAATGAACCTAATTAAGACTCTTAATCTTTCACTTACTCTGCCACGTTCTGATGTTTGATCTCAGAGAAGTTAAGAATTTGAGGAAAAAGGGACGGTCATCTTCGACAACTGAAAATCAAGAGACGGTTGGGTGCAGAATGCAGTAATAATGGAAACAGACAAGACTAAAAAGGAGCACGACAGGAACGAAGGCCAGTCTATGTGGACTATTGATTATGTTGTAATTCTTTTTTACATCAAAGGAGAGAAGCTAAAAAAAGAATTAAAAGAAAATGTCGTTTGAGAGAATACAGTCTTCATGCTCCGCTCCCCTCAGGGTTCTGATCATAAGCGGTGTTCGTGTTACTAGCGTGGTGTGAGAGAGAGAGAGAGAAGATTTTCCCGCTTCTTCACTCCGCGTGTTCCGAGCGAGTCTCTCGTATCTTTGACGTTCCCGGTTCTCGTCTGTGACGTTCTGACTTAATTTTCAAATCCATTGACTTTTTCTTGAAACCGTTTCAATTTGGCTTGTGGCAGTAAGCGATCGGAATGTTTCTCTATTAAAAATCTAACGTCAACTTCGTACATCTGGTTTAAATCAACCGCTTGTGGTTTTTGCCATTCTGGGAGTTTGGAGACATGATTTTTTTTGCTTTATGCATTCACCTTCGTGTCAAATAAAGTGTATTTGGGGAATTTTACTGCACTAATTTATTCAAAAGAAATCTATTGCTGAAGCAAACAAAATTCTAGCTGAGATTTACGGTGACCATGCTCTGTCGAAAGCTCTGACGAAAGCAACATGCAAAGATTAGTTTAGATGCTTCAAAAATAATGATTTTTATGTTGGAGATAAAGAACGCTCCTGTGCTTCGAAAAGGTTTGAAGTTAAATTATTGAAGGCATTCCTTTATAAAGCTCCATGTCAGGCACAAGCTGAACTTGCAGAATCATTAGGAGTTGATCATACAACAGTTTCGAAACATTTGAAAGGATTAGGAATTATTCAAAAGCAAGGATATTGAGTGACGTACGAGTTGAAACCGAGAGACTTCGAACGAGTATTGTCACGTGTAAACAGCTGCTTTAACGACAGAAAAGAAAAGTTATATCCATCGTATCGTAACGGCGATGAAAAGTGAATACACTACAACAAGCCCAAGCGTAGAGGATCGTGGGGTAAGTCCAGCCATGAAAAAAATAGGCGACAAGGCCGAATATACATAGTTCGAAGCTTTGGCTATGGATTTGTTGGGATCAGCTGGATGTAGTTTGTTATGAGCTGCTCAAATCGATGGAATCCATCACGGGAGATGTCTATCGATTTATGCGTTAGAGCTGAGCATTGAAGAAAAACGGTCACTATACTAGTAGAGACAAGTGAATTTGCATCATAACAAGACTAAGCCTAACGCAAATTCTACTCCAACAGCTTCTTTTCTCGCACTTCCCGCCTGTGGAATTCTCTTCAGCATATTTGCCTTCTCGATAGTTACAATCTCCAAAAATTTAAATGTAAAATCAATAGTCATCTCCTGTTTCACTAACTTACATCCTCTCTCTCATGCTTTTCTACAGCCACCCCTCTCTCATCAGTACTCTCTTCCCTCTCCTACTCTCTTCCTGACACCCCCTGCAACCTCTTACGCCTCATAACATTCCTCCTCGTCCATCCCACTCTCATCAGTAATTTCTTCCCTCTCCTACTCTCTTTCTGACACCCCCTGCAACCTCCCACTCATCATAACATTCCTCCTCATCCACCCCACTTTCAACAGTAATCTCTTCCCTATCCTACTCTCTTCCTGACAACCCCTGCAACCTCTCACTTCTCAACATTCCTCCTATGTAACCCCCTGCACAACCGTGGCAGTAAATTTCCTTGCTTGGGGCGACACGATTATATAAAAAATATGTTGCAAAACGGGTAAAAATCGACTTGGAAACGCGCAAATGAGATGTTCTACCCCAATCAACTTATTCACCAGACATTTCTCCGACATATTATCATTTGTTCCGATCGATGGCACATGGCCTGATGTGTAGCATTTTAATTCTGATGGAAATGCCATAAAATGTGGAATTCAAATGTTGCCAGTAAAATGAGAAAAGGTGGGGGCTAGCAATGGAAAATAATTTCAATGACATGTTTCTTACTAATTTTTATAAATAAAATAATACTTTTCATGAAAAATCAGCGAGTTTCAAGGTCCTAATATATACCCGTACAACGCAATAATCTAAATAGGATTTAAACATATATACACATCTAATATATGCTTTCAAATACAATAATGTACACACAAATATCAATGACATATCTACATATACAATCATAGGTCATATACTAATATTGGCACAAACAAAGATGCATACAAACATTTGTCTAATGTTTCTCTCGATATATTTACATGTACACTATTATATTCATTAAAAGATTAAAATGTATTTACACATACACGAATACATCCATCTAGTCATAAAATATATGTAAATACAAGAAATACATACATACATACATACATACATACATATATATATATATATATATATATATATATATATATATATATATATATATATACACATTATTATACGTATATAGACGCATACATACCGAAAAGTATATACATATCTTCACAGATACACACACGACACATTCATGTGTATATACGTCTCCGAGAATTTCCGATGTATCTTAACTGTAATTCATAAATACGTACCATAACGGCTATATATATATATATATATATATATGCCCTTGGGACAAGTATTCGAGCAGATTATAAATCTCTTGGAATTGGTTGTTTTCCAGGTAGACTTTATTTCGGAATTGATTTATACAAGAGAACACACACACACACACACACATATATGTATGTGGGTGTGTGTGTTTCTTTGAGTGTGTGTGCGGGTGTTTATTTGTGTGTGTGTGTGTGTGTGTGTGTGTGTGTGTGTGTGTGTGTGTGTGGGTGTGTGTGGGTGTCTGTGTGTTTCTTTTAATGTGTGTGCGGGTGTTTATTTGTGTGTGTATTTATATACAGTTGTGGACAGAATAATTCGTCCCCCCACTGAATCTTTTCATATTTTCTAAGGAAATGTGAATAATTGTAAGTACTTATTGGAATTACCATAAATATTTTATTCCGTATGTAGTTTTGAATAATTTATTATTGTTCTTAGATGTTGCAGTATTTTATATTCATAGTTCAAGAATTTTTCTAAAAATTGGTGCAGTCTAAAATTGTTGGCCCCCACATTACGAAAATTATGTAATATTATTGCTTTATGGTAACTGTACATTGTTAATTTCTTCTTAATTTGACATCTAATAGAAACATCCGTTGAAAAAGAAATAGCATTGACTATATTTAACATTCTTAAAGTTCATGAAGAAGACAATATGTAAGCACCACGTTCCGCGATAACCATGATAAAGACGGCTGAATTTGATAAGAAAATCTAAATTAAGATAATTGTTACGTACAAACAAGGTGATTGATACACAACTATTTCCTAGTGTTTAAATATTTCTAGATCAAGTGTTCGTGGAATTTTCAAGAAGCACAATGTGTTGAGAATAAATCAAGCACTCGCAAAAAACAATTCATTTTTGAGAGGATGGAAGGGAAATTTATTAGAGATGTTTCGAAGATTCCTCACCGACTCACAAAGGACATTGGTAATGATGTAAATACATCGTGGTTGAATGTCAGTCACTAGATGTTTTCATCGAGACTCACTTCGAGTTTGTTGCCTAAGGAAAACTCCCTTGCTTAAGGCTAAATATCTAAAATACAGATTAGCTTATACTCGAAGTGATAGAACATTGGAATAAATATTGGAATTTTGTTTTATGGTCAGATGAAACTAAACTGGAATTACTTGGTCACAAAAATTCTAGATATGTATGGAGGAAAATAAATATAGCCCACAACCCAAAAACATACTCTCCCTACAATCAAGAACTGTGTTGGAAACGTTTTGCTCTGGGCATGTTTTACTAATTCTAGACGAGGAGAACTAGTGTGAGTACAGGGTATCATGGACAAAGAGCAGTATTTGGCTTTTTTAAAAAATAATATAAAACAAACGAGACTTTGGGTCGTCGCTGGACGTTCCATCTTGAAAATGACTGAAAATACGAAGCACAAATTGTTACAAAATACTTAAATGAAGGAAACGTGAAGGTATAGACGTATCCCGCACAAAGTCTTGACCGAAACGCCATTGAAAATTTATGGGCATATTTGAAGAAAAAAGAAAGAGAAAGAAGTCTTTCTAATTTAGAGTAACTAAAAGCTATTGCTAAGGAAGAAACACACACGCACGCACGCACGCACGCACGCACGCACGCACGCACACACACACACACACACACACACACACAGAGTTCCATTTATAAATAGATAAAATTACTTGTTATTTTTATTCCAACACTGTTCTTTTTGGTTATTTTAAACATTTTGCTCGTATACAGCTTATTTAAGCTTTGTTTGAGGATTTGGGTAGAACCACGCAGCCTATCACACATTCAAAACCTTCTGAAATATATGTCATTTTTTAACCCATAAATCCCCAACATCATCACGGATAACAGAATCTAAAACGACCAAAGGATATCTATTTTTATAAATAGTAATAAAAACTCTTTCACCGCAGAGGTAGGAATCAGAACAAATCACAAGTCAGGGCCTTAGTCAAATGTATTTTACCTTGTCTTGGACAATTAGAGTCCCAACGTATATAAAGTCCCGAAAAAATAGCCTTTCTAGATACAGAAATTAAAAACTGCCATTATTCTTATAGACCAGAACATTCAAAAAGGAAACCCAACAATTAGACTTCTTTTCTACTGTAATTTTAAAAGAAGGCTACACAGAGTTTAATAATGTGAGAAATAATTCAGCTTCATCCACATTATTAAAGAGATAGAACGTACCATCCACATAACGATGATACATAAGAGCACGATCAATACGAGAGAATAATGAAGCCTCGTGAAAACCGACAAAAATATTGGCTAGGTTAGGACCCAAAGGTGAACCCATCGCTACACCATCAATCTGCAGATAAATAATATTATTATTAAAACTAAATTCAACAGATGCGGTAGAGAACTTCATAAGATCCACAAATACACTCTCAGGAAAATCCTGAGATGAAAACGAGATACGATACAAAATATCACAACACATCTCAATTGTCTCAGACAACAGGACACAGGTGAACAAGGAACATATGTCAAGAGGACCTATGAACCAACTACTGGAGGAGAAACTACATATAGATTCAACAAAAGGAAAGTAATCATTAATACATTACGTACTAAAGTGCGACAAAACTGGTTGTAGCACTGTCAAGAGCCAACTAGTGGCTTTATGTTGGGAATAACCAGTCATAGATAGAATGGGTCGTAATGGGAGACCATACTTGTGAATTTTCGGTAGCCCATACAAACGGGGACGAATAGACCCAGTGGGTCTAATTAATTCAGAAATATCAAATGAAAGTAAACCGCTCTTAACCCACTTTAACAGTTGACTTTGAAACTTCAATAGAAGAAGTGCAATCATGGGTCTCGACTGGATCTAATTATAAGAATTTAGATGTATCATTAAATGTATTATACATCTTTAAAACATAATCAAAATACTCAAGTAGAACAACACCTTCACCTTTATCAGGTCTAGTAATAACCAGGTTATAATTATTCTTTAAACTTTCAAGTACCCGGCGGTGCTGTTCTCCCCATTTAGACTCTGGCAAAGAAATAAAAGAACAAGTAAAAGAAAAGGCATAACAATTAAGTTTAGCCTTAAGGTCAATAAAAGACCCAGCAGAGCGTGCGTAAGTCTGTGAACCTGTGCAAATAGAACCTCAAACCCAGCAAAGATTTTCTCATGGTCCGGTATTGAAAAAAGAATACAAAATTCCAAACCATGAGCAAGAATTACCAGTTAAGTGCCATACATGAAACACGCTTGGGCGATCATGTCTCGAAAGAGATATGACTGACTGGGCAGAAGATTATCCCGCAGTAGGTTGCCATTGCTTTCTGCCGTAGACTGGTTGCCAGCCAATGCTATAGAACCCAATCTGTCCTGTTATTTAACCCATAACTGGAAGAAAAAGACGAATTAATACCTTTCCTAAGGGTAGTTGCGCATAAGTGAATGCAATGAATTCAACTGGAATTCGAACTCGGCTCCCCGATTTATCGTTCCGTGCTGATATCCACTGCGCCACAAGCACATCCTCCACTGCACCCCAATCTCAAACTGAAAAGGCCCATATGAAGAAAAATTTAAAATAATTCGCTCTCCAGTAGGTTTGTCACTGCATCCAAATTGTTTACGAAACAAATATATATATATATATTCTAACAAGCAGGTCAGCAGGAAGGTCAGTCTTGCGTTACAGGTCAGTCTTGCGTTGTCAAAGACAATCTGAAGCGGTGCAACATCCTCTTTTCTTCCTGGAAAAGCGTTAGAACAGGGGGCTGTCTTATATCCCATCTATACACAGGTTTGAGTGCGGCAGACTTCAACAACAGGATCAAATGTGTTCAAATATTTTTAAAAATTTGGCAGGATGTTGTTGCTCTCGATGATCGTCTTGCATTCCATTGTGGCTTTATTGCACACAGTAAGGCAGTTCTTGCTATCAACTGTCAAATTGATCATCAACCAGAAGAGTAAAATGGCTCAACAACAACATGGCCACCGTATGTCTTAGACGTTTCAAAACACCTATGGGCCTAGGGAGACATATGCGTGTCCATAAAAATTGGGCACTTTTTATGTTTCTGAGTCCTCATATGTTGTCCGCGATGAGAGACTCTACTATATATATATATATATATATATGGTAGAAGAAAGAATAACGAACAAATAGGAATCGTATCTCACTCAAACATTTTTCACTTTTCAGTCAGTTAAGTGCCATACGTGATACACGCTTGGGCGATCATGTCTCGAAAGAGACATGACTGACTGGGCAGAAGATTATCCCACAGTAGTTTGCCATTGCTTTCTGCGGTAGACTGGTTGCCGACCAAGGCAACCCTATAGAACCCAATCTGTCCTGCTATTTAACCCATAACTGGAAGGAATAGACGGATTAATACCTTTCCCAAGGGTATTTGCGCGTAAGTGAATACAATGGATTCAACTGGAATTCGAACTCGGCTCGCCGGTTTCTCGTTCTGAGCCGATATCCACTGTACCACAACGCACATCCTCTTCACTTTTATTAAGCTCAATTAGAGACTGCGAGAAAAGGAAAGAAGGTGACTGGCTACTGATGTTATGATTTTGGGTTAGTTGCTATTAATCAGACAGATACGTGTCACGTGTATAAAAGCAATAGATGATTTTAAATGCATGTGCGCGGAATATTTTGGATGGTAGTTTGTATAATCGTGAGTGTTTATGTAGAAATACCTGTGTATTTTGGGCGGTAACGTTATGTGTATATGTGTTGGTGCAAATTAATACACGTGTTATGCGTATTAAAGCGATGAATAATTTTAAAATATATTTTGAGGAATATTTTGGACAGTGTAATTGTGTTTTAGTGTACGTGTGTTCCGTTATGTAGAAATTCTTGACTGTCTAAGGGTATATTGGATGGTAACGTTCGTTAATATAAGTGTATATATGTATGTGCCTGAGGAAAATCAGTCGATATAATTTCTGCATAGATTGTTGAAATGTAGCGACGGAATGATTGTTTTTTCATACTTCTCTCGGACACAGATAGATAGATCTGAACAGACTGTGATAGATAGATAGATAGATAGATAGATAGATAGATAGATAGATAGATAGATCTGAACACATCTGAATAGATAGATAGATAGATAGATAGATAGATAGATAGATAGATAGATAGATCTGAACAGACTGTGATAGATAGATAGATAGATAGATAGATAGATAGATAGATAGATAGATAGACCTGAACACACTGTGATAGATAGATAGATAGATAGATAGATCTGAACAGACTGTGATATATATATATATATATATAGATAGATAGATAGATAGATAGATAGATAGATAGATCTGAACAGACTGTTATAGATAGATAGATAGATAGATAGATAGATAGATAGATATGAACAGACTGTCATAGATAGATAGATATATAGATCTGAACAGACTGTGATAGATAGATAGATAGATAGATAGATAGATAGATAGATAGATAGATAGATAGATAGATAGATAGATAGATAAAAAGACATATTTCTGTGAAGGCTAGGAACTTTATTTTTTTTTACAGTATGAAAGTGTGTACCTACATTTGAGTTTTGTCGCCTGTGAATTGTTTTGAGAATTAGAAAGAATGCTGTCTCCCAGGACAAAAAAGTGAAAAAGAACCTAAACATTTTGAATTAATACCTGGAAACAAAGCAATACAAATGACGCGATAGTGGAAAAAGAAGTGAAAGAATATTTTTACAAGTCAGGATCGAAAACAAAAAAAAAAAAAAACAAAACAAATTACGAGAGTTATTTCTGCGTTTTGTTTTTTTTGGTGGTGGTGGTGGGGCGTTCCACTGCGTCTGTTTATAGTAGTTTTATTTTGTTTTGGCCACCCCAAAACGTAATAAAGCTTCCTCAGCGCATCTGGTCTTGCCCTTTTCCCCCCATATCACAATTCTCTATTTACTGACTTCTTTTTTTGTTTTTTTATTTTTAATAAAACCAAAAAACTTCAAAAACTGCATAATAGAAAATAATAATAAGAAGCTCTTCATGAATTTTGGGTGTGAAAAAAATTTTTTTTTTTTTTAACCTAACGGAATCTTTCTTACCTTCCAGCACAACTTCGACATCATCCTCACCCGAGTCTTTATCACTTCTACAAAAATTCCTATAAGCAGTTAGATTGATAAATAACGAAAGCATCAAAAACCGCCATCAGCCGAAACCCATCAAATTACAGTGGAAAAAAAAGAAGACCAGAGAGGGGAAAAAAACTAGCAATTTTCTCCTTTCTCGCTACTAAAAGAGCTTAACATGACAGGTGGGTTATAAATCATAACATTGTTTCCGTATGAAGATAACTTTCGAAGACGTTTTTATTGGGAAAATGACGGCCAGAGATTTGTCTTTCCCTAACATCAACGAAAATAATAAAACAACCAACAATAATAACAACAAATTGCACAGCTATTTAAGTAAATTTCAGTAATACAGCTATTTGAATAAATTTAAGTCTTGTTTCAATCAGGTCATGTGTCATTTTCGAAGGTTAGAAACACGAGCGAGAAATCAGAAAATGGAAAAAAGAGAGAAAAATGGAAGAGGTCTGTCTAAAAAACATGGTCGGTCTTAAAATCTCATTGTATCATTAAGAGAGGAATGGTAAACAAGAATTCTAACGAGAAATCGATGGCGATTGACTAAGAATAGGTTAGATGTGGTGTGAGACTCAAACTACCTCCACTGAGGATTGAACACCCTGCTCAGTTGCAATCAATCTCGCAAGACAAGCTTGCTGAACATTGTATCACTAACAATATATATAGTCATCCGCAGACAGATCTGTTTCGCTGCATCACAGCTCATCAGTACGGTTAGACTCCGATTGCTTTTAACCCAGGATTGAAACCCGACCGTAGTGGCGTCAGTCGGCGGTTCTACCTCTGGGCCATGGGCGCACGGTAGAAGAAGGCAGACCTTTTAACATGTATATTGTCATTATGCACGCCCAATAGCCAGAGTGCTCTAATTCGTTAGTGAATGAGCGATGCGTACATGCCAGAGTAGCTACTGTTTTTCAAAGTCGCCCATTCTTCCAGAGTGCTCAATCAGGGTGTGAGAGCGTAAATAGTCATCCGCTGACAGATCTGTTTCACAGCTCATATATATATATATTATTAATATTATTATTATTATGGACTCTCCCGTATGAGCGTCTAACATAGACAACCACACAAAGAATTGTTTAAAATGGTGAAGGTTTGTGTATCACCATCCACACTTTTTGGAACTGCTGATAACAAACAGTCGGTGCAGACATCTGCCACAGATCGCATGAACAACAGACCTCAGTTATTTAACCCATAACAAAAATTCTCCTAAATTTGGATAATTTTTTATTAAGTTTGTTCTAAGCTTTCGGCTCACGTGAGCCATCTTCAGAGAGGTTACAAGGGCGTTAAAATAAAAACATCCACCATCAGCGACGGTTTTATCTTGTGTTGACATAAAACATAAAATGTAGGTAATATCAGACAGATTTTAGTCAAAAATACAATAATCCTAACTCAAACACAGAGTAAAAAGAAACTTCAGATATTGGGGCCATCTATATTAAATCCAAACAACTCACACTTAATAAAATTACGTTTAAATCTGGTCATAACACATTACATTGCATATAAATATATGGTTCTGTTATCATTTCGAACTCTCACGCGGTGTGACGTCATACAACCGCATTACAAATTTACGAACTGCGTTTGCTATTTTTGGTAACTGTTATTGTTGCTTAGCAAAGTTTGTGTTACACAAGATAAAATAGCCGCTGATGGTGGATGTTGTTATGTTAACGTCCGTGTAACCTCTCTGAAGATGGCTCATGTGAGCCGAAAGCTGAGAACCAACTTAATAAAACATTATCCAAATGTTGGAGATCTTTTGTTTTTATTTTCACCTGAAATCAAAGCCAAAATACGATGTTTTGAAAGGCTCAGGATTAAACATAATATACATTTATTGTCTATTATATTTAACAGTATATATATATATATATATATATATATATGAAGCTGTGGCGGGTGGTTAATGTTTCTTTGATTCGCCTTGTGTCATACATAACCGAACTCTCTACAGCTTACAAAGTTTATCCAGAATTATCAGAAGGTTTTCTTCAGAAGGTTGGTTGGTTGGTTGGTTGTCGGCAGGTTGGCATGTGTGCAGTAACGTAAGGAATAATGTAAGAATGAAATATACATTTTTAATTTTAAAATAGTGATTTATTAAAAGGAATAAAGTTATGCCTATGTAGGTATGTATGTGCTTGTCTGGTAGGAATGTCTTTGGACGGAGAAGAAGAAGTAAAGCAAATCAGCACGCGAGAAGGAAAGAGAAAAAGGACGAAGATTGAAAATTCACTCGTTACATTTTAGCTTGTCGTTTTTGCTGCTTCCATCCCTGACTGTCTGACTGACGCTAATCGGGGCCCTTTTATTGTCATCAGATTTTTCACACTGACTCACTAATCCTCAAGTCTTGCAAGTCGCTTCCATTGATCAGAAAATCAGTTTAACACCTACTTACGAAATCTGGTTTCGACTTTTTCTTTAAGCACATGATTATTATTTTTTTCTATTTAGGAAAAAACAGGATTTCACACGTCATTGTGAATTTTTGCAAAAGTGAAGAAGAAAGTTGATTTAAATTCTTAATTTCTTATCCCACTACATATACACTCTTGTACAAAATAATTGAAACAACTCTTTTAGTTTCTTTTCTTTCATCATACGGTCTGTTTTAGACTCATTGGAATGACAGGGTGTAATTGATTCCTATTTTTTCCTCTGATTAAGTCATTAAAATGGTGTGCAGAAATTGGAGTCTGTTTTCAGCGTGTATGATGAAATTTCTTTCGCCTTGAAAAATATTACGTCATCCGTGATTGCAGCAAATTTTTTATCATGCCCAGACACTATTGTCTCGACTGTCGATTACTTGTTCTACGTCCATTGTCTGCGATGGATGTTACTCCATGGGAGGGTACGGAAATTGTAACGCTGTAACTGGCAATCCTTAGAGAGAGATTGCGGATATTGTTGGTGTCAGTCTTTCAACTGTCAGTCGTGTCATCAACGTAGAAGAAGCTAACTGGATTCATCAGCCCAAAACGTAAAAAAAGCGGTGGGAAAAAAAGCACCATCAAGAAACGATGTAAACCTGATCAGGGAAAGTGTGAAAGACTTTAAGAATGTTTTGAGATTGGTTTTGTTTCAACTAATTTGCACAAGAGTATATATATATATATATATATATATATATATGCAGCAACCTTTCTTTCAAACATCTTTCATTAAATATGCCCAACAAGGAAGATTTAATTGATTATATTATTCAGTATTTCAACCATCCTAACCTTTTTTTCCATTTTGTTAGAGTTAAGAAATATTTTAAAAAAATATCCATAATTGTTATTGTCCTAAATGTATGGCCGCTTCTATCGCCATTTTCAAGTGTGT
The DNA here is from genome assembly GCA_037127315.1 of Ascarosepion bandense. NCBI lineage: Eukaryota > Metazoa > Mollusca > Cephalopoda > Sepiida > Sepiidae > Ascarosepion > Ascarosepion bandense. The sequence goes on from JBBBDQ010001887.1 coordinate 159,233, forward strand.
TTTTCTCTCTGGTGTTCTTATATTTTCCTCATGTTTTGATTGTTACGTAATCATTTTTGTGTTGTTTTTTAAAAGGAGCGTTGATTCAAACCCTTATATTGCTGTAAACAGTATTTTACCGGATCTCGAATTTGAAGTTCTATCGCTGATTTTCTATTTTACTTTCTTAATAAGTGAAATTAATAGCATCATGCCTAAACTAAACTTGCTAAATTAAGGAATCATTGCGCCTCTGAGAAGAATCAACCTGTATCTCCTTTCCGATCAGAAAACCCTTTTCTCTCGTCGAAAAATGCGCTGATTAATTTGGCCATAGTAGCATTAATAACATCATAGTCTTGTTGATGACAATAATAGATAGCATATTCTGTGCGAGGGCTGTATATGGTTTGAATTCACGGCTGTCCTTCTCAAAAGGTTATTAACCAGGCGTTGGAAACACGATTTACTCTGCTATTTATCGCATAGAGTGTGAGTAGAAACGGATTCGTACTTGTCCGAAGGCTATTTGCACAAAAAAGAGCGTAACGAACTTGACTGGAACCTTACAACACTTTATATATATATATATATATATATATATATATATATATATATATGAACGAAAATAGTAGTAACAACACTCTTACATCAAATTTTACATATTACATACCACAAACTGTGATCTAATTTAAAGTTTTATAGAAAAATGTGATTTCCTAAATTCAAAATTAAGGTTAAGTATACAAAATTAGATTAATTATAAAAACTGCGCTTAAATATAAAAATATTCTATCGTTGTACAAAAAGCATTAAAGATAGGTCCAATCCCATTCCTCCCCACTTTATACTTCCTTACTCTCCCCCTCTAATAAACACAAAGAATAAATGCTTGCCAGACGGACATAAAACCTATACACCATCTTCTAGTGTTAAATCTGTCTATAAAATTTCCGACACATTCATTAATCAACTATACGCTCTACCCACACCACTTTTTTCAAAATTCTAACGGACAATTTACAAGACTTATTCCCTTATCGCTATCCCCACAAACCACCTGATGAGACATTGTAATTTCACTGTCGAAACAAAATGTACACTTTGTAGTGGATAAAGAAAATTCTACGTGTTCTAAAATATAATTTATATAAATATTCACATCTCTATATTATATAACGAGCAATGTTTCAAATTAATTCTTTGGACATTGGAAATTTTTTCTTCGTTTCTTATTCACTCGGATATATATATATATATATATATATATATATATATATATAAGAAAAATTAAGGCAGACACGTTGTTTCATGGTAAATCGGAAGTATGGCCTATTTCAGGCAAACCATCATCAGTTTCCGTCTTTAATGTACAAAAGATTTTACAGGAATTCGCGGAAAAATTCCTTGTACAATAAAGACGGAAGCTGATGATGGTGCGTCTGAAATAGGATCTAAACCATGAATTACCGTGTTTACCATGAAATAACGTGTCTGCCTTAATTTTTCTTATATTTGATCTATATGTATTTATATACATATATATTTAGAGCTCTCTTAGAGAGTTATCCTATCACTGTATGTACAGGATACTCCTTTGAATTCTTCTATAGCCACACCGCATGCTGATATATGTATATATATATATATATATATATATATATATATATATATATATATATATATATATACTGCCTCCTTGGCCTTACTCTCTCAAATGATCTCAAACGAAATTACTACATCGAACCCATCCACTGTTAGAAATGTTGTGTCTCTGAGTTGGGCCAGTAAATTTTTCTGATCAGAATACTTTTTGCACATTTATAAATCTACCTATTTTGAATTGAATACTGTTGTTAGATCTGGTGGGGTAGTCCGATTTATTTTCAGACAAAATCCAAAAAAGGGTTTGTAATATAATTGATCTTGACTTAGAAACTCATCTTTACTCACTTTCTCATCGACGTGATGTGGCTTTCCTCTTTCTTTTCTTCAAGTATTTTCATTGCAACTGCTCTGACAACTTTCCGAAAACCTTTATAGAACTGGATCCTAATAGGAGAAACATCGGGCCGTATTCTCAAAGATCTGTTGTCAAAAGGAAAAAAAAACCTTCAAATATGACACCTGAAATCTTCAATTATTGAAATGGTCCTGTAAAAACAAAATCACCAGGGAAGTACTCTCAAGGAGTCAATAGTGATCAGGTGAATATTCCCTTTCAGAAGCTAAAGAAAATAGAGAAAACGTAACCAAATTTTGCTTTCCATAGAATGATTTTGGGATTTAAATTGTTATACTTTCGATTGACCTATGTCAAGCCTTCTATATAAGCCACATTTGACGATGAAACCCGATACTCAATATCTAAGTAAGCGATTCTATATCGAATTTATGTTGCGCCTGTAAGCATATTAAAGTCATTCTCATAGACTCATATAAACTACTTGTTCATTTGACGGTATTTTCAATGACAATAATATCACCGCCTATGAGTGTCAGTCAGTTAAGTGCCATACGTGAAACACGCTTGGGCGATCATATCTCGAAAGAGATATGACTGACTGGGCAGAAGATTATCCCGCAGTAGGTTGCCATTGCTTTCTGCGGTAGACCGGTTGCCGATCAAGGCTATAGAACCCAATTTGTCCTATTATTTAACCCATAACTGGAGGGATAAGACGGATTAATACCTTTCCTAAGGTTATTTGTGCTTACATGAATACAATGGAATACGTGAATACAACTGGAATTCGAACGCGGCTCGCCGGTTTCTCGTTCCGAGCCGATATCCACTGTACCACAACGCACAACCTATGAGTATAGGTTTCCTTAAAAGCAAAATAGCTTCAAGAAGAATTTAGAAAAAGTGGAGATAAACCAATATATGGAAGACCTACAGGGAATATTTCACTAGAGATAACATATTCTGAAATTGACAGCATAGACTCCATTCAGATAATGTATCATGACATAAATATTTTTATTTTACACTAGTGATGTTTTTATTCGTTTGCTATTTGTTCTCCTGAAAAGATAGTATTTGTCAAACATTGACTTTTTCATAATGCAAATTAGCTTTGTTACAAAGAATAAAGAACTTTTTAAAGTTATTATATCTCTTCATAACTCCCTTAACATCCCAAATTTTGTTTGCACAATTCAATCCATCTTTTGAATGATTTCTTTCTTGATATCTTAAGCATTGGTTGAATAATTCAAATCATTTTTGAATGATTTCGCTATTGATATAATTACCCTAATGTTTCGATCGATTCATTCGAAAGAGTACAAAAGTTGATGAATTCATCAGTAATTAGGAGAAGAGAGAAAGAGAAAGAGAGAGAGAGAGAGAAAAAATGCAGGAAGATGTGCACTAATGGTTACGCAAAAGCATTTGATAAGGTAAGGTCTGAGAATCTCTTTGAACTAATAGGAAAACTCGATCTTTTTGGAAAGGATGTTAGAACAATTTTGATCTTATGTCGTAAGTAAACCGACTGCATACGGACAGAAAAAAATGAAAACCTGGCGTAAAACAAAGCTATACCTTCTTCCCAGAGAAGCTATCCTAAGAGGTTTGAAGAAAGATTAACCTAATGTGATTGGAGACCTTAACAAATTAACGATTAACTATGAGAATATGAAGTACATGGTCCTCAAGTCCAAGGTATGTATTGGGGATGTCAACATCTTGCAGCTAAAAGAACTTAACTATTTTGATGGGTGCGGTCACGTGCCGGGAAACATGTGGGAGAAATAAGAAGTCATCTAGCGAATGGTGACTTACAGAAATTAAGCTAAGTATTAACACTAAGTATGACCACTGAGCGTAATGTTAACAATATAAGATATGCAGATGACACTGTGATTATGGCTAACGAAGAAAAAAAAACTGCAGGACTTCCAAGTTAGTCAGTCAGTTAAGTGCCATCCGTGATACACGTTTTTGGGCGATCATGTCTCAAAAGAGACATGACTGACTAGGCAGAAGATTATCTCGCAGAAATTTGCCATTGCTTTCAGCGGTAGACTGCTTGCCAGCCATGGCTTTAGAACCCAATCTGTTCTGTTATTTGAAATAGTCGTAAAAGAGATGTATTATATTATTAAGTAGTAATTAGTGGGGAAACAGTTTATTACTTCATAACAATAAAAAAAACTGATCCCCCATAGAAGCTTTAATCACGTTTTCAACTATTATATTCAGTCAGACAGTTAAATGCCATACGAGATACACGCTTTGGGCGATCATGTTTAGAAAGAGACATGACTGACTGGGCAGAAGATTATCCCGCAGAAGATTATCCTCGCCATTGCTTTCTGCGGTAGAACCAAATCTGTCCTATTATTTAACCCATAACTGGAGGGAAGAGGCGAAGCAGGGTTGTAAAAGAAAGTAAGAAAACAGGTTAATCATCGACTGCAATAAAAAGAAAGTATGGTCATCAGCAAGAAAAAAATCTAAGTTGTGAATTACATATTGGGTATCAGGTAACTGTTTTAACAGGTAATGGAAGTTGTGACATTGAGATCTAAATATTCCGGAACTGAAAACGAGTTGTAGGGAGACAATAGTTGTGTTCCCTTAAGGGAACAACAGTTGTCTTGGTTTTTCAGGAACTTTCCTTGGTTTGGGTTCAGTTCCCTTCCTGGATTTAGTGGGGATAGCCACGGGAAGCATTGCTGGCGTAACTTCTTTGCTATACTTGCCAAAACATTCTCATCCATTTGGACAACATGAATATTCCTCTTGTTTTGGGACGTACTTAGATAGTTTGAATGTATTATACTTGTTTTTGTTATATTAAAGGCCTATTTGTTATTGGCATGTAACTCGTTCTTCTTTTTTACTGCACGTCCTACGACAGCGTATTACACACGCTAATGTTTTATTGTTTATATCAGTATCGCGTAACTGGAAATATCGCCGGTTTGCAACAAATAATAATACAGTCATTACCAAAGCAAATGAAGCTGAGAAATGGAGACTAATCGTTAGAAAAAAAAGAAAAGAGTCTTCAAGAGTTAGCAAATCAGTATCTAAACTGATTTATAAATGGAACTTTGTCTCTGTGTGTGTGTTTCTGTGTGTGTGTGTTTCTGTGTATGTGTGTCCGTTACCTATAGACTGCGAAACGGCTGAACCAATTTTCTTGAGAATTTACACAGTTGTACTATAAGCGTCTGCGAATGCTCTTAGCTAAGTTTTGTGTCGAGGTACCCCCCGATAAATATCGAAAATAGATAATCGAAAATATCGAGTTATAGAAGGAGTGGTCCGATTTTAATCAAATTTGATACACTCATAGACAAAGACACAAGAAAAGATATTCAGAAGTTTGAAGGTTGCAGTTCTTACAATAGTGCAGAAAATCTATAATATATATATATATATATATATATATATATATATATATATATATAATGAATTATTTTGAACATTATTTTTACTGATACTCGTATTTAAGTAGATATCCTGTTTTTAATTAAACAGTATTTTTATATTTATATCTACCGGCCTGATTATTTACGATAAATTTTAATTACGAAAATGTGCGCTATCAAGCAGGATTCGAAACTGCGACCCCTATTACATACGGAAAGCATACCATTTAATCTGGTACCGTCTTGACCACTCAAACATGAATAGCCTCTTGATCAGTCGAGGTTTTTATCATGCTTATATAACACAATTTTCGTTTTCACCGTAAACAAATATATATCTGCTCTGAATGTATCGTAATGTCAACAAATGTAAACATGTTACGGAAATTAACGAATTTTTAACGAAACTTAGTTATAAGCAACCGACAAATGTAATGAATTAAAAGGCAAGATGTTTGTGTGTGTGTCTGTTTATCTGCCTGTATGTCTGTATTATTTTTTCAGATTTTGCTTCGGGTTTGGCTCTAAGTAGGTGTAATTGTAGTTCTTAGTCTCAGCCATGATACCATTTACTCAGAGGATTTATTTAGCCTTCAAATTCAGTTTACAACGAAAAAAACTTATTTGATATCGATACCAGAAAATCAAAATTTGTCTTACATCTATTCATTTTTCTTTCAGTCTACGGTTTCGCTATAACTGGAAACAAGTATTCCTTTTTAGTCTTTCGTGCCAACGTCCAAAGTGTCTGAGTTCCTGGACCGTAGATAGTTTTAAAGCTTTCATTACACCCGAGCAACGCCGGGCTATACTGCTAGTTTTATATATTTATCAGATTCATACGTTGAAACAGTGGTTTCCATACGATCACCGAAGTTAAGCAGCATCGAATCAAGTCAGTATTTAGATGGACGAAGGTTTGATAATACTAGGAAATGTCAGTTTGGTTGTGTAGGTGATGGAATGGATAACGGCTTGGAATTGGTAACTAGAGAGTCGAATCTCAAACTTGAGTTCGTTATATTTACTTATGAGCAGTAGCCTTTGGGAAGATATGAATCCACCTGCTCTCACACCAGCTATGGGTTAATTAGAAGAATTTTTATAAGTATATCATTATTGCGTGCGTTGTGCGTTGTGGTCCAGTGGATATCGGCTCGGAACGAGAACTCGGGGAGCCGAGTTCGAATTCCAGTCGAATTCATTGCATTCACTTACGCGCAAATACCCTTGGGAAAGGTATTAATCCGTCTCTCCCTTCCAGTTATGGGTTAAATAACAGGACAGATTGGGTTCTATAGCCTTGGCTGGCAACCAGTCTGCCGCAGAAAGCAATAGCAACCTACTGCAGGATAATCTTCTGCCCAGTCAGTCATGTCTCTTTCGAGACATGATCGCCCAAGCGTGTATCACGTATGGCACTTAACTGACTAACTGATATCATTATTATATATAAAACATTATACAAAAAATCAATTTTTTGTTTTTAATTACGTAAAAACGGTTGATATGCCTTTTAAAAACCATATATCAATCAATAAGTGATGATATATACGTTTCTGGCTTCTGATTACGGTCAGCAAAAAATCAATGAATTGTAAATCTGGGATAAAATGTTTGTTCTCTAATAATTGCTGATGGTCTCTGCTTTGAAATGTGTCTTCTCACCTTACCTTACGTTTTACCAGCAGTTATTTCTAGCTGGACTTTTTGCGTGAAAGCAGACATTGAGTTTTATATGTTATCCTTGGATCCTCACGCTGCTACATAAAATGGTATCAATGAAAAAGGTCATTTCTTTTTGGTATTTGGTTTTAATAAGAGTGGCAGCTTGGATTCTTAGAGACAGTAGGCGGACTGACGTCACAGGAAAACATGTCGCACGTTTACTCAGCGTCCCTCCGTGGTTGTTCTTAAAGAGTCGCAAACCTGGGTGTATGATGCATATCAATGCTTCCGAATTCTTGAGACCATCTGTTGAATTATCGCGATTTTTGAATTATATTTAAAACTCGGACAATTACTGACCATTTTGGCTTAAGACTTCACATTCTGTTACATTAACTTCATTTTTTTCTTTTTCAAAAGACATAATAATATATATTTTAAATCATTGCCTAGTTTGACTTATATCTTATTAGTCCATCTTTTGTCATGCCATGCTAAGGTAAGATAAGCAACATCAAGCCTGCTCAGATTTTAGGACCATCGCCATAGACATGAGTCAAAAGTGTTATACAACAAAACAAAACATACATCCAAACATATAATATAGCAGTAAATAAACTTTTACAGAAATGCACAACAATATTTGTCTATATTTCTGAGATGAGGCAGTAGTTATAATTTTTTTATTATTCGGACTATTGTCCTCATCTTTGTTACCATTTCTACGACGTTCCGGTCGTTGTATACTCCAACCTTCTTCAGGTGCAAGGAACATCGAATCGAACCCTTTATTACAATCACTGGAGTATATGAACACTATTTCTATTGCTTAGAACCTCTTCCAGTAGTCATGAGTTATCTCTCTCTAATCATGTAAGTTACTTGTTTACCACTGCTGTAGACGTTGCTTAGTTCCTGTGACTTGAGCCAAATAGTTGTGAGTTCAATACCAGACTACAGCAGTATTGAAAAATGAACTTACAGGATTAGAGGGAGATAGCTCATGACTACCAGAAGAGGAAATAAGAATGATATACCCCAGTGATTTTAATAAAGGATTCGGTTAAAAATTCTTATCATCTGAAGAAGGACGGAGCGTACAACAGCCGAAATGTCGTACAATAGTCCGAAAATGCACAACAATATAAAACATGGTAATTATCCTTCCAGCAATACTCACATAAACGCATACGATGTAAAAACCACCTACCCGGTGTTGATATCCTGAGTATCTCAAAAAGTCGATTTCACTTAATGAAACTTAATCTCTTAGCGTATGATTGTTTATGAAGCTTGTTTCAGGAACAAAAAATGAAATCGATCAAAATTGCAAATATGGCTATGAGATTTTTATTTATATTCATTCTTTTTTTGTTTGTTCCATCTGTACAGAGGTGCATGCTTACTTAGAAATGTCTTTTCGATTAATATTTGGCAAACCCACAGAATTGTTCATACAATTTTCTTGTTTTAACAATAATTTACTTCTATATGTCGTCAGTTCATGCGTACGTATATGCATGTGTGCACGCAAGAGCGCGCGCGCGTGTGTATGTGTGTATGTGATCTGGCTGTAAGTACCAGCTGTCCTCTGTGTCCACATCAAACAATTATTTTTAAGGTCTACTGCTTTTCTCTCTTAAAACTAATTGCCTCTATTTTGCTTAAATGGCAGAATCCAGTTTCGTTTAAATCATTTCTATGAGTGCGTTAATTAAATCACTTACATTTTTCTTTTCCCGACTATTTTCGTCTATACTACACGTGACATTCCTTTCAACAATAGTTGCCCAGTTCTCACTCTTTCTACTAAATCTTTGTATATGTTCGCCGTTTTTGCCTCTTTTCTTTGACCTAAATACTGTGAGCGGTGAAAGGTAGGCTTAGTCGAAGTCGCTGCGATGATCATACACTCGTACCTTTGAGGATCGCTTATTATTCCTCGTCCTTATTCAGAGCCTGTAGCTACTGATGTGATTACTTCAAATATTGTCCTCGTCAGAACTCTCATCGGTCTTGTTGTCACCTTGATACCCATCAAAATTCCGCTACATTTTAGTCGCACATGCCTCCATATCCACATTACTAGTTGAACCTGAGAAGCTACTTCTATTCTTACTATAACTTTGGGCCGCATCGTTTTATTCTGCTCTGCTTTGACACATCACATGACGTTCCATTTTCTGAGTCGTCTCATTGGCGTCTCTATTTATTGTCTAGGTTCATGTTTCATCCGTTACCTCGGTCGCTTTAAGATTTCTCGCGGAGGAACGTGTTAGCCAGGGTTGCCCTGCGCAACGAGCGGTTTTCTGTGAGAATTATGCATTCCTCAATATTCGCTGCCCAAAGCTATTCAGCATTGGCCATAACTACCGAGCTAGTTAACTGATTCGTGATCTCTTAAGATACTAGACTGCTTCATAATACGACCTTCATCTCACATCTAATTTCACCCATTTATGTTGATTTCTGTAATAGACTAAATCTTCTACTTTAAGGTTGTGGTGCAGTGGATATGGGCTCGGAAGAGCCGCGTTCAAATTCCAGTTGAATTCATTACATTCACTTACGCGCAAATAGCCTTAGGAAAAGTATTAATCTGTCTTTTCCTTCTAGTTATGGGTTAAATAACAGGACAGATTGGGTTCTATAGCCTTGGCTGGCAACCAGTCTACCGCAGAAAGCAATGGCAACCTACTGCGGGATAATCTTCTGCCCAGTAAGTCATGTCACTTTCGAGACATGATCACCCAAGCGTGTATCACGTATGGCACTTAACTGACTTCTACTTTAAAGTCTATGTTGTTATTTTCAACACCAAACCTTTCTATTTGTCAATTATCTCAATTTCTTCAAATTATTCTTAACTATTGTAAATGTACCGTGTTACTTCTGTAGCACAATGTTATGGAACTCGTCTCCATAATAAGGACGACGTGCTTTTAAGATATTATCTAGCGGCAGAACGACGTCACTATTATAAAATAAGTAGTACGGTGAAAATTTTATCGACTCACTGACATAAAACAACCTAAGATACGTAGATGATACAGTGCTGATAGCAGACGCAGAAAGGAAATTACAAGACCTCCTAAAGAAGGAAACTGAAGAAAGAAACAAGAAAGGACTACAAATAAACTGCAAGAAAACCGAATGCATAGTGATCAGTAAAAAGAGCAGCGCAACATGCCAAATACAGGTCGGGGATACTAGAATCAAGCAGGTACAAAAATTTAAATACCTGGGAAGTGTTATAACAGGAGACAGAAAGTGCGGTACAGAGACCTGAAGGCGTATTTGCATGGCGAAGGAAGCATTCCAGAAGTTGAGTAAGATATTTAGAAACAAGACAATTTCGATAGACACAAAGAAGAGAGTACAGGATTGCAATGTGTTATCAGTTCTTCAATACGGCAATGAATACTGGATAATATCATCAAAGATGAATGCATAACTTGAAGCAACTGAAATGTGGTTCTACAGAAGGATGCTGCAAATATCATAGATCGAGCATGTGAGCAATGATGAGGTTTTGGAAATGACGGAAACAAAAAGGAAATTAATACTGAGCATCAGGAAGAGACAACTAAAGTTCCTGAGACATGCAATGAGGAAGGAGAGCTTGGAGAACCTGATATTAACATGCGAGATATATGGAAAAAGAGACAGGGGAAAGCAGCGGATAACATATTTGAAAGCCCTAATCAGGTGGATGACGGAACAAGGGTTGCTTGGTGCAACATTAGAAGGCATGCTAAGAGCCAGCAGGGATAGGGAGACGTGGAAAGACATGATTGACTACATCCTGAAGAGACAGGGCATATAGAAGAAGAATATATATGCAAAGCGTTTATAAGATAATGTGGATATAAAGTGAGGGATGAATTCTATATTATAATCAATGTATAAATTGATCCCTCATTTTGTGGCCATGCTAGTTTCTATACATGGGCCTATTCGTTTTATTTTTAATTATGGCTTAATTAACCGAGTAAGAAACATGAATATTTCGCTAGACACAAAGAAGAGAGTACAGGATTGCTATATGTTATCAGTTCTTCAATACGGCGATGAATACTGGATAATATCATCAAAGATGAAGAAAAACATGAAGCAACTGAAATGTGATTCTACAGAAGGATGCTGCGAATATCATGGATCGGGCATGTGAGCAATGATGAGATTTTGGAAAGGAAGGAAGAAAAAGGGGAAATTAATAGTGAGCATCAGGAAAATGACAGCAAAGTTCCTGGAACATGCAATGAGGAAGGAGGGCTTGGAGAACCTGATACTAACAGGCCAGATAGAGGGAAAAAGAGACAGGGGAAAGCAACGGATAACATATCTGAACGACCTGATCACGTGGATGATGGAACGAGGGTTGCATGGTTTAACAGGAGAAGGTGTACTCAGAGCCACCAGGGATAGGGAAACGGGGAAAGCCATGATCGCCTACATCCTGAAGGGACAGGGTACATAGAAGAAGAATAAGACGTTAAACATAATTGCCGCGATCCTCTTGTTAATTCCAGAGATCTGTCATTATCATGTATACTTTCTTTTATAAATATCGTGCATAGTTCTATGTAACCGTTCTACCTTACCGTTGCTTTGTGGGTCGTAAAATGATGTCATCATGTGCTGTAAATTTAAAACTTCTATTTTTTATTAAAATTATCTATACTGTTATCTATCACTAATTGAAGAGGGACGTTAAATCTAAATATTTCATCTACTATTAAGTGGGTATTTCATGCTTCACATCTATAAATCTACCATCCGCCCGTGTATTGAATATTGCTGCCACATCTGGTCGGGTGCCCCTGCTATTCTCCTCCGGGTTCTTGACAAAATACAACGGAGAATCTGTAATGTGATCGATGCCGACTTGGCAGCCCGGCTGCAGTCTCTCTCTCATCGGCGTGACTTGGCTTCTCTGTGCCTCTTCTATAAATACTTTCACGGCTTCTGCTCCGATAAACTTAGTTCACTGATGCTCCCTAGGTATGAATTTGCAAGAGATACTAGAATAGAAACTAGGTCCGACCCTTTTACAGTGAAGCAGTTAAAATGCAACCGCAATTTCTACTTTAGCAGCTTCTTTTCCTGCACATCCCACCTGTGGAATTCCCTTCCATATACTTGCTTCTCCGACAGTTACAATCTCTAGGAATTTAAATGTAAGGTCAATAGACATCTATCATATTAACACGCATCCATTCCCCCAAACATTCTTCCCAGCTACCCAACCCCCATCCTCGGTATCCTCATCTCTCTACCACCCTCTTTCTGACATTTCCTATATATAACCACTCTTTCTCATCACTTTCCCCTATGTAACTCCTTAACCACTCTTTCTCATCACTTTCCCCTATGTAACCCCCTAACCACTCTTTCTCATCACTTTCCCCTATGTAACCCCTTAACCACTCTTTCTCATCACTTTCCCCAATGTAACCCCCTAATCACTCTTTCTCATCACTTTCCCCTATGTAACTCCCCTTAACCACTCTTTCTCATCACTTTCCCCTATGTAACCCCTTAACCACTCTTTCTCATCACTTTCCCCTATGTAACCCCCTAATCATTCTTTCTCATCACTTTCCCCTATGTAACCCCCTAACCACTCTTTCTCATCACTTCCCCTTTGTAACCCCGTAACCACTCTTTCTCATCACTTTCCCCTATGTAACCCCCTAATCATTCTTTCTCATCACTTTCCCCTATGTAACCCCCTAACCACTCTTTCTCATCACTTTCCCCTATGTAACCCCCTAATCACTCTTTCTCATCACTTTCCCCTATGTAACCCCTTAACCACTCTTTCTCATCACTTTCCCCTATGTAACCCCTTAACCACTCTTTCTCATCACTTTCCCCAATGTAACCCCCTAATCACTCTTTCTCATCACTTTCCCCTATGTAAGCCCCTGCGCAATAGTGGCAGTGGAATGCCTTGCTTGGGGTACAATGATTAAAGAAGAATCGTCTGAGACTTCTAATTTCGTACAGCAAAATCTTCGGGCCAGCCTGAGTTCATATCAATGAAAGTTATGATGTTTTCTGATAAGTCTGTTGGTAAAATCCGGAAATATCTAAGGCTGTCTAAGCGATATTAAAAGGCGGCATATCCTACTCCTATATATGAGATTAGTGTTTTCGCAAATATCTCGTTTGGCAGGGTATAGACACTCCCTACAAATGCCACATCTCGGAAAAAAAGTGGCCAGAACCATTTCAGATTATTAGCTTGGAACGTATTCTCGGTTCCATGGAAAGAATTATGGATACCAATATTAACTGCAGTGAGGTGTGGAAGCAATCTATAATCTCCACCGAGGTCGATTTTTAATGTACCATACGGTAACCACTGATTGACCTTCGTTACCGAATCGTTAACGGTCTCTAACAGAATTTGTAATAAAGACTTACAAAAATAATCAGAGGAATTTATTTATTTTTGACAATGCTTCATTTAATAAACTCGATTATTATTAAAAATACGTTTTTTTTATCGACGCTGCTTTTCTAGGCATATGGAATGACCATCTGTAAGTTATCAGCATAAATGAAATTAATCTAAACATATTTATAAATGGAACTTTGTCTGTGTGTGTGTGTGTTCGTTACCTATAGACTCCGAAACGGCTGAACCGATTTTCTTGAAAATTTACACAGTTGTACTATAAGCATCTGCGAGTGTTCTTAGCTAGGTTTTGTGTCGAGGTACGCCCGATGAATATCGATAAAAACCGGCTTATGGAAGGAGTGGTCCGATTTTAATCAAATTTGATAGACTCATAGACAAAGACATGAGAAACGATATTCAGAAGTTTCTCTGTTGCAATTCTTACAATAGTGCAGAAAATCGATAATGTATATATATATATTTTCATCCGCAGACAGATCTGTTTCGCTGTATCACAGCTCATCAGTACGGTTAGACTCCGATTGCTACCTAACCCAGGTTTGAAACCCGACCGAATTGGCGTCAGTCGGCGACTCTACCCCTGGGCCACGGGGCGTTCGGTTGAAGAAGGCAGACTTTTTAGCGCATATCATATTACGCGCCCAATAGCTAGAGTGATCCAATTAATTTTACTGAATGAGCGATGCGTACACGCTAGAGTAGCTACTGATTTTCAAAGTCCATCTTTCTTCCAGAGTGCTCAATCAAGGTGTGAGAGCGTAAATATATATATAAAAGGCAAGATGTTTGTGTGTGTGTCTGTTTATTTGCTTGCATGTCTGTATTTTTTCAGCCCTTTTATTTTAGTTTTTGCTTCGGGTTCTGCTCTAAGTATTTATAATTGTAGTTCTTAGTCTCAGCCATGATACCATTTACTCAGAGAACTTATTTAGTCTTCAAAATTCAGTTTACGACGAAACAAACTTATTTGATATCGATACCAGGAAATCAAAATTTGACTTACATCCATTCATTTTTCTTTCAGTCTACGGTTTCGCTTTAACTGGAAACAACTATTGTTTTTTAGTCTTTCGTGCCAACGTCGAAAGAGTCTGAGCTCCAGGACCATGGATTAGTTTTAATGCTTTCATTACACCCGAGCAACGCCGGGCTATACTTCTAGTTAATTAAAATTAATTGGCAATAATTCATCTACGAAATTCAAATAATGCAGTTGATTTGGACAGACAGATATCTCAAAGCAAAAAGAATAGACTTTTAAATCAATTTTCCCATTCCACATGGTTTACAGTTTTAGAGAGAGAGAGAGAGAGAGAGAGAGAGAGAGAGAGAGAGAGAGAGAATTTGTATGTGCGGGAGAGAGGATCTGTGTGTGAGAGAGTAAGTAATTATGTGTGTGCGTGTGTGTGTGAGAGAGTGTCTTTTTGTGTGCGAGAGATGGAGAGATTTTGTGCGTACAGGAAAAAGAGTAAGTATGTGTGTGTGAGAGAGAGAGAAAGAGAGAGAGAGAGAGAAGGTTTGTGCTGCAAGAAAGAGTATGTGTGTAAGAGAAAGAGAGTAAGAATATTTGTGGGTGAGATAGAGGGCGTGTATGTGTGTGAAAGAGACAGTTCATGTGTGATGGACTGTGTTTACGTTTGTGTATATGAGAGAAAGTGCCTGTGTATATGCGTGTGAGAGTGTGTTTGTATGTATGTGTGAGAAATAGTGTGCGTATGTGTGTGTGAGTGAGAGTACGTGTATGTGTGAGTAAGAGTGTGTACATATGGGCTGTGTGATAGTGTGTGTATGTGTGTGAGAGAAAGTGTGTATATGAGAGATTGTGCGTGAGAGAGTGTGTGAGAAAGAGAATATATGTTGGTTTGTTTTTGTTCTTTTCATTTTACGGCATATCATCTTCAATTGGTTATTTAATACCGACAAGATTTTTACAATAGATTCGTACGAATATGATATGTATTCTTTATAAAAGATCTGTTTACATCATGATTCACTGCCATATTATTGACCCAAAGAGTTTTGAGTTCACTACCAGGCTACAGCTGTAGTGAACAAGTAACATACAAGGTTAGAGGGAGATAGTGTTATATATCGCCGTACGACGACAAAACAACGAGAATACGCATATATAAAAATATAAGGTTATATTTTTATTACTGACGACGGACCCGTGTGGAATAGAAAATGGAAGAGTGAGAGCGCACATAGAATGGGTCGACGGGAGTGTAGTCTTGCCTGTGGTGTCTCTCTGCTTCCACTGGCCGTTCTCTGCTGGCGAATCCGTGTGTCGAGGTCTTTTTATAGTCTTCTAGAACCGGGACTTTCCTTCCGGTTTTGCCTCGCCCACGCAACGCCCACGTAATTCCAAGAGACACCTGTTCTGTTTGCCTCCGTAGTCATTTCCGCCGCTGTCGGAAATAAGGTCAAACGAGCCTGACTCATAACCCTGCGACATCCGCTCTAGGCCCCGACAGGATGTATTTCTCAAACACCTGTCTTGTCGTTCGCCGACCCCTTCACCGACGGGAAACACCATCGATTGCATCAACCTTCCTCGGGTGGGGCCAGATTGTTATATTACAATAGCTCATGACGTAAGAAAGTTTTCTGTCGAGAGTCAAATGTCTTGTTTATAATATTTCTTTTTTCAAAAGAAATATTATAAATATTTATCATATTAATTTAAAAATTAATGGTAATTAAAAAAATGTATTGCTGGTATGTTTACTAAAAATATATATATATTTATGCTTTCATGATGTATTAATCCCAGTTTAGGGGTTAAATATTTGCTCATAGCTGGGACCCTAACAGGTGCTATCACCCCGCACCGGAGTAGACCTGGGAACAACAGCAATTAAGTGGTAGTATCACGCTCTTCAAGAGCTCCCGATCAGAGTCCTTGCTGCCGGAGTCAGTTTATCGTCATACCCATAACCATCTTTATGTGTATGTTTTAGAGAATGTACCTGTATGCGTGTGTGTGGGAGAGTGTAACTATGTATGTGTATGTGTGTGAGAGATACAGTGTATGTGCGTATGTGTGTGCAAATGAGAGAGAGAGAGAGAGAGAGAGAGAGAGAGAGAGAGCGAGAGCGACTGAAAAAAGATAGGGAGAGACGAGGGCAAATACGGTAGCGTGCTTGTTAGTTTCACAGCCGAGTTCAGTCATAGAGGCACTTCCAGCCTCATAGGTTGGCATACACACAAATGGTTTGTATCAGATGAACCAATTCTTGATTAGTATATACACTGTTTGTAATACGAGTCACCTACTGAAGTATCTCTACGGTAGCTTTATGTATGGTGTATCTTGAGTATCTAGAAGATCTTGACTCTCCACAACCTTCTGTTCCTTGTAGCTCTAAGTAACATAAGAATATTCAATCAGTCAGTTAAGTGCCATACGTTATACACGCTTTGGGCGATCATGTCTCGAAAGAGCCATGACTGACTGGGCAGACGATTATCACGGAGTAGGTTGCAATTGCTTTCTGCGGTAGACTGGTTGTCAACCAAGGATACAAAATCCAATCAATCCTGCTATTCAACAAGTAGATGGAGTGAAAAGAGACAGATTATTATATGAATAAGTAGTAATAAGTGGGGGGTCAGTTTATTACTTTAAAACAATAAAGAACCAATCCCCCATTTATTTGCCAGATAGAAATTTATTTTCCACCTCTTATATTCATATACAGTTAGTCAGTTAAGTGCCATATGTGATACACGCTTTGGGCGATCATGTCTCGAAAGAGACATAACTGACTGGCAGACGATTATCCCGCAGTAGGTTGTCATTGCATTCTGCGGTAGACTGGCAGCCAGTACCTACCACTAGTAACTCAAGGGTCAAGCCACATACCTCCAACTACCAAAGAAGAAATTACTACTAAAATTTCGCTAGTTTACCTATAAAAACCAATATCTCCCAATCCCTTGCTTTACTAGGGCTATTTTATTCTATTAGTCATTTTCGATGATATTTTGCATTTTTATTTTTAACACAAGGCCTATCATTTTCTATATGTATGTGGAGTAAATGGATTATTTTTTTTATTATTGCTACTTTCTAAACTCTGCCATCATCTTATGACCGTCTTCATAGAAATTGTTACTGATTGGTGGATTTCCGCAACATTAACTCTTTCAGGTTATGAGAATAAGTTTCCTTTTCCTTTATAAGCATAAGAAATTAAGAACTAAAAACGTTTGTCAAAAACCCAACGTAAAATTGCACACCCACAAAAGTGGATTCAAATGACTATTCACCAGTCAGTGCAAAAAGTAAAATCGTAAATCCTGATTGGTGTAAAAACAGCAAATCCATATATGACGTCTTTTTACACCTATATGCAAAAAGGATCGCTGGAGCCGGCATCATGAGAAGTTGCACTATTTAATCCACGTCGCTAACCTGTCAAAGGTAGTCCGACATGGGAAGGGTTAGCTGAGGATCTCGTGGCAATGTAACGAAAGAAAATTCAAGAATCCGACCCGGACGCATGTCACGTCATAGTTTCATTCGACTTCTTCATCCAATTTCTTTACTTTCTTTTCACTCCACGCCGCTTGAGAGAACAAATAGACGCGTTAAGTACAACTTCTTTATTTGTTTTGCCACCTCTCTCTCTCTCTCTCTGTCTCTCTCTCTCTCTCTCTCTCAACCTGTCGTGACATACAAAAAAGAGGAAGGAACAAAGACTTTACATTCCGCTACTAAAAAAGCATGAACTCTAAACTTCTGCGGACATTTTAAATATCTACATTACTACTACGAACATTTTCTACAACACTTGATACCCTAAACTTTTTAATTGAACATTGATTTCTACAAATTCTTGTTATTTATTTCTTTTAATAAATTTCTATTTTAATATGAAAAATGTACATTTTATTCTTACACTATTCCACACATTCCAACCTACCGACAACAAACCTTCTGATAATAACGTTTTGATGATAATTCTGCATAAAACCTGTAAGTAGGGAGTTCGGTTAAGTCTGACACTAGACCGAATCAAAGAAAAATTAACCAGCTACCTACGGCTACACCTTAAGAATTCTGCTTTGCTTACACATTTTGATCATGTTGTTCCCATCATCGTTAAGCGGAAACATTTCTGTTGCCTCCGGCTTTCTCTTCATCTCTGACTCTGTATAGCATTCAATGCAACAAAAGAGGATTAATATTAAATATCATATGAAAAGTGATGAAAAGACAATGTTAATCCATTCCTCTGTTCCACCCTATTCCAATAAGCCCTCTTTTTTTCCTCGTTTAAAATACGAATAACTTTCTAAATCTTATAAATTGTTAAACTTGGAAGCTTTTTTGTTAAATTAATTAAGTGAATCTAATAGTCAATTAATAATGCTGATCTCAATTTAATCAAATATTAATATTAATGCCCCCCCAATTATTTCTGAGTCTGCTCACATATTCTTCAAATTAGAAGTTACTTTATGCTGATTGGTCCACACTGTCTATGCAACAATGCCTCCCTGATTAAAGGGGTTCTGCTTGTTTTAAACATTTTAAAGCTCTTTAACTTGAAATAAACATTATCACTTGATAAGACACAAGCGGTGTCCAAACAGAGTAGCTATTTTGTAGTGATATTATAAAATATTCATGTTATGAATTCTGAATAAATATTATTAGCTCTACTTTGTATTGAGCACTTTTTTAAGCATAGTGTTTCTTTGCATACGGAATAGTGTTCCATCCATACATACCCTATACTCATATATATATATATATATATATATATATATATATATATATATTTGAATAAAAGATTTTTTTTATTTTTAAGCGTTTCACCCCGAGCAAGGCATGTCACTGCCACTACTGCGCAGGGGGCTACGTAGAGTGGAGAAAGGCTGATTAAATATAGGAAATGTCAGAGGGTGGGTGATAGGCGGGTAAGGATACTGAGAATGAGGGTTGGGTAGATGAGAGTGTTCTGAGAATAGTTGGGAGTTAGTGTGATAGGAGGTGTCTATTGACCCTACATTTAAACACCTGGAGATTGTAACTGTCGGGAAAGCAGACTTGTGGAAGGGAGTTCCACAGGCGGGAAGCGCGAGAAAAGAAGCTGTTGGAGTAGAATTTACGGTTACATCTTATTTGTTTAACTGTAAAAGGGTGGGATTTAGTTGCTAATCTAGTATCTCGTGTAAATTTGTGCTTAGGCGGCACCATTGATCTAAGCTCATCGGAGCAGAAGCCATGAAAGTACTTGTTTTTATTTATTAAACAGTATATTCATTTATTTTTATATTATTCTAATGAAATTTCTCTTACATTCCAACCAGTACATGAACACACACACACACATGCACAAATATTTATATAAAATCTTTCATTCATATATAGTTGGCCACTAAAAAGTGGTTCACGCAATAAAAAATGTCAGATTTTTAAATGAAAAGGTAATTCTTAAAAATCCCATTGTTTACGTTTGGAAATGAAGCTGTGCAAAGATCTATGTTCCGAGAATCTTAAAAAGAAATATTTAACAGCATTATTCAGACCGTATTTGGCCATAGGTTCTCTGTAGCGGAATAAAACGTTAAATCTAATCATGGTTTCTCCTTGGGGAACCCAAGTACAAATCCTGCGTAGGACGCATATCTTCAGATAAGATTTATCGAATATTCAGGTCGGTAGATTTAAATTCGTTCCATTCGCCTATGCGCAAGTGATATCTCTTCTTGCTCTAGCTATGAATTGAATAGCAGGTCTGGTTGGGTTTTATAGCCTTGGTTGGCAACCAGTCTACCGCAGAAAATAATGGCAAGCTACTTCGGAAAATCTTCTGCCCAGTCAGTAATTGATTGAAAGAGACATGATCTTCCAAGCATTCATCTCCAATGGCGCTGAGATGTAAATTAATAAAAATAGACTGTTTAATAAATAATCAGAGAATCTACTCAGATAGGGATATCGACTAAAAATGACGTTTAAATACTATAATTATGTTGGTTTCATGAATGAAAATTACATTCCTAAAAAATTATATATTATTTCAAACCTTATTTTTGGTGGATATATTCTGTTGCCGCCTCCGTCGCTGAAGAGCTTTTTCTTCGACTGATGTGGATATGAGCTACACCCATTTTCAATGATAAAATCGATACAAAATATGCCAACTCTGATATTAAGTAACCGGCAAAGAGGCAAAATGTCTTACATATTTATAAGTTTGCCATTCGTCCTCGCGTTGAATATTGCTACCTGGACTGGTGCTACTGCTATATGTTTAGAAATACTATGGCTTCTGCTTGGATGTGCTTAAGTCACATGCCTCCACAACAGGTGTTTACCCGTGCAACCAGACTGGCAACTGGGTCCCACCCATTCACAGTCAGGTTAGCCAAATGCAGACGACAATTCTACTCCTGCAGCTTCCTCTCTCGCACTTCCCGCCTGTGGAACTCACTCCCGTATTCTTGCTTTCCTGACGGCTACAACCTTCAGAAATTTAAATGCAAAGTTAATACACATCTACTAACCACTAGCCTCTAGCTCCCTCCCCTCCCCTGTATAACCTTCCCTTTCTCTCCACCTATGTATCTGTCATCGCACCTGCATTCTCAGCTTTCTATTGTTCCTTTCTAACTTGCTTGTACTCCTCACTCTTTTCTAATTAATCTTTTTACATGTATGTAACCCCCTGCACATCAGTGGCGTTTCCGCCTTGCTCGGGGTGAAATGATTAAAAAAAAAAAAAAAAACTTAACAAAATTAAAAAAAGATCTACAATGTTATTGGACCTGACATGACATCTTAGATGCAGTCTCTTTCCCACCTTCGTAACATAGCTTCTCTGCGTCTTTTCCATAAATACTTTCATGATTATTGTTCTGATAAACTTTCGGCTTTGGTATCTAGACTTTATGAGTTTATGCACAGTAGTATATTGGCGGTATGGTTTCATTTTTTTGCAGTTGAAATAGTTAGATGTGAACTTAAGCTTTATGCTAATAGTTTCTTTTATCGCACTTCTCGCTTGTAGAACTCTCTTCCTGATTTTTGTTTCCCTGTCAACTTTGATTTTATAAAAAATTAAATGCAATATCAATCCTTTTCGTATGTCTTCTTAATTCTTGTTCTTTTATTGTTTCTTAATAATTGTTTTTCTCGTATTCACTAACACTCCGCAATCCCTTGTGTCATAGTGGCTTTATTGTCTTGCTTGGGAAGAAATGATAAAAACAAAGTATTACAACGTGAAGGTTATTGGTTATTTTATCGTAAGTATTGAAAAAGTTCCTTGAACGTGTTCATGTCTAAATCTGCAAAAGGACGTTATATCTTCACCGAACTTCAGATTTCCGGCATTATGTTGAATGGTTGTCCTCTGTTACACTGGAACTCAGGTTTACCTCAGATATCAAGTGGAACTCATACATACAAAACAGCGGTAAATATGCTGGAAAAATTAGCCGTTCTTTTTACCGAACCAGTAATTAACTCATTCCACCTTTTAAGCTCTAGCTTTACAATGGCCAAATCCAAACGAAAATGAAGTCTTCTTCTTCTATGTGCCCTGTCCTTTCAGGACGTTGGCAATCATGGCTTTATACGTCTTCCTATCCTTGGTGGTTCTTAGCCCGCTTTCTCCTGTTACTCATCGCAACCCCAGTTCTATCATCCACCTGATCAGACCCTTCAAATATGTTATCCGCTACCTTCCTCTGTTCTTTTTCCTTCTATCTGGCCTGTCAGTATCAGGTTCTCCAAGCCCTCCTTCCTCATTGCATATCCCAGGAACTTCAGTTGTCTCTTCCTGATGCTCAGTATTAATTTTCATTTCGTTACCATTCTTTCCGACACCTCATCATTGCTCACATTCTCGGTCCATGATACCCACAGCATCTTTCTGTAGAAGCACGTTTTTGCTGCTTCAAGTTTTTTCCTTATCTTCGATGATATTGTCCAGCATTTTCTGCCGTATTGAAGAACTGACATCACATAGCAATCTAGCACTTTCTTCTTTGTTTCTAGTGAAATTTTCCTGTGTCTTTAATATTTTACTCAGCCTCTGGAACGCATCCATCGCCATGCCAATTCGCCTTCAGATCTCTCTGCCGCACTTTCCATCACCTGTTTGAACAATTCTTAAGTATTTAAATTTTTTTACTTGGTTCCAGTATCCCCCACCTGTATTTGGTATTTTGGGTTGCTCGTTTTGCTGATGACCATGCATTCAGTTTTCTTACAGTTTATTTGTAGCCCTATTTTGTCACTCTCCACAGCTACCTTTTGTAGGAGGTCTTGTAGTTTTCTTTCCGTGACTGCAATCAGCACTGTATCATCTGCATACCTTATGTTGTTCAAATTGTGGCCTTCAATAACAGATCATGGAGTAGCATCTAGGGTCCTCAAAATGTTCTCGTTGTACAAGTTGAACAGATCCGGTGAAAAGACACATCCTTGTCTTACGCCTCTTTCTGTGTAAATTGTTGAAATCGTTACCTGTCCGTATGCAGGTAGTTTGCTGCCAGTAGAGATTCTTGATTACTCTGATGTCTTTCCCCAAAATGTCGAGGCTGCTGAGCATCTCCATCAATTATTTGTGTCGTATTCTTTTGTCGAATACTTACGTATAATCAATAAAACATAGGTACAAGTCTTTCTTCATTTGTATTGCTCTTTCAGAGTTCCAATGTCTTTGACGAACCCGCACTGTTCCTGTCCTATCTCTGACCTGATTCTGTTTCTCGCTATATTCATCAAGATTCTGACAATAAGTTTTGTAATGTGACTCATTAAGCTGATTGCTCTGTGTAGTTCGGACTCGTTTTGCACCTGGCTTCTTCAGCACTGCTATAAAAATCGACTTGCATAGGTCGTCTGGTATTATTCCACCATTATAAATTTCGTTTATTATTTCGGTAATTTTAATACTGCTTCCATATCTGATTCGAAACTATCCACTCCTAACGTTATAGGATTCAAAACCGTCCTCGGGGCCTTGCAGCGATGAGATTGTTTCTATTCTATAAACCCTATCCCATAACCTAACGACGCAAGTCTCTCGCTGCATTATAATCTTTTCTATATAAAACATTATAATGAGCAATCTTTAGTACTACCAGGCAAGAACTTTACAGCTATGACCTCAATTCCCTAGGACATCACCCTCATTCCCTTCGTATCTCGTTACGGAGAATGAATGTCCATTCGGACAGTTTCTTAGGTGAATGCTAGATAATTGTTATCATAGGGATAGAAAATGTGATTATCTCCCTTCGGATAAGATAAAGTCAAGTGGGTCACGTGATGGTGGTTCAGTGACGTCACTTCATAAAGTGACGAAAGTGCCTGTCCTTCAGTCGGTTTTTACAAGAGTGGATGTTTTTTTTTTCTTTTTTGCTCGAGCTGATTCCAATTCTAACTGCACCAGCAGATGCTACAGCTTACAAGTACCTGGCGCTGTTTCTCCTTACCAATATATCTTCCCCATATATAAAAAAAATCTCCGGCTCGCAGTCCTAAATTTGGGAAGACCTAAAACTCACCGTTTCCTGTTTTCGGAATATGATCTCGCTTGTGACATAGTAGATGAATCCGACCTGGATGAATCTCGAGTCCTAAACATGGGTTCTCCAGTAACATAGAATAATCTCCATATTTTATGTATGATTCTATCTTTTTGTTTTTCTTTCTCTCAGCTTGCTGTATGGAAATATTTTATATGTTCTTTTTAAGGCACGTATAATTATGTGTAGATAATTTGTGCATGTCTTAGTGTTATAAAATTCTCTCTGAGAACAAAGCGTGTTTACCATTCATGTTCAATTCAGCCATTCCATTGTGAAATACGGTGTTATTATACGATGGATAGAATAATGCCAGCAATAAAAGAAATACAAATGGGAGAATAAAGAAATTAAGTAAAATTTGCAGCAAATGGAAGAAATACAAATGGGAGATTATAGAAATTAAGTATAATTACAGCAAAAGCTCTGTATCCCCTTGCTGAATTTGCATATCTGAATTGTAAAATAAACTGAAAAAATCTCATTAAAATGTTCTGGCGGACGATCTGTCTCTGCATTGCACATATCAAAGTCAATTAGACTATTTCATAAATCTGAAATTTAGTTTTTTTGTCGTTATTTGTTTTGTGCCCAAACTTATAAACAATCATTTTTGCAATTACATTAGCATCTTATATGAGTTGAGATGAATTAACTCAAGAATTCTGTCCACTTTTTTCTGTTATGTGTTCTTCCTTCTAGGCGGTCATTATTTTGAGTTGTCACTCGATCGGCCTTGAAATATCAGTTAAGACCAGTGCTTTGTCAACATAATGTTCGTCCAAAGCATGACGAAACATTTTGAAAGACTCCGTAGTAGATATGTCGGATGTCATGCTAAAATGCTTTCCTCGAATTTGTCAGCCATCGAAAAGATATTCCAAACTCAACGTCAAGATTCAAAATAGAACAACCATAAATGGTAAACTATATTGGCAAACAAGCATTAGACACCGAGCGCATTTTAACAATAAAGTCAAAACAGACAGAGTTTGGAAAATTTCTGATGCTACCACCTCGTTTATGACGAAGAACTAAGCGACACACGTAGAAAGAAGAAAAATGTGAAGAGAAAAAAATAAAACATCATTTACAGCTCAGCTTCACTTAAAAAATAAATACATTTTTCCATTCAAATGCCCTGTCCTTGAAGAATGCAGGTATAACTTGTATGGATACAAAAAAAAAAAAAAATGTCACGTGCTATTTCACTATTTCTTTATCACATTTCACATTTTTTTTATAACATGCCAAACCAGAATTTCAACCCATCCTTTTCATAGAATAACAAACATTCAACTTTTCTGCATCATTTTACTATCAATTGTTTGATTCCAAGTTGACAATAGCTTCGTTTTCCATTCTGTGCTTTTAACAAGGAAAATCTCATTGTTTACGCTTTCAATCGTTTGCTTGTTCATCCACCATGATGGCGCTGTCCATCCCTGCTTGTAGTGTCTTAATTAGATGTGACGATAGGGGTGTCTGGTATTGGCTTGGAGTTAAATACGTTTTCTCTATAGCTTCAGTTGTCTGTCTTTTAGCAGAGATTATTTCAGGGCTTAGAAGCAAGTTTAATATTGAAGAAAAACAAAATCCTAGTAATAAAGGTAGATATTCAATGGCGGGTTCAAGGCTGCCATTATGAGAACGAAAGCCTAAAATAGAACTGCAGGAAGAAAGTATGTTTGTGTAAAAATGATGGAACTTATATATTCTTCTTCTTCTTCTTCTTCTTCTTCTTCTTCTTCTTCTATGTGCCCTGTCCCTTCAGGACGTAGACGATCATGGTTCTCCACGTCTGCCTATCCCTTGGGACTCTTAATATATTTGCTCCTGTTACTCCTGGCAACCCCCTGTTCCGTCAACCACCTGATCAGGCACTGCAAATATGTTTTCCGCTGCCTTCCTCTGTCTCTCTTTCCTTCTACCTGGCCAGTCAGTATCAGGTTCTCCAAGCTCTCCTTCCTCATTGCGTGTCCTAGGAACTTCAGTTTATACTTATATATTAAAGACCTAAATTATAAATATTTGCTTTTTATTTAATACTAGCAATAATTTTATGTTTTCATTAATCAATTTTAGGAACATTCTCGGAATAACAATATTAAAATATATAAATACTGGCGTAGGAGAATATTTAATTCAGTCTTATATGTATATGGGTCTGTTCGCAAGCGTATGTGTGTATATTTTTATATAGACAGTTAAGAAGATATTCTGTTTTTTAATTAAGCAGTATTATATATTTATATCAACCGGCCTGATTATTTACGATAAATTTTTATTACGAAAATGTGTGTCATTCGACAAGATTTGAACCTGCGACCTCTATCCACAAAGGGGAAGCTGCCATTTGGTCTGGCAACGTCTTAGACCTCTCGACCTGCCGAGGCACCAGTGACTTAAGTTCGTTGGAGCAGAAAGCATGAAACTATTTATAGAACAGACAAAGGGAGGCCACATCTCGTCGGTGGGGAAGTGGCTGTAGTATGTAAAATGTATCTTGATAAAGTAACTTACAAAGAACTATTAAAACCAGCCTTTAGGATTTAAAAAAGAAATCACTCGAACTGCGGTTGAAAGCGAGGGAACATTTACTCGCCCCAAAATCATTTTACTCGACCGGCTCGATTTCTTTAATACTTAATAAACATTGCGTGAATCGCTGACGGAAAACAAAAAATGAAATTTTAATTAACATTTTGAACGTGTTAGAAAGGATTTAAATGTTTTCTTTTTTAAATAATACCAACAAAATTTAATCTTTCCACTTAATAATAGCATAAACATTTTGAGGATAAAACTTTGCTTTTATTAAGTTTGCGCCCTTTTAACATCATGATATACTGTTTTTTGGCAATTGAGTGGAGGTACCTAAATTCGTAGTTTCTTTATTCTGTTTGACAACAACCACCATCCCATAGAAGATAAAAAAATAAGATTTTCTCAACGATTTTCTATAAAAAAAATTACTTACTTGTATAATTTGTTTTTCGGTGTGTGGTTGAAAGAAATATGCGTTTTTTTTTTTCAAATGTTCGTTTTTCCTTTTCGTAAGCGGGGAGAAAATATTGAGCCAATAATAATATTTTTCCAAATGTGTTTCTAAAAATCTGTGAGCGTCTTTAATCTAGGTCACAAAGATATTTTGGCTCTATTTTGGAAGCGTTAATTAAACGAATGTTTACACTAACCGGGACGATAGAAGCGAGGCCAAAGAATTCAATAATGTCACTGTAGGTCATACTGAGTAAGTTGTGAACCTTTAATGGCATACTTTTGCGTTGTAAAAGAAATCAGATTTCTTTTTCTATATTTGAAGACACGTTTTATACCGAGATTTTTAATCGACCGCGAGCGAGTAAAGAAATAAACTTAAAACGCCCAATAAAGTTTTTAATCGACTGAGTCGATCGGGCGAGTGAAATCTCAAAGGCTGATTACGACATTTAAGTAAGATTGGTTTATTAGAGAAGGATATTAGAATTATGCAGAACTTAGTCAGTTAAGTACCGTACGTGATACACGCTTCGGCGATCATGTCTCGAAAGAGACATGACTGACTAGGCAGAAGATTATTCCCGCAGTAGCTTGCCATTATTTTCTGCGGTAGACTGGTTGCCAACAAAGTCTATAGAACCCAATCTGTTCTGTTATTTGACCCGTAGCCGGAGGGAAAGAGACGGATTAATATCTTTCCCAAGTGGATTTGCATGAAAGTGAATGCAACGAATTCAACTGGAATTTGAACTCGGTTCTCCGCGTGCATATTTTATGCACATCACTGCTTGGCCCGAACGAGACGTGCATTTTTCACTCCTTTTACGCATTTCATCACACCTCTGATATTACGAAAAAAGAAATTTTGAGTTTTTTTTTTTGTATTTTTTCATTATTACGTCGCAAACAGTATACATTACAGCCAAATATTTTGAGACCGCCCTGCATTTATTCAGAAAATCACCTTCAAATTGGATATTTTGTATTCTTTAAACTAAAAGATAAACTTTCAGTAACTATTGCATATTACCTTTTATTCTGATAAAAATTAAGCAATAAACTATAAAATATTATCATATACAGCATCACATTTTAATTTCGATAATAAAATTCTTGACATTGTTTCCAACATATTAAAAAAAACTAGATGGCAGATATTGACAACTATTCTTCAATTACTGAGGCGTACTCTTTGAGTATAATTTTCGAATTCTTTTATTCAATTCATCTATGTTAATTCAATGGGAGAGCAATCAGAAGACTGAGGCGGTAAAATCATAAATTCTAATACTTTGTTCCTTTTTTTTAATTGGTGATTTTGACATAATTTAAATGAATGTTTTGGGATCATTGTTTTGTTCAAAGCTGATTTGTTTTCCCATTATGCTTAAACCAGATGGAATAAATTGTATTTGCAAAATTGAAGGATGGTATTCTTTTTTTTCGTATTTCTCTTGAACTTAATCAATTCTCTAGGCTGTTTGGTAATCTCAGAAAATCTACTTTTGAGTTAATAGTGAAAATGAAATATATTTCTCATAGGAAATATTAATAATTTCACAAGATATATTCTGGACAGGCAATCAAATTTGAACGTTTTTTTGACAGTAACAGGATTCCGCAGAAAAGACAGAAAAGTAGGAGCAAATACACTGTCGTTGCTGACATTTTATCTTTTACTTAATAATATACAAAAATATCACATTTTAAGGAGATTTTTAAAACATAAATTCAGTGTGGTCGCAAAATTCTTCCTGTAGTGCAAAATGTAGGTAAACAAAACGAATATATGTATATAGTAATCCGCAGACTGATATTTTTCGGTGTATCAAAGCTCATCAGTACGTTTAGAGATCCGATTGCTTCTAGCCATGTTTAAAACCCGACTGATCAGTCGGAGATTCAAACACTGAGCTATGGGCGCTCGGTAGAAGAAGGTGGACTTTTAGCGTGTTATATACAATGTAACATATGCCAGTAGATGAAAGTGTTCAAATTCATTACTGAACGAACGATGCGTAGATGCTAGAGTAGCTACTGTTTTTTCAAAGTCTACCAATCTTCCAGAGTGCCCAATCAGGATGTGAGAGCGTAAACAGTCATCGCAGACAGATCTGTTTCGCTGCATAACAGCTCATCAGTAAAAGTTGGACATTGCTTCTAGCCAGAATTGAAACCTGACCGATCAATGAGCTATATATATATATATATACTGGGTGATTAAAAACTAAATTGCTACTTTCTGTATGAGTAAACACCCAGTAATCCTGATTTTTTTTGGGGGGGGTAGTTAAAAGGAGCAAGTCTACAAGAATTGAAAGAACTTGAAGGGCAAATAAAACAAATGATGTCTTCAACACGGCAAAGTTTCCTGTTGAAATCAGTTGGCGTAATTCTTGGGCAGCTTGAGGAACTAGTAACAAAATCTGGTGCCCATATCGAATTTTAAATGAAATGTCATTCTAAACACTTTCCTCTCATCGCCATTTCTTGAAATAATTATAGTTAATGAACAAATTATAGATATTTTAAAATGGGGAGTTACTTTTCAATCAATATATATGTATATATATATATATATATATATACAGTACTGTGCAAAGTATTAGGACAAGAACTATTTTATCTTTTATGAGGCATATTGATAGAAATAAACAACCTAATTAAAGTAATTTGAGTTGGTTTATCAACAAATGCTTTAACAAGAAAAAATTACTTGTTTCAAAATAAATTTAATATTTAGTATGAGAGCCTTTTGCTTTGATCACAGCCTTCAATCAGTCAGGCATTGACGTCATTAGCTTCTTCAATGTCTCTAATGGTATATCCTGCCAAGCAGCTTGTATTTGTTCCCGAAGTGTGTATTGCGAAGTGACATTAGATTTATCATTTCGAGAGGGGGGAATAGGAAAAAAGTCTGTTATGTCCAAGGATAATAGAATAATGAGTAGTTTCAAAATAACTTGTTTAATAGGAAAAATTAAACATAACTTCTTTTTAATACATTTCTTTTAAAGCTATTTTTAAATAATCATTATTTATTTGCAAATTACTTGGCTTTTCACTCTATATTTGAATTTCAGTGAGATTTTTTTGAGAAAATCACCCCTGTCTTAATACTTTTGCCTACAACCGATAGTGTGCAAAAGTGTTAGGACAGGGGTGATTTTCAACTTTATTTTGATGCCTCATAAAAGATAAAATAGTTCTTGTCCTAATACTTTTGCACAGTACTGCATATATATATATATAACGAAGATGAACGAAATAGTTATAAACAACCGACAATTTGAAATTATTTGTTTGAACATTATTTTTGATTGATACTCGTCTTTAAGTAGATATTCTTTTTATAATCAAACAGTATATATATTATATATATTTATTTCTACGGGCCAAACATTTATCGTAAATAATCAAACCGGCTATGCACCACGCCACACAAGCAAAAGACACTAGTTATGGCTGTTCGACAACTTCTGTAACCATATAACCCCTTACAGTGAAATCCTCAGACTGTAACCTTGTATGTGGGGCGCAGTTGAGCGAGAGACAGATAAAATTCCTTGTAACACCAATGATTAACTGAATATAATGATTATGGTAGCAGTGAGCAACTTCAACAAGACACTGTGCCAAAGAATTGTAGAATATTCTGAAATATGATGGAAACGGTGGTTGAAGGCAATGGCGATTTTATTAAATAATTTTTTTTAAATGAGATGTCAGTGTAATTTGTATTTTGCGTCATTAAGTTGACAATTCACCCATCATTGAAGCTTGCATTGAGGCCAAATCGTTCGGGTTTCGAGCCTGGGCTGTGTAGCAATCGGAGTCTAACCGTATTGATGAGCTGTGATACAGCGAAACAGATCTGTCTGCGGATGACAATATATATATATTTATATATATATATTACTAATTAACTGATGAGACATTCTTTCAATGTCGAAAGAAAATTTGTAATTTTGTAGTAAATTGTAGTTTGTACATGTTATAAAGTGTAATTTATAATAAATATTCATTGGTCTATTTCTATATTGAGCACTGTTTTAAATTAATATTTTGAACGTTTCAAATGTTTTCTTCGTTCCTTATTCATTTATATATATATATATATATATATATATATATATATATATATATATATATATATTATGGACTTTCTCTCCCGTCCTTTTCGACGAATGAGTGTCTAACTGCCACACCAAGAATTGTTTAGAGTGGTGAATGCTTGTGTAGCACCATCCACACTTTTTGTAACTGCTGATAACAAACAATCGTTGCAGAAATTCGCCACAGATCGCATGAACAGCAGACCTCTGTTATTTAACCCATAACTGGATGGAAGGGACGGATTAATACCTTTCCCAAGGGTACCAGTGCGCAAGTGAATGCAGAGTGTTCTACTAAAATTGGAACTCGACTCACCGAATTCATTATATATATAGAATAAAAACGGAATAATAAAAAAACTATATATGAATTTACTCGGGCCATAAGACTAGCAACTAGGTCACACCTTTTTACAGAGAAACCAATAAACTGTAAACCCAAATTCTACTCCCACAGTTTCTTTTCTCGCATTTCCCGCCTGTGGAATTTCTTCCATTTACTTGCTTTCCCAACAGCTATAATCTAAATTTAAATGTAAAATCAATAGTAATCTCCTATCTCACTAACCTGCATCCTTTCTCTTATGCTTCTTTCTCCGTCCACTCCACTCTCATCAGTATTCTCATCCTTCTCTTACTCACTTCCTGACACTCCCTATAACATGTTACTCTTTCTCATAACTTTCTTATGTAACCCCCTGCAAAACAGTGGCCTTGTTTGGTGCGATATGATTATATGAAAAAAAGAAAAAGAAAAGAAAAATACACAAAAGTGTTATGAATAATCAAGAGTTGTCTTCCTTGTTTTGTTACTTTCCATTTTGAAAGCGGTATTTCTGTTTACTGAGACTATAAATAACTACACACGAACCTTGTATTCTTAGTTAAATAAAGCTTCCTTAAAGCATGCACCTGTGTGCTTCTGTCATTACAAAAGACGGTAACAGTCAGCATAGTTTTAACAACATTTTGCTAGGAAATGTAGAAAGACTGAACACTAGAATGACTAAAATTTTATCTTTTCTTTGAAAATAAACCAAACAACAAAAATATCTAAGCCGTTTTAGATGAAACATTATCATTCTGTTCAGTAAATCATTCTCTTAAGTTTTCTCGTTGTTTTTATTATGACCACCATGTTTATTTTATGCTTATCTCTCTCCTTGGTGCAAATGTGAAATGTGTCTGAAATCGAAGTGCAATGTAACTGGTTAATATATAAGAAGAGAAAAGGAAAAATTTAAAAATGTAATCAGATTAATTCGAGTTGATGGTTTATCTCATTTATCTTGAAAGTAATATTACTTGACAATGCTCATCTGATTAATATCACTACTTGAAGTATTAGGAATAGTCTTCCCCTACATTTACCGACGAACGGCTTTCGTAAGGTTCCGCCGGGAATTTATATATAAATTTAATAAACTATAACTAAATAATATTTGACTTTTAAAATAAGTGCACCTGTTCAAATAAACCGAGTATCTGCAATTTATCTAACAACTAGCAGTATAGCCCGGCGTTGCTCGGGTGTAATGAAAGCTTTAAAACTAATCCATGGTCTTGGAGCTCAGACTCTGCCTAAAGAATATTTGTGTGAAGTTTGGTGAGAATCGGATAAAAATTATGGATTTGTATAAAGGACATACAGACAGATAAACAGACACACACACATACATCTTGCCTTATATATATATATATATATATATATATATATATATATATATAGTGCAGAAAATCGATAATATATATATATATATATTATCGATTTTCTACACTATTGTAAGAACTGCAAGCTTGAAACTTCTGAATATCGCTTCTTATGTCTTTGTCTATGAGTGTATCAAATTTGATTAAAATCGGACCACTCCTTCTATAACCCGATATTTTCGATTATCTGTTTTCGATATTTATCGGGGGTACCTCGACACAAAACTTAGCTAACAACACTCGCAGCTGCTTATAGTATAACAGTGTAAATTTTCAATAAAATCGGTTCAGCCGTTTCGGATTCTATAGGTAACGGATACACACACACACACACACACACACACACACACACACACACACACAGACACATACACACACAGACAAAATTTCATTTATAAATAAGTTTAGATAATAACAATAATATGCGTACTGCATTAGATAATGACTGTGTCGGTGGGGAGGAATTGAAATAAGTTAAACCTCGAGTTAACTCTCTCGCTAGACATCAAGTGGAATTATTATATTGAATCCATAGCTAAATCCGCAGTTAAGAAGGTCGGCTACTTGTGTTGGGCTTGGAAGTTTTTCCCGTCTGAATCCATCCTGCACATATATAAATATACCATCCGCTTGTGGATTGAATACTGCTGTCATATCTGGTCGGGTGCCCCTGCTATCTACCGCGGGATCCTTGACAAAATCCAGTGGAGAATCCCGTCAGATGCAGTCACTATCTCATCGGCGTAATGTGGCTTCCCTGTGTCTCTTCTATAAATACTTTCACGGCTTCTTCTCCGATGAACTTAGCTCACTGGTGCCCCCTATGCATAAATTTGCTCGAGCTCATAGATTAGCAATTAGGTCCCACCCTTTTACAGTGAAACCAATAAAAAGTAACCCCTCATTTTTATTCTACAGCTTTTTTTTTCTAACAATTTCCGCCTGTGGAATTCCCTTCCGTATATTTGCTTTCCAGACAACTACAATCTCCAAAAATATAAATGTAAGGTAAAAAGATATCTCTTATCCTTTCTCTCATGCTTTTTTCTTCGACTATTCCACACTCATCACACCAGTATTCTTCGTCTATTCCACTCTCATCACACCAGTATTCTTCGTCTATTCCACTCTCATCACACCAGTATTCTTCGTCGATTCCTCTCTCATCACACCAGTATTCTTCGTCTATTCCACTCTCATCACACCAGTATTCTTCGTCTATTCCACTCTCATCATACAAGTATTCTCATGTTTCTCTTACCCACTTCCTGACACCCCCTATACCCTGTCCCTCTTTCTCATCGCTTTCCTCTTGTGTAACCCTCTGCGCACAAGTAGCAGTAAAATTGGGGCGAAATAATAAAAAAAAAGTTAATCCTGTCGGCACTTTTATTTATTACAAAATGGTATAAAGGCTTTCACTTTGAAAGAAATTAACGAAAAACAAATCTAGTGGGTTGAATCGTCAAGTATTCAATCATTTCATATTAACGAAATTATTCGAGCTGAAGGAATGACGCCTTAGTCTTCCTTAAATTACTGAACATGAGATAACAACTTTATATTCTTGCCTAACTTTCGTTTGTAAAATAAATCTTTCAAATCCTTTTGCCTGCTCAAAATTAGCTGCAATATCACGTTCTCTTTAATCATTAACCATGTCCATGGTTCGAAAATTTCTTTTCAAGTGTAATTCTAACTTCGAGAAAATTCAAAGATATAGAGTTAATATTTGGATTATATTCTTACAGTATAGAACTCAACCTCCCACCTAATGTTTATTAAAAGAGATTTTACATCCAAACTTTGAGAGTATTAATCTGTTAACTATTTCAATCGTCAACTTTGAAGTAGCAAAGTAATAGTTGTTAGAACCAGATTTGGAATTTAAAACGATTGGCCAATCCTTTCTCTGGGAGAAGAGAGTATGAAAAGAGTATAGAATATAACCTTTGTTAACATTTCACTCACTGGAATCTCTCTTTTATAGTGACGGAAGAAGAAGTCTGGATTCACTAAAATATTGAAGACCTAAATCCTTCTTTTAAGGAGGCGACAATTTTATTTGCTCGCATCGGTTAACTCTCGCAAGAGACCTCAAATGGAATGACGATTTAGAATCCATAGTTAAAACCACTGTTAAGAAGGTTGGTTCTCTGTGTAGAGCCAAGACGTTTTTCCCGTCAGAAACCATCCCGTACATAAAAAAATACACCATCCGCCCGTGCATTGAATACTGCTGCCATATCTAGTCGATGGCTCCTGCTGTCCATCTAGGCGTCTTTGACAAAATCCAACAGAAAATCTGTAATGTGCTCAATCCCTACTTGGCAGCTCAGGTACAGTCACTTTCTCACAGGCGCATTGTGGCTTCGTGTGTCTCTTCTACAAATACTTTCACGGCTCCTGCTCCGAAGAACTTAGCTCACTGGTGTCCCCTATATAAGAATTTACTGAAGCCACAAGATTAGCAACTATGTTCCACCCTTTGTCTGTGAAACCAATAACTTGTAAACGCAAATTCTACTTCATCAGCTTCTTTTTACGCACTTCCTGCCTGTGCAATTTCCTACCGTATACTTGCTTCCCCAACAACTACAAGAATTTAAATGTAAAGTCAGTAGTCATCTTTTATCTCACTGACTCGCAACCTTTCTCTCATGCTTTTTTCTCCGTTCACTTAGCTCTCATCAGTTATCTCATCCTTCTCTTACCCACTTCCTGACACCCACAAAAAACTTGTCACTCTTCCTTAAACATTCCTCCCATGTAACCCCCTGCAAAACAGTAGCAGTAAAATGCGTTGCTTGGGGCGATATGATTATTAAAAAAAATTCGAAATAATTAAATAATAGTTGTAATAACCAGATTTGGAATTTAAAACGATTGGCCAATCTTTTCTGTAGGAGAAGATATAAAATGAGTATATATAAAGATATAAAATGAAGATATAAAATGAGTATCCCATGCGAGCTTTGTTAACCTTTTGCTCGCTGGCATCTCTCTTTTACACTGACGGAAGAAGACGTTGGATTCAATAAAATATTGAAGACCTAAATGCTTCATTTATGGAGGCAACAGTTTTATTGACACGCATCAATTAAAAAACCGGTTATAAGGAATATAGTTTTTTTTATCAATCAATAAATAAAAAGAATCGTAATCGTTTGCCAAAAATTTTTCCACCTGTGTATATCAAGGACTCTTGTAAAACACTCAGGTTGCTGCATAAATTCCTAAGTATGTTATTTATTTCATAATTTGAACAGTTATATATATATATTAAAGTAAAACAAAACCCGTTGATAGAACCAACCGACAACGTGGTAAATCCTAAAACTTTTATCCAGGTAAAGTCTCAAATAAATACTGAAAAAAGAAAGTAAAAACGCATAAACCTACCAACTGAGTAAAGTGCTCGAAGCCTAGATTGTCCAGCCCAAGAAAAAAACAGCTTAAATTCTATGAAAGAATGGCTCTAGTCGTAACCTGAGTTTCACGCGATCTTTAGACAATTTTTAAACATCTCTTGAAACTTGGGTTATGACTTGAGCCATTCTTATATATATATATATATATATATATATATATATATATATATGTGTGTGTGAAAGGATGGCTCAAATGCTATATATATATATATATTGAAAGAGAGAGAGAGAGAAGATTTTCATTTACAAATGTTTGGATGAATACTCTGGTCATATGTCTATTTATTTTATTTTAATACTCTCAAATTCTATTATCGCCTTCTTAATGTTGACATTAAATTCATTAAGGAAGGCGCTGTAGTTTTTTCTTTTATCATGATTTTTTCAAGTACTTTCAGTCTCAACTGAGATCATTTTCAGTGGGAAATTGCCAAGACAAAAATGAATGTGTTTGATAATTAGAATATTTTCGTAAATAATTCTCTTAACATTATTTTAAACACACATGAATGCTCTCTTTTATAATTAATTTTTGAAAATAATCGTTAAAGCAACGATGTTTCTTTCCTATACTTTTATTTGTGAGAGGTGATTCTAATTTATATAATTTTAATCTTTAGTCATCCGCAGACAGATCTGTTTTGCTGTATCACAGTTCATCAGTACGTTTAGACATCCGATTGCTTTTAACCCAGGATTGAAAACCGACCGAATTGGTTTCAGTCGGAGATTCTACCGCTCAGCTATGGGCGCTCGGTAGAAGGAGACAGATTTTAGCGTATGATGTATTGGCCATAGTGCTCTAATTCATTACTGAATGAGCGATGCGTAGATGCTAGATTAGCCACTGTTTTTTCAAAGTCTACCATTCTTTAAGAATGCTCATTCAGTGTATGAGAACGTATGTAATTATTATTCAAAAAATGCTATTATAGACATTTTAAAAGATTGTTGCGATACTCATAACTAATCTTATTCAGTGTTGGTTGTATATCCCTTATTTAGACATCCTCGAGAATTTGAATTTTTTTTATTTTCATGATGGAGTATAAATGTATTATTAATCAATATTTTTTCTATTGTGAATGTGGATATAAGCGATAGAGCTTGTATCCATTATGGCTTATTTTCAAAGAATGGAAATAGAATAGAGTAGACTTTATGCCGCTCTCCGGAGTTTGAAACGAGAGTCATTACAAATGTTGGTTGGTTTTTTGTATGACACATCCTCGGCGGGTCATTTATTGCCAACTAAATTTTATTTATTTATTGCTGGTAATACCATTTTCTTTCAACAATTATATAAGTTTTGTGTCTAGTAATACTTTTTTTTCGAGTATCAAGATTCATTGGGATTTGTTTTTAAGGGCAGGGTCCCCAAGTCCTACCCTTGTTATTTAACCCATAACTGGAGGGAAGGGACGGATTAATACCTTTCCCAAAGGTACCAGTGCTTAAGTTAATGCAGGGTATTCAACTGGAATTCGAACTCGGCTCACCGATTTCTCTTTCCTAGACGATATCCACTGCACCACAACGCACATCTGTGACTAAAAGCTTACAGCACCTGGTATTCCCAAGTGGTTACCCATCTAAGTACTGACCAGGCTCAACGTTGCTTAACATCGGTGATCGAGCGAGAACCGGTGTATTCAACGTGATATAGCCGTAAGCCCATTAAAAATGTATTCCAGTACTTGTGTAGAGAGATTAAAACAAGTTGTATTGATATAATTGTTTATTTGGTAAGGAAAATTCAATATGGCAGTTTTGTTTTGTCAAAGCTGCATCGTTTAAAGTTATTTGAATTCTGATATGAAGTAACCCTTGTTTTGTTTTTACCTTTTCTTTATCTTAATTTTAGTTTTTATTGTAGCATTCTAATGTGAAATAAACACTCTAAATATCTTGAAGCCGAAGAACAAAATAACTGACGAGACTTGAATTTAGATCCCATATCATCGGAATTAATTAAAAATTGCAATAATAAAATGTTGGTTGGTTTCTGTTGCCTTTTACTTAAAAAAAAAAAAATTCGGTCCTATTTTGATGCAAAGTAGAATTGAGTTTAGATTTTGGTCAATAGTTTTTTTTTTTCATTTTTGTGACATGTGCCGTCTAATTCGTCTTTAGGGCCAAATACTTGTCGCCTCAAGTTTTTCTTTCATCTGTTAAAATATTGTCCAGTATTCAATCTGATATATTCAATTTTGATCTTGCATATTAGTTCATTCTTCTTTTCAAAGTTTCTAACGTTGTTTTCTTTTTTTTTTAATAAAATGTTTGGACATATATTGTGGCGCAGTGTATATAGCCAGCAGTGAGACAAAATCGAATTCTGCAAGAATTCGTTGCATTCAATTACACACAAATACTATCTGGAAATGTATTAGTACATCTTTTCTCCCTACATCTATGGGTTAAATACCAAGACTTATTGGGTTCTATACCGTTGGTTGGCGAACAGTCTCTTGCAAAATATAATGCCAGCCAAATGGAGGAAAATCCTCTGCCCATTCGTTCATGATTCTTTTGCGACATGATCGTCCAAGAGTTTATAACGTATGGCACTTAACTGAATAAAATGTATACATTTTCGAATTCGACATTCGCTATGCCAGCGCGCCATCTAATTTTGCTATATCTATTTTGTTTGTCTGTTTTAACACTTTCAAGCAGTTAACTTTCTAAACTTGCTTGGTACTGGCGTCTCCAAGGTGTAACTCGCATTTAAATTCGCTAATATTTCTGTTTTCATTCTGTTGTGTCTAAAACTGAATAATCACTGTCGATGGGATTTCTTAGAAGTGCATCATATACCCTATTTTTTGCCAATATCTAAACTTATATAATAAATGGAACTTTGTCTGTGTATGTGTGTCTGTTACTTATAAACTCCGAAACGGCTGAATCGATTTTCTTGAAAATTTACACAGTTGTACTATAACCGTCTGCGAATGTTCTTAGCTATGTTTTGTGTCGAGGTACCGCGGATAAATATATAAAATCGATAATCGAATAAATAGGGTTATAAAAGAAGTGGTCCGATTTTAATCAAATTTGATACACTCATAGACAAAGATATAAGAAACGATATTCAGAAATTTCAAGGTTGCAGTTCTTATAATAGTGCAGAAAATCGATAATATATACATAAAATGCAAGATGTTTGTGTGTGTCTGTTTATCTGCCTGTATGTCTATTTTTTTCAGACCTTTTATTTTAGTTTTTGCTTCGGGTTTGGCTTTTAGTCTCAGCCATGATACCATTTACTCAGAGGACTTATTTAGCCTTCAAAATTCAGTTTACGACAAAAAAAAATTATTTGATATCGATACCAGGAAATCAAAATTTGACTTACATCCATTCATTTTTATTTCATTCTACGGTTTTGCTTTAACTGGAAACAACTATTGCTTTTTAGTCTTTTGTGCCAACGTTCAAAGAGTCTGAGCTCCAGGACCATGGATTAGTTTTAAAGCTTTCATTACACCCGAGCAACGCCGGGCTATACTGCTAGTCAATCAATAAATCGTCTAGACTGTAAAGAATTTGGCGCCGGTTTTTTTTTCACTGTTCACACGGTGTATATGGCCTATTCATTGAAAGCGATATTTAATGATAGTGGTTCCGATGCTGTTCATTTGAGCATTTTAAATATCGTCATGTTAGAGGCGACGATCCTACCAGTTACTGTACATGATTGATCGGATATTTTGCTGATAGAATTGCGTAACTTTCTTGATTGCATTGTGTTTTTGTCGCCTTCGTAGATTAAAAGGTAAAATGATAAAAAATAAACATCAGTCAATTAAGTGCCATACGTGATACATGCTTTGTGCGATCATGTCTCAAAAGAGACATGACTGACTGGGCAGATTATCCCACAGTAGTTTGTCATTACATTTTGCGGTAGATTGGTTGCTAGCAAAGGCTATAGAACTTAATCTGGCCTATTATTTGACTCATAGCTAGAGGGGGAAGAGTTGTATTATATTATTAAGTAGTAATTATGGGTGATCAGTTTATTACTTCATAATAGTGGCAAAACGATCCCCCATTTTATGCCAAGTAGAAGCCTTAATCATGTTTTCAACTATAATATTCAATAAGTCAGTTAAGTGCCATACATGATATACGCTTCGGCGATCATGTCTCAAAAGAGACATGACTGACTGGGCCTATGATTATGCCGAAATAGGTTGTTATTACTTTCTGCGGTAGACTGGTTGCCAGCCAAGGCTATAGAACCCAATCTCTCCTGTTATTTAGCCCATAACAGGAGGGAGGAGACGGATTATTAACTTTCCTAAGGTTATTTGAGCGCAAGTGAATGCAAGAGATTGAACTGGAATTCGAACTCGGTTTCCCGGTTTTTCGTTCCGAGGCTATATCCAATGCACCACAACGCACATCCTGGAAATAAGTCTACAAATGTTGAGAACCCAGTTAAAATAGTGCTTTTATTTATCTATACAAAAAGATTATTAATCAAATCTCCAGGACAGAGAGATTTCATTAGACACAAAGAAAAGCATGCTGAACCGTTATAAACTCTCCCATATGGCAATGAATTCAGAAACGTTTTCTCATAAATGAAGACAAGACTGCAACCAAAAGAATTTTTTTTTTTTAATCATATCACCCCAAGCAAGGCGGCGACGCAACTGATGCACATGGGGCTACTTAAGAGGAGAATGATAGGAAAAAAAAGAAAGCAAGGAACCACATCCTAAACAGAAAACAAGGGATGAGCCTCTTCACCTGTTCAAAAGACGTGGGTGGAGTGTGAACCGGGTGATAGTTAAGTCTATCTACTCCAAATGAGAACAAAAAAAGAGAAAAGAAAAAAGTGAAAGAAAATTAGGAAAAAGAAAAAGAAAAAGCCGGGGACCACATCCTAAACAGGAAACAAGGGATAAGCCTCTTCACCTGTTCAAAAGACGTGGGTGGAGTGTGAACCGGGTGATAGTTAAGTCTATCAATATTTGTTTAATTTGTTGATATTGTTTAGTGGCCCTCTACAAAAAAAAAATGTCTTGCTGGTCATTTTGATATAAAATGAGTTGCTGGCTATATTGCTTTAAAATTTTATTGTTTGTTTGCTTAGCGATAAATATAAACCCTCCCATATGGCAATGAGGGCACCTCGACGTGGTGTAATGGTTAGCAACCTCGTCCCGCTAGAATAATTATAACTGAGTAGTGAATTCGCTCATCAATGGGTACCCGCTACTTTCGGCCGTGTGTCACATCTAAAGTTTGCGG
Organism: Ascarosepion bandense; assembly: GCA_037127315.1. Classification (NCBI taxonomy): domain Eukaryota; kingdom Metazoa; phylum Mollusca; class Cephalopoda; order Sepiida; family Sepiidae; genus Ascarosepion; species Ascarosepion bandense. The sequence goes on from JBBBDQ010001887.1 coordinate 200,779, forward strand.
GTTGAGCGCAGGACTAACAACAGTCAGTCAGTTAAGTGCCATACGTGATACACGCTTGGGCGATCCTGTCTCGAAAGAGACATGACTGACTGGGCAGAGGATTATCCCGCAGTAGGTTGCCATCGCTTTCTGCGGTAGACTGGTTGCCAGTCAAGTCTATAGAACCCAATCTGTCCAGCTTTTTAACCCATAACTGGAAGGAAAAGACGGGTTAATACCTTTCCCAAGGTTATTTGCGCGTAAGTAAATACAATGGATACAATTGGAATTCGAACTCGGCTCCCAGGTTTCTCGTTCCGAGTCAATATCCACTGTACCACAACGCACATCCTGGACTAACAACACTGCGCCATAAAAAAAGATTGTTACGGAAACAGCAAAAACGCTGCCCTACACAACATTTGGTGTAACGGAAAAGTTTATTTATTTATATTATATTTTTTGTTTTTATGGCATATCAACTTCGGCGGGTCATTTATTGCCAACTAAATTTTATTTATTTATTGCTGGTAATACCATTTTCTTTCAACAATTATTTGTTATTTTTTTATATAAATTTTGTGTCTAGTAATACTTTTTTCTTTTCGAGTATCAAGATTCATTGGGATTTGTTTTTAAGGGCAGGGTCCCTAAGTCCTACACTTGTTATTTAACCCACAGTTGGAGGAAAAGTACGGATTAATACCTTTCCCAAGGGTACAAGTGCTTAAGTGAATGCAGGGTATTTAACTGGAATCTGGATTCGGCTCACCGATTTCTCTTTCCGAGCTGATATCCACTGCACTACAACGCACATCCGTCACTGAACGCTTACAGCACCTGGTATTCCCAAGCGGTCACCCATCTAAGTACTGACCAGGCTCAACGTTGCTTAACTTCGGTGGTCGAGCGAGAACCAGTGTATTCAACGTGATAGGCCGTAAGCATTTATATTAAATGGCAATGACTTCAGGAGAGTTTCCTCATAAATGGCGACATTGAATTTTCTTGGGAGCAGTAGTGATTTATTTTTAAAAATGTATTGCTCGTAATTTATTTATTTACATTATTGGCATTTTTTTTCAAAAATAATGTATTTAATGGTAATAATTCTTCTTAAAGATATATTAATGGTAATAATTTTTTTTGGTTTTACAAAAATCTATTGCTAGAATTTCTGCTATAAAAATGTATATTCATACTTTCATAGTTTTGTTACCAGAGTTTGGAGGATAATTCTTTGCCAATAGTTGGGATCCTTAGATGTTCTACTGTCCCAGGTGAGGGTTGACTTGGGAACGTCAGCAATGAAAACCTTCCGAGCAGGGGCCTTGCTGCTGGATGTAGTTTAACGTCATGCTAAGGGCGACCAACAGAGATGTAACTCTATACATGAATGTTGATGTTAAAAGGAATGGAACATGTGAACAACGATGAAGTCTTGAGGAAAATACAAACAAACGTCGACTTAAATAAGGAATTTCCGAGAAATATAATTAGGATTGGTTGGTTGTTTTGTTTTACGGCGTGAAAACAAAAATCTTGGGTCATTTTACGCCGAATCGAATTATTAAACGTCGAACAAAAAGTTAAATACAATTTTAAGAAGTTTATATATTTAACAAATTAATATAACATAAATTTGTATATTTAAACAAATTCATACATTTAACAAATATATATATTTAACACATTTTAAATTAATAAAAATATTTTCTAAAAATGTACATATTTAATTTGGATGATTAGATTGTATGGCATACCAACAACTGCGGGTTATCTTAAGCCAAATTCAGTCGACATACATTGTATGTATATGTATTACATATACAAGATTTGCAAACGCACATTCGATAGAACTAAGTTTTGGTATATATAGCAAGTTCGTAGTACTACATACATCTATGTGTGTGTGAAATAGTATTCAACCAGTCATATTTTTTAGGAAAAACCATGGAGAATTTAACACATTGTATGCAAAGGAAAAAGGTAGTGAACTTACAAAAATGCATATAAGAACAACGACTGGGTTGAACAATAAGTGGCCGTACTTAGCTCTACAAAAGATATACTGTTATGAGGAGTCATGTTCACTCATGTCTTAAAAGGACGCAGCGCCTAAATTCCAAAACGAAGCTATTAACCATCATAGACAATTGCTCCTACCCCCCATTAGCCTCCCTGAGCAAAACATTACGCATACTTGGCCTAACACTCTCAACAGATCTCAAGTGGAATGACTATATCGAATTCATAGCTAAATCCCCTGCTAAGAAGGTCAGTTCACTGTGCAGGGCCAGGATGTTTTTCCCGTCTGAATCCATCCTGCACATATATAAATCTACTATCCGCCCGTAATTGGATACTGCTGTCAAATCTGATCGGATGCCCATGCTATTCACCTCGGGGTTCTTGACAAAATCCAACGTAGAAGCTGTAATGTGATTGATACTGACTTGGCAGCTCGGCTGCAGTCGCTCTCTCACCGGCGTAAAGTGGCTTCCTTGTGCCTCTTCTACAAATACTTTCAGGTTTTCTGGTCCAATGAACTTAGCTCTCTATGCCTCCTACGTATGAATTTACACGAGCTACTAGACTAGCACCCAGGTCCCACCCTTTTACAGTGAAACCGATAAAATGTAACCACAATTTCTACTCTATTAGCTTCTTTTCTCGCACTTTCCGCCTGTTTAATTCCCTTCCGTATACTTGCTTCCCCGACAGATACAATCTCCAGAAATTTAAATGTTAGGTCAATAGTCATCTCCTATCTCATTAACTCGCGTCCTTTCTTCTTAGTTCTTTTCTCCATCCACTCCACCCCAATCACACCGGTATTTTCATCCTTCTATTAGCCTCCTTCTGACACCACCTATTACCTACCCCTCTTTCTTATCACTTTCCACTGTTTAACCCCCGGCGAACCAGTGGCAGTAAAACTGCCTTGCTTGGGGTGAAATGATTAAAAAAAATGGCTACGCTTCCTACAAAGTGTTAATAAAAATTATGACCATAGATCCTGAGGATTAAACAACGCAACTATATAATATAAAAAATCAAATAAAATCATATGTGTACACTGCAGGGAACGAGATGAATATCACTGTAAAAAACAAAACAAAAGAGATATTTTACAAAACAATATATTCAAGTCAGTAGTTGCTCACCATAACTAGTGAATTTTGATTTTAAAAATGAAGCGTTAATGAAAAGATACATCAATTTAAAAATAAAATGGGTGAATTGGAGTGAAATGTTTAAAAACAACAACAACAACAACAACAACAACAGCAACAGCAACAAAATGTGTGTGTGTGTGTGTGTGAAGATACAACGGTTATTATATTTTCTGTGAAAGATCCGAGTCTCGAATCATGACGTCACTTTTAGAAACATAAAAAAGTAGATGTTTGAACGCTACTCTTGCGCGCTGACGTAGTTGTAGACAAAAGTCTCTTTCGGTTGTTAATCAGAATGAACAAAACCCGTGCTTATTTATCCTTAAATTACAATACCTGGTACAAGCAAATATAAATACCGACACGCTTGAAACTTGTCTCATTGATAAGAACATTTGAATACTCTTTCCGTAATGGGCAAAACCTTGATAATAAAAATACGCAATATTGTGACAAAATTTACTGGCCATAACGAAGGTTATGCCGTCTGTCGGCACACGGTCTTTGATTAATTGGTAAGTAAAACATAAAAACCTTAACAGTCTATATCCATTAGATAGAATGTATTTCTCGATTGGTTGTGCTTGTACTTGCATAGCCATTAATAAATCCACGGGGCTTATCACTAGTCTGTATTGATTTTTCCAGCTTTACCTATTGATAGCATCTTCTATAATCATTTTAACATCTCCTTTTTCAAGGACATCGTTGGAGGAGACAGGAGGCTTTGAATTTATTTGACTGCAGAGGTGTTTTAAATGCTCGATGTTTTAAAATGACAAATTATTTATTTTACTTTTCTTGAGTAGGAAAGATAACAATGCGTAAGTTTATCGAAAATACAAATAAAAACCCAAAAATCAAAACAAAATAAAAACAAAAACAAAACCAAAAAAAAAAACAAACAAAAAAACAGAAAACACAAAAACAAAAAGAAAAAAAACGGAAAACAAAAGAAAACAAAAAACTGCTTATGCCATCAAAACCCCACAAACATTTTGTTCATCTCGTAGACACTTTTATCGATTAACTGTCTGACAAAGGAGACTTGAAAAATTTCCACCCAGTCATTGAAATCTTCTAAGAAATAGACGAAATCCACCCTTACGTCTAACTGAGCTGTTTAAAACTGTCTCCTCGATTTTGAATGAAGTCAAACATTCTTGCATTTTGTGTAAATGAAGTTATCAAATAAAAAAAAAACACATTGCCATATTTCCACTGCCGGTGACATTCTGTGATTAAATTTGTCTTTTATTTTATATATGCTTATTACTTTATGAGATTAATGCAAAGTATTTAACCATATACGCCTTGAAAACTTGTATATATATATATACTACCGGACATAATTATTAGGTCACCACAGTTTTTTAAAAGATATGATGCATTTCATACTATTTTTGGTATTTATTGCCAAGTAAATAATTCTAAATGAAAATAGAATGGTTCTTTTGTTATTATTATTTTGCAAAATTTTACAAGGCAAGGAAGCAAAGATGAACTTGCCGAATCATTCTAAATTTTCTTCATTCTTTTATTGATGCTGTCAAGCTACTAAGAAGCAAAGCTAATTAGAACAAATGCCATGAAAACATTCATAGAGAATAGAGAGGTAAGGCAGGTTGCAGGTTATGCCTCGTAGTGCAGTTGATATCGGCTCGGAACAAGAAATCGGAGATCCGATTTCGAATGCCAGTTGAATTCGTTGCATCCACTTACGTGCAAATACCGTTGGGAAAGCTATGGGTTAAATAACAGGAGAGATTAAGTTTTACAGTCTTGGTTGGCAATCAGTCTATGCAGAAAGTAATGGCAACCTGTTGCGGGAAAATCTTCTGCCCAGTCAGTCATGTCCCTTCCGAGACATGATCGCCCAAGAGTGTATCCTGTATGGCATTTAATTGACTGAAGTCAGATTATGGCAGTAGGAATGTGATAGAAGTCGGATGCTAGGTTAGGACCGATAACACTGCAGACACTTCTTGTCAATAATCTCCAGATATATAACAGGGTCAACGGACCAGATGTTCCAGCATTACCGAATAGTAAATTTATACACGTGCAATATAGATTATGACGAGATGACATTATCTGGCCTAATAGGGAACCAGCTTTCCTAGCAGCTGTGCTAGCAATTGATTCATGCTAGTGCACAACGTGGGGCCTAATAAGTGTTGGCATAAGTCATTAAAGGCAACAAGGCAGCAGTTTCGCTTTGAGGTATTAACTTAACAAGCCATTTCTTGCCACAGATAACAAATCACTGAAAGTCATCTTCGGCATATCACGTTGAATACACCGGTTCTCGTTCGATCACCGAAGTTCAGCAACGTTGAACGTGGTCAGTACTTAGATGGGCGACCGCTTGAGAATACAAGGCGCTGTAAGCGTTCAGTGACGGATGTGTGTTGTGGTGCAGTGGATGTCGGCTTTGAAAGAGAAATAGGTGAGCCGAGTTCGAATTCCAGTTGAGCACCCTACATTCACTTAAGCACTTGTACCCTTCCCTCCAGCTTTGTACCCTTCCCTCCAGTTATGGATCAAATAACATGATGGGGCGTGGAGGCAACACATCTAGTGTTGGTTTCACAATAAAAACACCCTTGGAAGCCCTGACAAAGCATCAAGTATTCAGCTATTTGACAATGTTATGAATTTCGCTACAAAAACTGCGCCAAGGTTCCAAATGCACAGGGAATACTGGAGGGGTGTAGTGAGTTCTATTTCGGCTAATGGCTGCAAGACGACGACGCGATCTTCGAGATCAGCTGACATTTTTAATTTATCGTTTCTACCAGACTTACTTTTAAGTAAATTGTTGTGTGATGATACCAAGATGGGAAGTGATGATTTCGGGGTGGTCGTTAATGACGATAAGGAACAATGCAGGCTCATATATATATATATATATATATATATATATATAACCCTAGGGGTGCATTAATTCGATAAGAAAAAGACGTGACTTTCATTACACGGTTGGCTCAAATAAAAAAATTAGCACTGAGAAACCATAGTCGTTCCGCTTATGACAAAGCCCAGCATATGACACGCTATCAAACCCCTTTGAGATATCTGATACCATAACTCTAGCTTGACTTTTCTTATCTACAGCTTGGCTGGATCTTTCAGTGATAACAATTAAGACATTGTTTGTTGATTTAGAATAGCAAAAGCCATACTTTTGTCTTGAAAGAAAGTTAGAAGCTTAACCAATTCGCAGTTGCTTAAGCATAGAGCAATTTGCCAGAAAGAGATAGAAAATTATTCGGTTGATAATTTTTGGGAAAAAGAGGACTACCAGAGTTCTTAGAAACAAGAACTACAAAAGGAAATTACTAAATAACCTGGAAAGTAAGAAGCGAAAAGTCCATTACAGTGTTTAGACAAAAGGTAGAGACAGTCCAAGAGAGCATTTCTTTTGACCAGTTGCATGAATATCATCAAGACCGTATGTCCTGTTGAGTATGAAGATGATAGCGGAAGCTATAGAAGAAGCGGTTACGTTTATATCACTCAGTAGAGATTCAGTTATAGGAGGAAAATAAGCAAAAATACTTCTAGATGAGTCGGGAATTGGATTGGAAGAGACTTTACGTCCCAAATATTCTGCTTTATCAGTAGAAGAAACAGCACATAGAAATTATTGAAAAAGAAAAGGATTGAGGATTTACCTTTGCTTTACACACTTAACAGAGCCACCAGCAGTCTCTATAACCTAACATTTTTTTAAATAATTTCACCCCAAGCAAGGCATTCCACTGCCACTATTGCGCAGGGAGTTACATAAGGGAAGGTGAAGAGAAAGAGTGGTTAGATATAGGTAATGTTCGAAGGAGGGTGATAGACGGGTAAGAATACCGAGGCTGAGGTTTGGGCAGATGGGAAGAGTGTTTGAGAGAATGGGTACGAGTTAGTGTGTTAGGAGGTGTCTATTGACCTTAAATTTAAACTCCTGTAGATTGTAGCTGTCGGGGAAGCAATCATGTGGAAGGGAATTCCACAGGCGTGAAGTGCGAGAAAAGAAGCTGTTGGGGTAGAAATTGCGGTTACATTTTATCGGTTTCACTGGGTGAGGCTCAACAGTATCTCATTCTATTAAGAAACAGCGACTTAATCTCTTTGAAGACACACTTACAATGATTACAAGCGGGTACAGAAAATTCTAAAATACAATATGGTAATCGGCAAATATTAACATTTTAAACCTGTTTACAGCTGCAAAATAAACAAATACTCTATATTTTTTCATACTTTGCAAATGTTCACATAAGTTCCATGCTTTATCTTGTCCCTTCCTGTGTATTCCAGCCTTTGAGATTCGAAAAAGAAATCACTAGCGAGAGGGAGGGAAAATTTCTTCTTCTTCTATGTTCCCTGTCTCTTGTATGCTCAGTCCACGAAATCCGCAGCATCCTTCTGTAGAACCACATTTCGGCCGCTTCCAGTTTTGTCCTCATTTTCGATTTCGTCCCAAAATCATTTTACTCGCCTGAATGCATTTTCTAACAGTTGCTTTACATAAACTTGAATGGCTGACGGAAAAGAAAAAAATGAATTTTTGATTAAAACTACCAACTTGTTAGAAAGGATTTAATTTAAAAAAAAAAAAAATTGATCTTTCCTCTTAATAATAGCATAAACATTTTGATGATAAAACTTTGTTTTTATTAAGTTTAAGCCTTTTTAACATCATGATATGTTGTTTTTTTTTTGACAATTGAGTAGAGGTACCTAAATTCGTAGTTTTTTCTTGTTTGACGACAACCTCCATTTCATAGATGATAAAAAATTTAATTTTCTGAACGATTTCCTATAAAAAGATTACTTACTTGTATAATTTATTTCTCGGTACGTGGTTGAAAGAAGTATGCGATTTTTTTTTCTTTCTTTAAAATGTTCCTTTTTACTTTTCTTACACGGGGAGGAATATTTTTCCAATTAAATGAATGTTTACACTGACCGGGGCGATAAAAAAACGAGACAAAGTTCAATAATATCATTGTAGGTCATTCTAAGTAACTTGGGAATATTCAATAGCATACTTTTGAGTTGTAAAAGGAATCAGGTTTTCTTTTTCCGTATTTGAAGGGACACGTTCCATTGCGAGATTTTTAATCGACCGCGGGTGAGTAAAGCAATAAACTTAAATCGCCCAATTAATTTTTTAATCGGCTGAGTCGATCGGGCGAGTGAAATCTCAAAGGCTGATCAAGACACTCCATGCTACCTCAACGGAATCGAATCGCTCTTATTGTCTGTGTGTTCTCACTATCAGATTTCCTCCACCAAATGTGGATGGCTCTCTGATTCTCCAAAACCCTCCTTTCTCATTCTGCAAGCTAGAAACTTTAGCTGCCTCTTCTTGATATTAAGTATATGTTGTTTTTATATGCATTCCTCTCCAAAACCTTGTCGTTGCCCAGATATTCGATCCATGGTATTCTCAGCATCCTTCTGTAGAACCATATTTCTGTTCTACAGTCCAGTCCAGTTCTATTTTCTTTGTTTACAACTTTACAACACATTAACAAAATTGTTGCTTTGGGTATTTCAAACATTTAAATTATTAAACCTTTACTGCTAATAATACATAGGTTTAATCATTTAGTTACTCATAAATAAATAGATACTGCAGTCTCTCTCTCACCGAAGTGCCTCTTCTATCAATACTTTCATGGCTTCTGCTCTGACGAACTTAAATCATTGGTACCCCCTAGATGTGAATTTGCATGAGATACTAGATTGGCAACTAGGTCCCACCCTTTTACAGTGAAACCGATGAAATGTAACCGCAATTTCTACTCCAACAGCTTCTTTCCTCGCACTTCCCGCCTGTGGCATTCCCTACCGCATGTTTGCTTCCCCGACGTCTACAACCTCCAGGAGTTTAAATGTAAGGTCAATAGACACCTCCTAACACACTAACTCACACCCACCCTCCCAAACTCTCTCCCTATGTACATCCTAAGTCGTCCTTTTGACATTTCCTATACCCAATCGCTCTATGTAACCCCCTGCGCTATAGTGGCAGTGGAATGTCTTTCTTGGGGTGACACGATTAAAAAAAAAAAAGAAGAAAAACTAGAATAAATATTAAAATAAAGACATATTAAAATAAATAAAAAATGTGATAAATATTAGAATAAATAAAGCTTTAAATTGTTTCCATTTCACCGGACAAATGTTCAACGCGTAAGAGCGTTATCACCTCCTTTCTTTATTTTGTTTTTGTTTTTTTTGTTTTTTTGTTTTACTATTTACTTATTTTTTCAATATTTATTTATTTTAATATTCATTTTACAATATATTTATTTATATATTTATTTCTACATTTCTACATTTATTTATTTAAATACTTATTTTCATATTTGTACATTTATTTTAATATTCATTTTAGTATTTTTTTTAAAAAAAAAGAAAAACTAGAATAAATAAATAAAGCTTTATTTATTCTAATATTTATCATATTTTTTATTTATTTTAATATGTCTTTATTTTAATATTTATTCTAGTTTTTCTTTTTTTTTAAAAAATACTAAAATGAATATTAAAATAAATGTACAAATATGAAAATAAGTATTTAAATAAATAAATGTAGAAATAAATATATAAATAAATATATTGTAAAATGAATATTAAAATAAATAAATATTGAAAAAATAAGTAAATAGTAAAACAAAAAAGAAAAACAAAACAAAAACAAAATAAAGAAAGGAGGTGATAACGCTCTTACGCATTGAACATTTGTCCGTTGAAATGGAAACAATGGCCGTTCTGAAGCTTATCATTTTGAATACCTTTACTTCTGTAATTAATGATATTTCTACTTATGAATTTTATTTCAATAGTCTGTTAAAATTTTAAAGATTAAATATGTCACAATACAATAAGGTAATTTCCACGGAAAAGAACTAGCAAAGAACTTATTCAAGCATAAACTTTAAAATATTAATCAGAAAATAAAAATAGGAAAACCGTGAGAATATCATTGTTAATCAATGGGTTAAATATCACACGTGATATACGCCCTTTTGAGACATGACTGACTGAGCAGAAGATTTTCACGCCATAGGTTACTATTACTTTCTGTAATAGATGTTGTAGATCTCGGGAATGGGACCCGCACAAATAAATGAACACCGACCAGTAATTGAGATAGAAAATAAATGTATTAACTTAAGGATACAGACTTGAATGAAGATTAGTAGTCCAGGTGTTGTGGATCCCGGGAATGGGGTCTGCACAAATAAATGAACAACGACCAGTAATTGAGATAGAAAATAAGTGTATTAACGTAAGGATACAGACTTGAATGAAGATTAGTAGTCCAGGTGTTGTGGATCCCGGGAATAGGGTCTGCACAAATAAATGAACAACGACCAGTAATTGAGATAGAAAATAAGTGTATTAACGTAAGGATACAGACTTGAATGAAGATTAGTAGTCCAGGTGTTGTGGATCCCGGGAATGGGGTCTGCACAAATAAATGAACAACGACCAGGAATTGAGATAGAAAATAAGTGTATTAACGTAAGGATACAGACTTGAATGAAGATTAGTAGTCCAGGAATGCGGGTTAGTAAAAAGGATATGTACAAGTCTCTGGAGGTGGAGCCGTAGTATACTGAGTATATCCGCGCCGGAAGCTGACGGGTACTGCGTAATAATCTTCTCGATGAGTAGAGCGTTTACGTCTCTGTCTCAGGGGTTCTCAGTCTCGCTTCTATAGCAGTAGTATAAGTATACACTGGACGACTCCATCTTTATGAAAAGGGAGAACCCCATAATAGTAGACTAGTTAGTAACCAAGGCTATAAATCATAATCTGTCCTACCATTTAACCTATAGCTGGAGGTGAAAGTGGAGGATTAATACTGTTTAAAGGTATTTGCGCGTGAGTGAATGAAACCGGAATTCGAATTCAATTTTATGATTTTTCGTTCCGAGTCTATATCCACTGTACCATAACGCACGCTTGTTAATATATAATAACATTGATTATATAGTTATAGCATGGACGATCTAATGGAGTGAAGGATGGATATTGTAATAAATGCTTGTAAGATCTTCTCTTTTTCTGTGTCTTGTTCTTTCAGGACGTAGGCGATCATGGCCTTCCACGTCTCCCTATCCCTGGTGGCTCTTAGCACACTTTCTCTAGTAACATCTCGCAACCCCCGTTCTACCATCCACCTGTTCAGGCTCTTCAAATATGTTATGCGCTGCTTTCCTCTGTCTCGTTTTCCCTCTATCTTGCCTGTTAGTATCAAATTCTCCAAGCCCTCCTTCCTCATTGCATGTCCCAGGAACTTCAGTTGTCTCTCCTGATGCTCAATATTAATTTTCTTTCATTTCCATTCTTTCCAACACCTCACCATTGCTCACATGCTCGCAACCCCTGTACTATCATCCACCTGATCAGGCCCTTCAAATATGTTATCCGCTGCTTTCCTCTGTCTCTTTTCCCCTCTATTTAGCCTGTTAATATCAGGTTCTCCATGACCTCCTTCCTCATTGCATGTCTCAAGAAATTGTCGTGTCTTCCTGATGCTCAATATTAATTTTCTTTTCGTTTCTATTCTTTCCAACACCTTGTCATAGCTCACGTGCTCGGTCCACGATATCCTCAGCATCCTTCTGTAGAACCACATTTCAGCTTCTTCAAGTTTTTCCCTTATCTTCGAAGATATTGTCCAACATTCACTGCCATATTGAAGAACTGACGTCACATCACGTTGCTTCACATGGACAAACAAATGCAACTATCAACTGTACCAGATTTGTTTTCGCTTGATCGTAAAAAAATGCCAATTGATTGAAACCTTCTGACTTTATCCACCTTAAGAACTCCAGGAATCAAAACGTAAACCATATTACTTCGCTGAACACAGCTTAAAAGCAATTTGAGCTTTTAAGTAACGATCGACAAGTTTTTCGAATCATGAACCTTTTTTAGTTTTTCAAATCGAGAACTTTCTCTTTTTGCTACACTCTTTTAGAATAGTGAATGCTTCTTTAATTTTTGAAAAATTATCCTTAAGAATATTTAAAGCATTTCATTAATAGAATAAAAACCGTTAAAACAAACATGGCGTTTAAGCCTAAAAGACTTTTTTTAACAGAAAAAAAACACGCATGAACGATTTCTGCAGGGTTCCCGTATTTGATCTTAATCCATTAGGAATAGACAGATGGGAGTAGTCTCATTTAATGGAGATATCGATTTGTTCTTAGGTTGTGAGCTCAGTCAGCAATGCTATTTAACCCATAGGTGTGGGGAGAAGTGATGGACGTACCTTATGTTAAGAGGTTTTTTCTTTTAATCATATCACCCCAAGCAAGGCGGTAACGCCACTGATGTGCAGGGGGCTACTTAAGAGTGAGCAGATTAGAAAAGAGAAAACCGGAAACCGCATCCTAAACAGGAAACAAGGGATGAGCCTCTTCACCTGTTTAATAGATATGGGTGGAGTGTGAACCGGGCTATAGTTTAGTCTATCTACTCCAATTGAAAGAAAAAAAAAACAAAGTGAGAAGATTAGAAAAGAGAAAACCGGAAACCGCATCCTAAACAGGAAACAAGGGATGAGCCTCTTCACCTGTTTAATAGATATGGGTGGAGTGTGAACCGGGCTATAGTTTAGTCTATCTACTCCAATTGAAAGAAAAAAAAACAAAGTGAGAAGATTAGAAAAGAGAAAACCGGAAACCGCATCCTAAACAGGAAACAAGGGATGAGCCTCTTCACCTGTTTAATAGATATGGGTGGAGTGTGAACCGGGCGATAGTTTAGTCTATGTTGGTTCCATGTTCCTCACAAACACCCAATCAGAGACCTTGCTACCGGATACAGTTTACCGTCATGCCCAGAACCGTTTGCCTGTGTTAGCAGTTTGTTTATTGTTACGTTTTCTACTGTTTATCAACCCTTTTCGGGTTATTTAAAGCCAGAAAATATTTTACATTGTAAGGATGTTTGTACACAGAAGATTATAATGATTTAATGGTACAAAGTTTTAGTAATTAACAGATGTAGATTCACAACTTTTCCAAGGGTATTTGCGAGTAAGTAAATATTACGAACCAAGCAGGCACTGAAACTCGGCACTTCGATTATTAATTCCGATCCATAATTCCATTACACTATTTGAACATTGGATGCAGTGTGCAGTAGATATCGGATGAAAACTAAAAAATCGGAGAACCGAGTTCGAATTCGAGTTGAATTCGTTGCATTCACTTACGCGCAAATACATTTGGTAAAATTATGAATCCATCGCTTCTTCCTCCAGCTATGGGTTAAATCGCAGGACAGACTGGGCTCTATAGGTTTGCTTGGCAACCAAACTACCGCAGAAGCTAATGGCAACTTAGAGCGGGAAAACCCTCTGCCAAGTCAGCCATGTCTCTTTCAAGACATGATCACCAAAGCGTGCATTACGCATGACTCGGACATTTAAGGTTAACATCACCTGATATTCCCAAGCAGTCACCCATCTAAATACTGACAAGGCGCGAAACTGCTTTGCTTCGTTGATCCTACGGGAAAATATCAATTTGGAAGGCTAGACATTGTAGCCTTGTGTCAAGTTCTATAAATTGTAGCTGTTAAGCCTATAAATTGTAGCCTTGTGCCAAACTAAACAAAAATTTGTAAAATGTGGATGTGGAATTTCGTTTTTATTTCCTGACTACAGATTGGCAAGAATCCAGTATACTTGGCAAAATAAATGAAGATGGACAAAGACTTTTTGGTTTTTAAAGATGATGAAAAATATAAAAATGGACATGTCTGGATTGGTGCCATCAGAAAAATGGCGTAATATATGCTGGAAAAAACAAATCAACCTCGATTTTTCAGTAGAGTAGAAAGTATTCATATCTTCAGCTTCGTCCTGTAAGGGTGTTCCTGTCTAATAATGATGCTGTCGACCAGTTGGTACAGTAAACATTTGTTAACATGTTTTTAAAAAGATCCTTTAGCAAAAGGGAATGTAACAAAAAAGAAATGAAAAAAAAAAGAAGATTGGGAGTGGAAGTTTGGGAAGATAAAAGTAAGCGGAAACAACTTAAAGAAATCATTAGAAGAAAAGGAAAAATCCAGGAAGAAAAATAAAATTCCAAATCCAAATAAAGAAATTCAATGAAAGAAAATTGAAAATAATATACACGTGAAAACAGAAAAAAAAAAGAAAAAAGAAAGAAAATCTGAATACCAGAGAAAAACATCTCAAGAATACGGAAGGCAAAAAGTGATACATTAAAGAAGAAAGAAAAAAAAATATTACCCATTAACGATTTCAGTAGAAAATCAGGACGCCGTGACCTAAGATTCTAGTGTTAAATACCATATTTGTAATACAGGATGCTTTTATTTCTGAGAAAATTTTAGCTATTTTCACGCGTATTTTGTTCTAACATCAAAAAACAGTCAAAGGAAATAAAACAAGACAGAAGCATTGTTTTTCTCTCAATGCTGTCACCATTCACATCATATACTTCCTATTTGATACAAATAATATCATCAGGTTTATTCATTATGTGTGTGTGTTTTTTTTTCAATTTAAAAGCTAACATAATATGTCAATGAATACCTGACAATTTTATAAGTAGAAAGGAAATTTCCATTCTTAAAATCGGAAAATATTTTTTGTTAGAAAAATAGACGCGATCGTTATTTCTTCACTATTTTGCAGAGTTGTTCTGGAAATATCATTCTTATTTTTTACGTGCAGACTGTTGTTCATATCACAGTATCAGCCTCTGAATATCGTGCGGCTGTAGAGATAAAAACAACAAAGACGAGGAAAATAGTCCTTATATAAACAACGTATATAACATATTTTTCTTGCTTTATAATTACATTATCTACAATTTTTTGTCGATATATATATATATATATATATATATATATATATATATATACACACACACACATATGTGTGTGTGTGTGTGTGTGTGTGTGTGTGTGTGTGTGTGTGTGTATTCTCCAGGGCACAATCCGTATTTTTAGGGGTTTCTAAAATCTATAGTGTATAATTTAAAGAAATTAACTTTTAAAATCTTGTACATAGCAAAAAAAGAAGCACACATTTTAAGTATCTGTAGAGATAAAAACAACAAAGACGAGGAAAATAGTCCGTATGTAAACAACGTATATAACAATATTTTTCTTCCTTTATTATTACATTATCTACAATTTTCTGTCGACATATATATATATATATATATATATATATATATATATATATATATATATGTATGTATTCTCCAGGACACAATCCGTATTTTAGCAAACAAGCACACATTTTAAATATCTGAGAAGTGTTTTAACAGAATAAGTAAAATGCGATATTGCAATCCGAATGTTTTGTTAAGAATTGTGAAACAGAAAAAAATTCTTTAGAAACAAAGGAAAGAGTACTGAATTGCTACCTAATTTCAATCCTCCAGTATGGCAGTGAATGATGAAGAAAAGAATTAAGGCAACAGAAGCATGATGAGGATGCCAGGGGCCGAATATATGAGCACTAAATTAGTTTTTAAAAAATGGAAATAAATGGACACTTATAATTGACATGAGAAAGATGTAATTGAATTATTGTAACGCACATAATGAGTAAAGATGGCTTGAAAAATTTGATACCTAAAGGAGAAACTGAATGTAAGTATAGATGACAACAAACAATACACCTAGCAAATTCGAATAAATCGATAGAGGAATAAGATTTAGGAGAGATAACAAAATGACAACATTAATAGCTGCGAAAGAAAAGATGTAGAGAGGCATGATCGACAACAGCTTGTAGCGATAGCACATAGAAGAAGAAACTACAGTGTATTTAGGGAAGATGTTTCTTACTTTTATATGCTCTGCCCTTTATGAACATAGGTGGTCATGTCTCTCCACAACTTCATGACTTTTGCTGCTAGAAGTAACTTTAGTTTATTTGATTTCAGTCAACAGATATGGATGCACAGAAGTCATTCTTGATGTTTTGTCTCTTTATCTAATTTTCTAAATTGCAGTTGTAGCTGTAACACGTAATGTTATTTTTCTAATTGTGTGTAAACCTGATAATATATTGAATCATAGTTTTCTTTTTTCATAATTCCCTTGATCTGAATTTAATCTCAAACCATCTCTATTCCAAAACTCCCACACCACATAACAGGCCCACCACTTTAATTGTTGCTTAATTGTTGGAAACACGCGTTCATCATACAGTCTTTTTCTCAGTTTTCTTCTCTAGTACACTTTCCTCATTTTACCAAAAAATTCAAATTTGGGCTCTTCTGTCTACAATAAAATATACCACTCTCTTAACATCCAATTTTTATGCTTTTTTGTCCATGACAGTCTTTTCTGCTTATTCACCTTCCGTTACAGGGGGGTCTGTTGGTGGCTATGCCCCCTTGAGGCCTGCCGATTTAATTTAATTTTTCACAGTTTAGAGTGACACTGGTTACTGTCAAGAGGTATTAAGTTCAGCTCTCCTCTGTAGAGAATTTCCCGTCTGTTTCTTTGGCTCTCAATAATCAACTGTTCGTCTTCAACAACAGTAGTCACTTTTGGGCTCCAGCTTTTTTTACAGTCAACATTTACCCCTGTTCCTATCTTTTTAACGAATATTACACTTCCCATATCTAGAAATCTTTAACTTCATAGCAATTTGTCTTTGAGAGTAGCTTTTATTATATAAAATTTCAATTTTTGCCCTCATCTCATTGCTTAGCTGCTTCGTTTTCATGTAAATTATTTCAAAATTAAAAAAGAAATAAAAAACATTGAAAATACGGTCGTAATTATAATTTTTCAGAGACAATTACATATTTTGTTTACATTAGTCAACATTTAAAACCTGCATTAAAATTTAAATTGAATGAAAATTTTCCCAATCTAAAAGAGTTTATTAATGGTAAGAAACTTTTACTGTGAAACCAATAAAATATAAACGCAAATTCTACTCCACCAGCTTCTTTTCTCGCACTTCCGGCCTGTGAAATTCCTTTCCGTTTACTTGCTTCCCCGACAGCTACTATCTCCAAAAATTTAAATGTAAAGTCAATAGTCATCTTCTATCTTACTAACCTGCATCTTCTCTCTCATACTCATTTCTCTGTCCACTCCACACTCACCAGTATTCTCATCCTTCTCTTACTCATTTCCTGACACACCCTATAACCTGTCACTCTTTCTCATAATTTTCCCCCTATGTAACCCCCTGCACAACAGTGACAGTAAAATGTCTTGCTTGGGGCGATATGATTATAAAATATATATATATATATATATATATATATATATATATATATATGTATAATATTAATTATATTTATTAAGTTCGCAAAGTTTATTACGGACAGATTTGAATATTTTAGTAGAAAACCTAAAGAAAGAGTAAAAAAAGAAAATACATTGTAGTTACTGAAAAGTTATGCTTTACTTAAAAACTAAAAACTATTGCATATTTTAATGTAGTTTTCTAATGCAGGGTGTTTCCAATTTTGTTGTCCGTCGAGTAATTCTTAAAAGTTTATAATCTTTATCAAATAATTCTAATTAGAATATTGTTTTCTGTTACAGGTAAGACCGTTATTTTCCCGTTATGTCAAATTTCCGATCATCTTTTGAATGCTATTGAAACCCTTGAACTCTTTCATTTTTTCAAGGTAAGCAATTTTCTTTTGTTGGGTGGAGGAAATTTTGATTTCTTGGATTGTCTGAGAAAAAGAATTAATTTGTTTGTTAAGCGGCATATCAACATCTTATGGATCATTTAATGCCAAGATTTAAATTTCTTGTGGTTTAGTAATTTTTAACAGAAAGTTATTGCTGACAATTCTTTATTTTTTTTACAAAAATCTATTGCTGGTAAATTTCTTACTATGAAAATGTATTGTGGTATTTTTATTATAAAACAGTTTTATTTCTACTTTCATAGTGTTTTGACATTACTTTGGGGATTAAATATTTGCCCATCGTTGGGACCCTAACAGGTGCTGCTATCCCGTATCAGGGTGCACCTGGGAACAAGAGCAATTAAAAGTTAGTTTCACATTTTTCAAAACGTCCACTCTCACGATCAGAGAACTTGTTGCCGGATGTAGTCTATCGTCATACCCAGGATTTAAATACGCGGCGAATGGTGCACAAAAAGAGAGAAATTCACTGTTTTAAATTAAAAAAAAAAACAACAACTCCATATCCATTATTTCAATCTGAAAATTTGACTGTGTTTTAAGTTCTTTTATGTGCCGTGTACCATAGCTCTCCACAACATCCTATCCTATTGCTTATCAATGTTTGTCTTTTTCTATCCTTTCAAAGCTCTGATTTACACAATCTGGTTAGGTAGTTTAATTGCTGTTTTCCATTGACTCTCCTGCCTTCAATATGGGTCATGTGACTTTTATGTAAAAAGTCGATTTTTATTGTCAAAAAATATTTAATACATATTCATTCATTCATCAATATCTTGCTTCGCATGTTGTAGACTTCACATCAACATGACCGTATCCTTTTCTAAAGGATAAATCACGATTTAGTTGGTGGAGGGAAATTCCGGTGCACAAGTGAATATTGTCTAATTAGCGTTTTGTTGGTTGACCTCTGTTTCTTTTGCCGATTGTTTTTCCCTTCACACGTATCTTACTGACAACGCAGGTTGATCTCTTGATGATATCAAACAGTTTAAGTATTTTCGATTTGATAATTGAGCTTGCTTGTGCTTAATAGTTCGTTGATGGCGATGGGACCTCTGAGACATCCATCTCACGATATGGTTTTGAAAGATTGATAATTTTTACAACACACACCTTCAACTAACAATTTACATCTCGCCAATCCCCAAGTTAGAGAGGTTTTATATCTTTGCCGCAAGCTAGCCTCAAACAATAATGTCTTAACTAGAGAACAACATCGCATTACTCTTGGTTGGTTGGCGTTCAATAAAAGCAAAGATGTACCGACATTCAAACATATATCTTGTGATCTAAAAGACAAGATTTATAACACATACTAGCAGTATAGCCCGGCGTTGCTCGGGTGTAATGAAAGCTATAAAACTAATCCATGGTCCTGGAGATCAGACTCTTTGGACGTTGGCACAAAAGACTAAAAAGGAATAGTTGTTTCCAATTAAATCAAAACCGTAGAGTGAAAGAAAAAAAATTCATTTCCTGGTATCGATATCAAATAAGTTTTTTTCATCGTAAACTGAATTTTGAAGGCTAAATAAGATCTCTGAGTAAATAGTATCATGGCCGAAACTAAGAACTACAATTATACCTACTTAGAGCCAAACCTGAAGCAAAAGCTAAAATAAAAGAGCTGAAAAAATACAGACATACAGGCAGATAAACAGACTCACACACAAACATCTTGCCTCATATATATATATATTATCGATTTTCTGCATTATTGTAAGAACTACAGCCTTGAAACTTGAAGCTATTGTTATATGTCTATTGTTATATTTACGTCATTTTAATGTTTAATGCATCTAAATTTTTCTTGTGTTATAAGGTTTCACCAAATGGATCGTCAGAACAAGTTGGGGTCAACTTGCTCCGACGATTCATTTGGTGAAACCTTGGTAGGTCCGTTGGCTCTAGGTTAGCTTCTTACTTACTTGCTCTTCTATTGTATTGAGCGGTTACGTATTAGGTTCCACGTCTCGGTTTTTTTTGCTTTCGACTAGTACTTTGACTAATATTCAAGTGCTTAGTTCGTTTCCTTTCTGTTTTTTTCCTCTCCACGTTTATACTCAGTGGGTTTTTCGAGACGTGTTCAAAGATAAATTTATATATATATATATATATATATATATATATATATATATATAATGGTGTTTATTATAATAAGGAGGCTAGGTTTATTTTTCATTCGATTAATACGCCTTATCAATAATTTGCAAGTGACTCAAATCCCAAAAACATATTTTGGCATTGCAAAAAAAAAAAAAAAAAAAAAAAAGATTGTAACACGATTTAAGGGTAAGGGTTTCACTAATTAACCCGTTGCTGGGATGAGAAGATTTGAATTGTTACATTTCCAGGCGTATATGTGAATATAACGAAACGAATAGAATTTGGAACACAGCTCTCCCATTAACAAATTCCGAATTATTATCCATTATTATCTCACATCCAATCTTGCATCACTGGCTATTTCTGAGCAAGCACCCATCTTAGTACTGACTAGGAATGACGTTGCTTAACTTCGGCAATCTAGTGTTTCATCTTGATATGACAGTAACCCATATACAGATTTTGGGCTTTGTATACTCATACACCGGCGTTTGAAGGCAACAGTAAATATATATAAAGTTTTGTTAAGTGGTAGTCAAACTTTTTTTTATTTTGCTTTTAATAATGGTTTTCTTTTTCGATTAGAACAGATAATAGAAATTTTTTTTTTCATTTCATTTCGGCAAGTAATAATTGTTTTCGTCTGCGAGATTTAAGTTCTTGGCTTTTTTTCTGATGCCCTTTTTGATAACTTTTATTTTACTATTATTTTTTTTACGAGTTTCTTCTGATTTGGATTCTTTTCTGTCGTAGAAGAATGATTTTGCCTTCCAAGGATAGAAGCTAATCTATGGGAAATGGTATTCAGTACATTTTATTGAACAGCTGAGCGACTAGAGTGAATCTCTTCTCCAGATCGTCTTATTCTATGTGTCCTGTCCTTTCAAGACGTAGGCGATTATGGCTTTCCACGCCTCCCTATCCCTGGTGGCTCTTAGCACGCTTTCTCTTGTTACACCACGCAACCCCTGTTCCGTCAGCCACCTGCTCAGGCCCTTCAAATATGTTATTCATTTCCTTCTTCTGTTTCTTTTTCCTTCTATCTGGACTGTCATTATCAGGTTCTCCAAGCCCTTCTTCCACATTACATGTCTCAGGAACTTCAATTGTCTCTTCCTGATAATCACTATTAATTTCGTTTTCGTTGCCATCCTTTCCAAAACCTCATCATTGCTCACATGCTCGATCCATGATATCCGCAGCATCCTTCTTTAGAACCACATTTCCACTACTTCAAGATTTTCCTTCATCTTCTATGATATTTTACAACATTCACTGCCTTATTGAAGGGACTGACATCTCATAGCAACCCAGCAATTTTTTCTTTGTTTCTAGTGAAATTTTCCTGTGTCTTAGTACTTTACTCAGCTTCTAGAACGCGTCATTCGCCATGCCAATTCACCTTCGGATCTGTGTGCCGCACTTTTCATTTTCTGTTAGAACACTTCCTAGGTATTTAAATTTTTGTACTTGCTTTATTCTAGTTTCCCCCACCTGTATTTGGCATTTTTCGTTGTTCTTCTGCTAGATACACTTCCAAAAAGACAGATAAAATGTCTGCGTAGGCACCCGGGGAAATGCACAGAGAAAACACATATGAACATCTAGAAACACACACACACACACACACACACACACACACACATATATATATATATATATATATATATATATATATATATATATTAACAGAAGCGTATCCTTACCAGAGAGGTTCTGTGTATGAAACTTTTTACGTGCTATCAACCTCATATTATTGAACAGTAGAAATTGAGTGTTAAAAGTTTTTACCTTTTTAAATAGAAAGATGCTCATCCGAATTTCAGCCGCGCACAATATGCGAAAGTTTGGAATGAACGGTACTTTTCAAAACAACATAAAAATATATTACAACATAGCTGTCAAAAGATTAGGAAACCATAAAAACATCCAAGACAAATCACCTTTGAAAATGTTTATAGCGGTGGCCGAAATCCCTTGGGACAAAAAATACATTTGTACTTCCTTACACTACAAAACGAAAAAAACGTAAAAATAGTGATAAAATTAATTGAAATTGAAATTGAATTAATTATATCTTCCTTCTCTGCCGTGTTTAATGAGAGATATTTGAAAGGAAAGTTGCTTCCTAAATATATATACAAAACTAAAGCTACAGTTTACTTTCTTTCATTATAGTTTCTCTCTCTCTCTTTCCATCTCTATCATATAAACTCACATACATACATACATACATACTCTCTCTCTCTCGCTCTCTCACGCACACACACACACATATACATATAGGTAGAAATATTTGCTAGTATTGGGAGACTAAGGTGTCTCCTAGAGTGACAATCTAATCCTTGTTGCAGGTACCTGCTCGGACATATTTTTGTTTCTAGAATACTCTCCGATCTAAACTCTGGTTTATAAAACATCTCTATACGGCAGACTTACAATTTCAGAGCTTGAAACGTACAGTGGGCGAAATTTGTTAATTTCAATAGTTAAATCAGGCCAAAGCTACGATCACGATGGATTGTGACTTCGTTTTCCCAATTAAATCAGGAAATCAATTTTGTAGCAGAGACCTATCCCCCTAATAACGTTCATTACGTTATCCGTGACAAGATTGCAGAGCTCAGAAATGGCAAACCTTGTACAGTTAAAAAAAATGCCCTGTTCATCTTAGACTCACATGAATTTGAGCCTGTTGTGAAAGCCTGACTAGACAGATTTCATTGAGTGTTCGTGATTGCATTTTCTCGGCTGAGGTACGTGTAGCTTTTCAAACCTTACCTATTTTCCGTTCTGGGCACAATAAGGTTCTCCCTCTCTCACCAGGTATACTCTGTTATTTATAAATATAACTAGCAGTATAGCCCGGCGTTGCTCGGTTGTAATGAAAGCTTTTAAACTAATCCATGGTCCTGGAGCTCAGAATCAGCCTAAAGAACATTTGTGTGAAGTTTGGTGAGAATCGGATAAAAACTGTGGATTTGTATAAAGGACATACAGACAGATAAACAGAAACACACAAAAGCATCTTATCTTATATATATATATATATATATATATATATATATATATATTATCAATTTTCTGCACTATTGTAAGAACTGCAACCTTGAAACTTCTGAATATCGTTTCTTATGTCTTTGTCTATGAGTGTATCAAATTTGATTAAAATCGGACCACTAATTCTATAACCCGAATTTAAAGATTATCAATTTTCGATATTTATCGGGGGTAACTCGACACAAAACCTAGCTAAGAACACTCACAGACGCTTATAGTACAACTGTGTAATTTTTCAAGAAAATCGGTTCAGCCGTTTCGGAGTCTATAGGTAACGGACACACACACACACACACGCACACACACGCACACGCACGCAGACAGACAGACAAAGTTCCATTTATAAATAAGTTTAGATTTAGATTGTGTTTGCGGTGCCAACAATTCAGCGCCTACATATGAGGATTAAACAGCAATTTCCTACTAAGATCAGGAATCAGACATTGGCATTTAGTGAACCTGTCTCAAATACCTACGTGGCTTACGGCCTATCAAGCTGAATACACCGGTTCTCGCTTGATCACCGAAGTCAAGCAACGTTGAGCCTGGTCAGTACTTAGATGGGTGACGGCTTGGGAATACCAGGTGCTGTAAGCGTATAGCGACAGATGTGCATTGTGGTGCAGTGGATATCGGCTAGGAAAGAGAAATCGGTGAGCCGAGTTCGAATTCCAGTTGAATACCCTGCATTAACTTAAGCACTGGCACCCTTAGGAAAGGTATTAATCAGTCCCTTCCCTCCAGTTATGGGTTAAATAACAAGGGTAGGACTTGGAACCCTGCCCTTAAAAACAAATCCCAATGAATCTTGATACTCGAAAAGAAAAAAATATTACCAGACACAAAACTTATATTAAAACACCAATAAATTGTTGAAAGGAAAAGGTATTGCCAGCAATAAATAAATTAAATTTAGTTGGCAATAAATGACCTGCCGAGGTTAAAATGCCATAAAACAAAAACAGACAACCAACACAGTGCCTATGTTTCCGCTATTTGTGAGCACCTATTAAATAACAGAACGTGTCCTGCTAATTTCAGTGTCGACTGGTTCGTGGTTGTGTTCCGGTCGCACTCTGTATTTCATTTGAAAGTGCTGAAGGCACTTTATATCATGTCTCGCAAACCTTCTCTTTTTAAACAGGGTAAATGTTTGTTGGGGTTCGCTATCTTCTATCAAAGAACAGAATTGTTTTGTATCAGATTTACTGGTAACAGGACTGTGTTCTATGCCACACAAGCAGATGAACCCATTCATGGCTCAAAGACATTTTTTGTGAAAACATCACCTCTCACATCTACTCATCTAACTCCCAAGATTTCAATCACTTAATTATTATGCTTGGGCTGTTGTTCAGTGAGAGGCCAACAAAACACTTTTTAATACGATGAACTGAAGGCAAAGATTATGGCAGCATTCATCAACTTAAACGAGAAATGCAGGTTATTCGGAAATTGTCTGGTGGTCTTGATTAAAGCTAATAGTGATTTTATTGAATGCACTGAATCCTTAATATTTCAGGATAATTTGTGTAAGTTTGGTAAATTTATCTGTTACAATATGATGTCAGTATTATTTTCATTTTTGGGTAATTTAGGTAATTCCTCCAACGCATTATGTATGTACAGCCTACTAATATTATTTTCATATTTCTTTCTTCAACATTCATATTACATATTCATTCCATTCTCATCTACAGTGATTGGGTCATGAATCTTGTGCTTGATGAACTTTAATAAAAACAACTCCTTCCTTTGAAATAAAAAAAAATCAAACTGCCTAACTTTTCACTGACAATTTTTTTTTCATTTAAATAGGAAAATTTCTTGTATTCTTCTTCTTCTTCTTCTTCTTCTTCTTCTTCTTCTTCTTCTTCTTCTTCTTCTTCTATGTGCCCTGTCCCTTCAGGACGTAGGCGATCATGGCTCTCCACGTCTCCCTATCCACTGTTCCATCATCCACCTGATCAGACCCTGCAAATATGTTATCCGCTGCCTTCCTCTGTCTCTCCTTCCTTCTATCTGACCAGTCAGTATCAGGTTCTCCAAGCTCTCTTTCCTCATTGCATGTCCCATGAACTTCAGTTGTCTCTTCCTGATGCTCAGCATCAATTTCCTTTTTGTTGCCATTCTTTCCAACACCTCATCGTTGCTTGCATGCTCAGTCCACGATATCCGTAGCATCCTTCTGTATAACCACATTTCGGCCGCTTCCAGTTTTGTCCTCATTTTCGATGATATTGTCCAGCATTCACAGCCGTATTGAAGAACTGACATCACGTAACAGTCTAGCACTCTTTTCTTCGTTTCTATTGAGATTTTCCTGTGTGTTAGTATTTTGCTCATCTTCTGGAACGCGTCCCTTGCCATGCCAATTCGCCCTCGGATCTCCGTTTCGCACTTTCCATCTTCTCTTAGAACACTTCCTAGGTACTTAAATTCTTGTACTTGCTTGATTATGTTATCCCCCACCTGTATTCTTGTATTCACTTACCGTAAAAAAGATCTCCAGTCACAAGAAAGAGCAACAGTTGTTGAATTTATCATATCACTGTATAAATTTAAAACATCTACTCATTACATCAAAAATGTACTTTTTTCTTACATGGCAGTCATTTGCTTTTAATTATCGCTTGTAATTTTGGCCTTTTTCTTCGGGTAAAAAAGGTTAGGGCAAGGCATACAGAGAAAAAGAAAGAACGGAATGGACATCAAACAGAGTTTAACAGTTTGGGTGTTTTCGCTTTTTGTATCTATTCACACAACCATATGTAGGCTTGGATCTATAGCCACCATATTCAACTGCATTTAAAAAAATTCTTTACAACTACCACTCGAGGCAAGAATGGGAATATATATATATATGTGTGTGTTAGGACGCCCGCGCCTATTCGGCTATAATGGATTATTCCATTATTATGTAAAGTAATGGTGGCATCTACGTAAGAGAGTGTGCCGAGTCGTAGACTTCCGGTGACGACCCGGAAGTACCCATTGCTCATACTACGTCTTACGACGGTTGGGACGATTAACCCTTATTCTTGTATTGGATACTAATAACCTTTGTAAATACTATTTTCACGGAATACAACGATTAACCTATTCCTGTTGTTGAGTTATTTATTCTTACTCACGACATAACAATATATATATATATATATATATATATATATATATATATATATATATATACTGAATCGAGGCAGCAAATAATTTTCTAAACATATACTGTTAAATATAAGAGACAATGAATGTCTATTATGTTTAGTCATGAGCCGTTATAAACGTCGTATTTTGGCTTTAATTTCAGTTGAAAATAAAGACACAATTTCTCTAACATTTGGATAAAGTTTTATTAAGTTTGATCTAAGCTTTCGGCTCACATAAGCCATCTTCAGAGCGGTTATTAAGAAGATCTCTCTGAAGATCTGAATATATATATATATATATATATATATATATATATATATATAATGTGTGTGACTGTGTGTGCGTCTGTGTGTGCATTTAGATAGTGAATGTTTTTAAGGCAACTTTGTAAGTAATCATCAGAATAGATAAATACAAATGGTAAGTTGAATAGAACTGGTGAGTTTAGTGACTTGGCCAAAGACTTCTCTGTGATGAGTAGGTGTCTGTGTGCGTTTGTGCATTTTATTTATTAATTTTCATTCTTATTTATTTTTAGTCTGTGGTTCCATATCACTACATCTGTAAGAGTGTCCATCATTCTCTGTGGTATATGATATTAGATTTTATATATTAGTTCCACATTATTTTCTTTGTTTCAACGGACATTTTTCTATCTCTTAATATAATGCTCAGTGTCTGGAAGGCATATTTCACTATTTATGCGCCTTTTCGAATTTCTTTGCCATAATTTCCGACGTCTGTGAGCATCAGGAAGAAACATCTGAAGTTTCTGGGACATGCAATGCGGAAGGAGGGATTGAAGAATCTGATACTGACAGGCTAGATAGAAGGAAAAAGAGACAGAGGAAAGCAACGGATAACATATTTGAAGGGCCTGATCAGGTGGATGACGGAACAGGGGTTGCCTGGAGTAACAAGAGAAAACATATTAAGAGCCACCAGGGATAGGGAGACGTGGAAAGCCATGATCGCCTAAGTCTTGAAAGGATAGGGCACGTAGAAGAAGAATTACAACACTACCCCAAACAAATACACTGCAGAGCTAAAGTGTGAAAGTCCTCTCTCTTGGTTTAACTTCAACTAGCCTAAAATGGTGAAACTATTTAATGCATTGTCTCTAAGAGGGTGTTACTTAAAATCTATTAGACGTCAAGCAGACTAAGCAAAAATTATTAAAATATTTAGGGAAATTTATGAAGTAATGGCTTATTTCATTATTTCATTATTTTTATATTTAATTTCTGCTATGGTTACCCTACCTACCAAGTCTGCAGGAAGACCTTAGGCAAGTAGTGTGTTATGGCTACGCTTCATTATTTGTTTTTGTAACGAGCATAACATCAGTAGCGTTACATTGACAAACTTCTTAATTTGCGCGCTGAACGTATAATGATAATTTTTTGTTTTAAGTATTAAGTTGGGGTTTCTAGGGATTTTTTAAATGTGTTGTTCTTTTTTTATAATTCCAACTGAACCTGCTATGACTGGTATTATTATTGTTTTCAATTTCTACATTTTTTTCTATTTCCAGGTTTTTATAATTCGATTGTTTTTCAAATTCCTTGGTTGCTATGTTAAAGTCCGCTGCAGAGCCCATATCAATTAGAAGGCGGGATTCTTTTCTTTGCGGCTTTAAAGATGGTGCATTCCCATAGATGAAGATGACTTCTTTCTATGTAACTGGAACTCGATGATATTCATACCAGTGTTTGTTAATATATTTTCCAAAGCGTCTGCAAATCGAAAAATAGAAATATTGTCCATTCTATCCAGGCAGTACTGAGATGCATTTTTTACTGAATATGTTTTCCAAGATCATTCTATTAATAAGTAATTGGTCTTTACATACAAAAAGCCACGTTCTCGCCATCTTTTTTTTCAAGAGATAGTATGACATTTTTCTGAGAAGTAATATGTCTGTTTTGTTAGAATATGTGCAAACAATTTGTAAGCAGTGGGAATACATGCAATTACTTTGTAAATTTTGGGATATGTATGTCACCATTTTTGGGTAGAAGGAAAGTAATTTTTTGATTACCGATGCCGAAATTTTAGTAGGATTATTGACAATTGCTTACAGTTCTTTGACTAGTTTTTTTTTTGTGTGTGCTGTATTTAGATGATAGAGATAAAAGTAAGGAACGTTATCTATTCCTGGAGATTTCTATGTGTGATCTCTTTCAGTTCACATTCAACCTACTCTTTTGTGATTCCCGCCCATGTTTGTTCTGGTTTAGTTCTACCTTTTGCGTGATCCAATCTGTTTCTTTGTTATGTTCTTTAGGGCAAGCCTATAATTTTCACAAGAACTGTGTAACCTCTTTCATTGTTGGGGGATTGTCGCTTCATTTTTGTTTCCTCTTTAAAATTTCTTCGTATTGGTTTGAAAGATCTTGTTCGCTCTGTAGAATCTTGATCTTTTTTTTTTTATAAAGTTTTATTCTTTGAGGATTCAGTTGTATTGTTTGTTTAATTTTTTTCTTTAGCTAATAGACTTCATTTTCAATCTTAATTTTGTATTATCTTTTGATTCTTCTGCCTTTTCTAGTCTTTACGTTCGTTTTTCTTGTTAGTTCATCGATTCACTTCTATGTTCAATTTATTTCTCTAGTTTTCAATACCTAGGTGGATCTTTATCTCTGTGAGACTGGTTGTATTTTTTACTTTGATGTTTAAGTTTTTAGTTGCTACTATTGCTGATGCATATATTGCTACGTTGAGCTTTATGTGTGGGCCTAATTCTTCCAAAATAGATTTGAGAGCTGCATTGTAGATTCTAATAGTTTGAAGTTATGTTTTATTAGTTGTAATTTTTGAAATTGTTTTCGTTTCTTCGTTTATTATTAGGCTTACGGCCTATCACGTTGAATACACCGGTTCTCGCTTGATCACCGAAGTCAAGCAACGTTGAGCCTGGTCAGTACTTAGATGGGTGACCGCTTGGGAATGCCAGGTGCTGTAAGCGTTTAGTGACGGATGTGCGTTGTGGTGCAGTGGATATCGGCTAGGAAAGAGAAATCGGTGAGCCGAGTTCGAATTCCAGTTGAATACCCTGCATTCACTTAAGCACTGACCCCGTTGGGAAAGGTATTAATAGTCCCTTCTCTCCAGTTATGGGTTAAATAACAAGGGTAGGACTTGGGGACCATACCCTTAAAAGCAAATTCCAATGAATCTTGATACTCGAAAAGAAAAATGTATTACTAGACACAAAACTTATATAAACAACAATAAATTGTTGAAAGAAAAAGTACTACCAAGAATGAATAAAGTTTAGTTGGCAATAAATGACCCGACGAGGTTGATTTGCCATAAAAACAAAACAACCAACCAACAATCATTTATTATTATTACACACCCACACACCCCATATATATATATATATATAAAATAAGTGTTAAAAATAACTTTCAACATGAACTAAGAAATGATGCAGAATAAATATTTACGGCTTTTTAAATGTCATTCATATTTTTTTTTCACCGCGATTAACACAAGCATGACAACAATGATCCCTTATTTAAGCATAAACAAATGCACAATCACACACACACATTTGTTTTTCACGTTTTAAATGAAGCCTAGAAAGGTGAATCGCATACTCAAATCTAGTTTCGATTAATCGAATTTCATTTGTTAAATTTTACACACACACGCACACGCACACACACACACATATATATATATTTAGAAAAGTAAGTAATTTTTATTTATTAATTCAACGAATTATTATTATTATCTTAATTTTATTTTAATTTTATTTTTATCATCACTATTTTGCTATATATTTTATATTTTATACTTATTATTATTATTATTATTATTATTATTACTTTAATAATATTTTTCATTTGCTTTATGTTTAATTTATTTCATTTATATTATATTATTTTTTCGTATTTAATTTAATTTTGATTTTAATTTAATTTAATCTTATTCCAATTTGTTTTATTTTGTTTTTCTAATTCATACTATTTCTAATGAATTTATATCTTCGTATTGTGTTTTTAAATATCCTTTATTTTACGTTTTATAGAACTTCATCATTTTTTTAATGCCGAAAAATTTGAGCTGCAACTTTTTAACTGATGTCAATATCTGTCTACAATTCATTTCCAGCGAAAATTTTAAAACTTCTTCCATTTAGTAGTTTTTATTGGCTCTTCCCTCTCTACATCTTCCCATTTATTTTCTCCTTCCCTTTCTATCTATTCTTTATCTTTCCTTTTCCTTTTTCTTTTCATTTTCTTGATTTCTCGTCTTTTTTTCCCTTTCTCTTTTTCTTTTTCTTTTTTAATATCTTTTTATCGCGAATGGAAAATAAATTCTAAAAATAAAAAAAACAAAAGCGTATCCTAATCTCACCATTGTTTATGTTTGGATATGAACCTGAGCAGATATTATAATTTCCAGCACTCTATAACGAGAACGCTTCAGTGTAAAGACCCTGTTCAGACCTCGCATGATCGACAAAGCTTCTGTCCAGGGAAACACAGGTTCAAATCTTACTGGAGATCATATATTTTTATCTAATACGATTTCTCATTTAGTCAGAACGGTTTACGAAAAATCACATCTCACACTGGCCACCTACCTCCCCAGACAGCAAACTTTCATTTTCTGGCGATTTTGTTTCTATATCCAGATTTGACCGTAAAATATTTTTTTCATAGTGTAAATTTCTGTACATAATTGATTCGACGTCACTAATGAGTAGTTCACATATTGGGATATCTCTTTTGCTAACAAAATCTACATTCTCTCTTCTTCCATTTAAATAACTAGTCCGTTATTTTAATACATTGTTTTGGAGTTTTTCGGATTTTTTCTTTGTTGGCCTTCAATACAATGACTCAATCAATAACTGACTTAAAATATATCCACCAGTAATAAATCCGACCGCTCATCTAGTTCTTTTAGGATCGTCTCCCTGTATAGCTTGAAAAGTTCCGATGAGAAAGACCGAGCCTTTGTCTTACGATTCTATTTGTTTTGTGAACTCACTGACCTCGTTCTTGTTGAGGTTAAGGATTAATCCAATCTTTTCCCCGTCAAAATCAAGCCGTATTCTACTATTTCCAGGAAATCATTTGAATACTGTATGACGTACATCTATGAAAAAATTGAAGAACATTCTGCTTGCCGCTTTTTTAATCGGTTTAACCCTAAGCGTTGGATCGGTGAAATGGATACCGACTTGAAATGAGAAATCGGTAGGGCTGAGTTCAAATTCCAGTTGAGTTCGTTGCATTCACTAACGCTTGGAAAAAGTATTAATATAGAAAAATAAATTAATAAATGATGAGGGGGTCAAAAAGTGCAGTGGGACGCCTGCCGCTAGAACAGCTATTTTTCTTTCTTCTTCAGTCGCCTCACGGAAATGGATTTCGTGGCTCTCTTCCTCGGCCGTTATAGTGGGCAGTTACGAAACAGACACCAACTAAGCCACTCCTACTTTCTCTTTGTCACTCTGAGTGTCAATCCGCACGTCCAACTTTAACATACGCAGTCTGCCAAAAAATAAAAAAAAAACACAACTGTCAGCGATGTTGGCACCCCGCTTTTTATGCCATTCCAAGACGCCCAAAATTTGCTTGTGTGCGAATATTGTCTCGTTTTGGACGAGATAGGCACGCATAAATTGTCTTCAATAGCGGCCATACTTCTTTTCTGTTATTTTGCAAGCAAAACACGTTCGTGCTCGTTTCGAATTCCGTGGTAAGTCATGTCTTTCGTCATAATTAATTAATCTCATTTGCCTCCACCTGAGCTGAATAGCAGGGCGAATTGGATTCTATAGCCTTGGTTGGCAACCGGTTTACCGCAAATGAAATTGCAACCGACTGCGGGAAACTTTTCTGCATAGTCAGTCATATCTCGAAAGAGACATGATCGCCCAAGTATGTGTCACGTATGGCACTTACTGACTGAACTCTAAGTAAGGCAGTAAATCCACTAAAACACAAGGGGTTACTGGGATTGGGAAAATAAGGAACAGAAACATTGCTAATGAGCGGAAAGGGAAAAGAATAATTAGGAGGACAGTAGATAATTCACATTGCATCTAAATTTTTGAATATTAAAGTTAGCTGGAAAAATGGGGCTTGAAGAGAGTCCTAACAAACGAGAAGTGCGAGAAAAGAATTTTTTAGCTTTGAATTTATGACTACATCTAACCCGCTCGGATGTTCTTTGTGGGGCAGTGGATATCAACTCGGAACGACAAATCCGGGTGCCGAGTTCGAATTCCAGCTAATTCCTTTGGGAAAGGTATTAATCCGTCTCTTCCCTCCAGTTATGGGTTAAATAAACGGACAGAATGGGTTCTATAGCCTTGGCTTGCAACGAGTCTACCACAGAAAGCAATGGCAACCTACTGCGGGATAATCTTCTGCCCAGTCAGTCATGTCTCTTTCGAGACATGATCGCCCAAGGCGTGTATCCCGTATGGCACTTAACTGAATGATAACCCGCTTAACTGTAAATTGATGAGATCTCGATACCAATCGAGTACAGCGCTCAGATTAAAAATAAATGTCTAGTTAACATAGCAAAGAGCCCAGCCGAGCAATTACGATGAAAGCATTTATAAAGAAATAAAAAGCACTGCTGAATATCTTGGAGTTGCAAAGTTTGGACCATATGAATCTTGTAAAAAAATGTATTTTTAAATTCAGTTTCAAATCTTCTGAAGCGATGTTCTGGCGACACCAAGTTGTACAGAGCGGCGAGTAGAAGGTGATGAAGTCTCAAAGACAATCTTCAGTACAGCTTCTAACGCGGTGCCAGTGCCCTCAATGCACTTAAGATGTCTTCCCAGCAGATCGACGACTGATCCAGTTCTTTCAAACTGGGCGATTAGGTCCGAAACATGTTATCGATAGGAGATAAACGGGCGTTAAAATTTTACCGGTATTTTCTCTGAGTTTGAATAATTCACTTTTCCCTCGAATAGAATACTCAGTGAGTTTTACTAAATACTTAGTTGTCGTTCGCAGCCATTTTAATCTTTAAAGGATGTTCTATAACCTACAAAATAATAAAAAAAAGAAATTAGAAAAAATTAAAAGCGAACAATTTATGCCTTTGTCAAACCCTTCGGTTTTCCAATGGCCACCTTGTAGAAAACACGGAGGGAGGTATTATGAGGTTGCTGAGCCATCAGATTAGAATTGATAATATTGCTGATTCGTCTTTATTTTGTTTTTACTGATTGATTTGTAGACACGATTTTTCAAATGCGTACTTGGAAGATTTAAATTTTCTGTAATCTGCAGCATATTAATGACAAGACATTTTACTTAAGATAGCTGGCGATGGAAAACGGTTAAATTGATTCTTTAGCTGAAACTCGAATCGACTTGGCGATTTTGCGTTTTGTGTAAATGTACTTCACGCTACCCACACCTAACTTTGATGATAATATTGAAATACAGTTATATTTCAAAATAAATCACCGGGGAATGTTGTTTACTAGCAAGAAGGTTCGTAATGTGAGTAACTGAAATTTATATAAACACTGATGATCAGACCCAAGCCCCACCTAAATTACGCTTAAAAGTATATAAAATCTGAAAGTTAAATAGGAAACATGCAAATATAAGCATAAATAAAGGAGGAAATAACGAAATGCTGAAATAAATTGAGGCTATAATTTCTTGAAGCTATAAATTCTGGCACCGGAATATTCCTTTCAGTGGGAATATGAGATTTAAGCTAATAAAGCAACTACTTACCCTAGTCGTAAATTATCAGTTTACTTATATTATTCTCCATACTTTCAGCCTTGTACGAACTCTAAATTACGCATAGAAAATCATTATATTATAACCGTAAGTGGGATTCTAATGGTTAGCAAAATGGGCTCGCTAGAACAATTACGAATACTCTTCTCCCTCCACTTAATGGTTAAATAGCAGAAAAAATCGGGTTGGCAACCAGCATACTGTATAAAGCAATGGCAACCTACTGCAGGGAAATCTTTTCCCTAGTCAGTCATGAATCGAAAGAAACTTGATCGCCTAAGCGTGTATTACGTGTGGCACTTAACTGACTGACTGAGTGATTTCGATCCTCATGGGTGCCCTATACATTCGGCCTTGTGCCACATCGAATCTACGCTTAGAAAACCGCTATACTGTGATTGCAAATGGTAGTGTAATGGTTAACACATTGTTTCGTTAAATCTCTTTCGAGTGAGTTCGATCCTCACTGGTTGGTCTACGCTTTCGGCTTTGTGTCACGCTTAGAAAATCTTTCTTGCGACTGAGTTGTAGAGCACTTTACTTGGTGCTCCACACATTCACCTTTGTTTCATAATCTAAGCTTCGCTTAGAAAATTATTTTTATGAGAAAGTAGTGAATTTGATCTTCACTTGGTGCTTCACAGTTTCAGCATTATACCAAATCATAAGATAAAGTCAATAAACATCGATAGTTACGAGTAACTGGATTAAATTCTGAGACTGAAGGCTTGCAGCACAAGACGAAAGCCTTTTCACTAGGAACTTTCAGGCAAATATAATACATAATAATATGGATCCAAAATGCAGGTTCTGTGAAAAATACCAAGAAAAAATCGACCATATAATCTCAGGATGTTCCATACTTTCCCCAAATGAAAAATATCTTGTCACGATAGAGTGGGGCAATATTTACACTGGACATTGTGCAAACACTTTAGAAAATATGTAAACAAACACTGGTATGAATATCACCAATCACCAGTTACAGAAATAGAAGATGTTACCATTCTATGAGATTATACCATCTGCACAGACAGGAAAATTAGTGCAACTTATTGTCAATAAATCAAAAGAAAAAAAAATAACTTGCCTACCAATTTATATGGCTTTTCCAGAGCAACCAAGGAATTTGAAAAACTATCAAATTATAAAGACATAGAAATTGAAATAGAAAAAATGTGCAAATTGAAAACAAGAATAGTACCAGTGATAGTAGGTGCACTTGGAATGATAAAAAATGGAACAAAACAACACATTTAAAGAATGCCTGGAAACTTCAGCTTAAAAGATATACAAACATTTTTTCTTTATAAATACAGCCGACACACTAAAAAGAACTTTGTCCATGTAACGCTAGTGATGTTATGAGAGATGGAAAAACAAATGAAATGTAGCCATAACAACACAGCACAACCTGCCTTAAGTTCTTCCGCAGAATTGATAGGTCGTGTGACTATAGCATAACTCGATAAAAATGACAGTGACATAATTATAATTGTAATAACAATAGTGACATTAAAATCATTTGTTTTCCTCAACACTGACAGAACCAACCTGTTTTATACTGCTAATCGGACTAGTTATAGTTTAATTAAAATATAAGACAGAATATATAGTTGCCATGAAGAAGACCATCTTAAGCTGTATACTAATAACTGGAGATACTAAAATATAGCAAGCATGAAAATTTAAATATCTGGGAAGTGTCTTTCAAATGCTAAACAATGTGAGGAACACGAAAGTTTCGTTAAAACAAAAAAGTGCTGAAATATTATGCAAAATAGTTCCTCTTATATGGGTAATAAATGCTGGAAATCTCCTCACGAATGAAAATGAAGCCTAAGGCAAAAGAAACATGGAAATAATGAGGAAATACTACTACTACTACTATTACTACTACTACTACTACTACTACTACTACTACTACTACTACTAATAATAATAATAATAATAATAATAAGACATAAAAATTGAAGCAAATAGGCCGGACATTATTGTTAAAAACCAGAAAGAAAAACTTGCCTATTAATTGATATGGCTTGTCCAGAGGATTGTAACATAGCAACCAAGGAATTCGAAAAACTGTCAAAATATAAAGACCTAGAAATTGAAATAAAAAAAAATGTGGAAATTGAAAACAAGAGTCGTGTCAGTGATAGTAGATGCACTTGGAATGATAAAAAATGGAACAAAACAACACATTGAAAGAATCCCTGGAAACCCCAGCTTAAGAGATATACAAAAAATTGTCTTGTTAATTACAGCCCACACACTAAGGAGAACTTTCTCTATGTAACGCTAGGGATGATAAGGGAGATAGAAAAAAATCATGAAATGGAGCCATAGCAACACACCACGACCTGTCTTAGGTCTTCAAGCAGAATTGGTAGGTAGTGCGACCATAGCAGAAATAGAAGTATGATGAAAAATGACATAATAATAATAATAGTAAACACGGGTCAAGTAAAATACTTAGACATGAGACGACAAATGTATCGCAAGGACGCACTCAAGCATGGGACTGCTAAGAATACTTCCATCATTAATTAAAGGCAAGAAATCTGAAACTCTTTCGATGTTACTTAAAACAACAAATACCCTGAACCTAAAATAACAGTGATCTTAATGGGGAGAGAGATGGCCTTATTATGGCCGCACAAGATTAATTTTTAACTAATACATTCTTCTTCTTCCTAACCCCTGCCGTGTCCTTTGGCGATCATGAACTTCCACTTGCGCCTATCCATTGTTTTTCTCCTGGTATCACTCCCAAACCCCGCTCTACCATTCATTTGCTGAAGCCTATCAATAATGTGGATGAAATGAACAAAGGTGACTCAAATCCCGTCTGTCGCTTATGCTAGAAATTTGATTAGACTATTGAACACATAATACCAGTGGGCCCAGTCCCTGCTGAGAAAGTGTTATGGTGAAACACATCTATTCCTCAGATAATGAACTCTCCCTCCTATATCAATAAGAGTTAACAGGAAGTTAGCTCGAAAAGTTCTTGGGAAGTTCATAGGAGTTTTTAGAAGTTCTAGAGAGTTCTTTAGAGTTCTATTGGAGTTCAGTAGAACTACTAGGCAGTTGATATTAGTCAACAGTTAGCCGAATACTAAGGAGTCAGCTTTCAGTGTCAGATTACCAAGTTCCTAAAATTTTGGGTGCGTTAAGTCGATTAGCAATTGAGATAGCACGATTATAAGTTTCAGTGCGAAAACTACTCCACAACAGAAAGGTTATATTATTAGACATGACAGGCTAGGACAGTATATTCATTGTCAAATCTCTGCGGCCGATGGTATTGAAGTCCCGGATACATGGTGCAAACATCAACTGAATAATTTTGTGAATCCCATTAAATGACTGAAGATGGGAGTAAGGAGGACATTTTAAGGAAAATGGAAACAAAAGGGGATATTGATGCGTAACACCATAAAGAGAGACTTGATATTTCTGGGATACATGATAAGGAAAGAGAAGGCTAAATAACCTGACACTCACAGAACAGTTTGAAGGAAACAGAGACGGACGGATACAGTGAATAACTTACCTAAGAAGCTTGTTATGACTGAACAGGGAAGAGATGTTGTAAAGACTAAGTGATAAAAATTTGGAGATATAAAAAGATATATTATGCCATAGCCACGTACGGTTTTGTATTCATATTTTTGCTTTATATCCTATTTTTTATCATCCTTTTATTCCTCCACTGGTGCACATGGGGTTACAGAAAAAAGAAGAAAAATACAGGAATGTCTAAAATATATAAGAAAAGCATAGGAAGCAAGGAAATAGAAGGTGGAATTGACGTTGCATTTCAACTTTAAGATATTGTAGCTATCAGGGAAGCAAGCAAACAGAAGTGAGTTTCACAAACGGGAAGTGCGAGAAAAGAAACTGTTAGAGTAGAAGAGATGGTTATATTTATGGTAACTGGGTTGGGCATTGATGCCACTCTAGTAGCATGCGTGAATACATATAGTCGAGGAACCAGTAAAAAAAAATTCGTCAGTGCAGTTGTCATGAAAATATTTATAGAAAAGACAGCGCGAAGTCACATCATGTCGGTGAGAAAGTAACTGCCAATTAAAGTTCGATTATAGTGCAAAATCTCTTTTGGATTTTATCGAGAATCTGAAGATGAATAGCAGAAATATTGGTTTCCAATCATGGCTACAGAGTCCAGTCTGCCCTGAACCCATAACTGTTATGCTGAAAGTACACTTCAGAATATATAGTTTATTTTACAAACTTGCATATGCAGGAAAGTATTTAAAGTCTTAGAAAATTGAAAAATAAAAAAAGGTAAAGTAGATTTAAACAGACAATCTCATTAATAAGATATTCTCAAATATTCTCAACGTTGGTCGCCACCATATTTCGAATTCGAAAACTCGTACAAAAGTACATAGCCTTGACATACTCGACTTTCAATAAGATATTCAATGAATCTTATCTTCGAGATAATTCGAGATATACACTTCTGATCTTTCGGAAAAGGCTGCAAATACTTCACTAACTACTTTGCGTAAGTGTGACTATTGAAATAGATAATTATTAATTCTTCCCATCCAGTCGATAACCTGTTCAGCTATTCATAACAATATCGTTAGACCAGCGGTCCTGAGAAATATCGATTCTTTGATCTCGTATCATTGGTAGAAATCAGAAGAAAACATTTCTAGACGCTTAATATTATGAACGTTAATTTTATCAATATAAAAGCAAAGAAAATCGGTTTAGAGAACGACGCAAAAAATTAAACGAAGCGATGGAATAAATTGTCATTTTTATATCTTATATATGAATTTATATCACACTATAAATAAATCCTTTATTAATAATAGGAAATATGTGTCGCTTCCCTTCAGAACGCAGACGATGATGTCTATCCACAAAACCCTACACTTTATAGCTTCAGGAAATATTTATTCCTTTTTTCTACCTCCTACACACTTATGAACGTTATTTGAAACAACTGCTTTAGTTTTCTTTCCTTCACCTTACAGTCGGTTTTAGACACAGTGGAGTGACAGGGTGTAATAGATTTCTATTTTTCCCTCAGGTCATTTGTAGTGGTGTGCAGTAATTTTCGGGGGTTGTGATGAAATTATTTTGTGTATAAAGATTCTAGTTTTAACCTCTAAAAGCGTTGTTCTCAATTGATGTAGCGGACAAGGAATTTTTCAAAACGATCAGTCTTATCATTACTAACATTTCTTCAGCCATAGACTCCTATATATATATATATATATATATATATATTGCATTGAAAGACAGTAAACAATAGTTTCTTAAGGTAAGAAACAATAAAAAAGTGCTCAATACGAGCAGAAAAATATAGAGCGAAAATATACTCACTAAATGAGGAATCAACACCCATCTACTCAGGTTTCAACCTTCAAGTACCGTCAGGAACATCGTGCCTGACGATACCTATATATATATATGTATCAGAATTTTGTAATTCGTTTGAAGCATTGTGTATATTAGGTGTATGGGTAGGTCTTGAAAGTTAACACAATGCGTTTCGTTGAAAGACACAGTCCACGAGCGGACATGAAAACAAGAACAAGCTCTCCTGCCAATCTGAAGATGGGATTTTGATATCGATATATTAATGAATAATAAGTGGGTAATACCTAACACCTCCTTTACTTTCTTCTACTTTATTAAACGCATTGATAGCCTTCAAGACCTAACCATACACCATATATATATATATATATATATATATATATATATATATATATATATATATATATATAATTTATTATACTGCTAGGTTCTCTTCCCGACATAATTTCCAACATTTCCTCTTACAACTGCCTGATGGTGCACTTTTTACTGTTTCTCATTTAATTTCGGTAGTAATATTGTTTTCCTTACGATTGCCGATTATATTTTGATATCGTGAGTTTTATTTTGTGGTATTTCTCTGTGTTAAATGATGTTTTGTGATTATTGAATCTTTTTTAAACGATTTTTCTATTGCTCCAGTGTAACTATTTTGTCATGTTATTTGTCATAGAAGCTGTGTTGGTTAGATATTTATTAATAATAAGTATTCCGTCAGTAGTTATATTTGTTCTTATTGTCTTGTTGGTTTATGTTTCATGGAAGCTTTGTGTCATATGTTGTTGGTTAGATATTTATTATTAATCGGACACTTGTTTTTCTTTCGGTACTTACATTGGTCCTTATTGTCTTGTTGGTTTGTGTTTCATGGAAGCTTTGCATCAGTTGTTGTTGGTTAGATATTTATTATTAAGCGGACACTTGTTCTTCTTTCGGAAGTTACATTTGTTTTTATTGACTTGTTGCTTTGTGTTTAATGGAAGCTTTGTATTATATGTTGTTGGTTAGATATTTATTATTAAGCGGACACTTGTTCTATATTCGGTAGTTACATTTGTTGTCACTGTCTTGTTGACTTGTGTTGTTTGTATTGGTTTATTAAGTATTTTCTTGTGTTTAGTTATTAATTATTCCATATTTTTCCAGCAGCTCTTGCTGATGATATTTTGTTATTCTTGACGAATTTTGAGTTTCATGAGATTCGGGAAAAATATTCTTAGATTGCCATTTGTTTATGGGTATGGATATGTATATATTACGAACTCAAGTAATATAAAACTATCCAATGAATACAAAGAAACGTAATGCTTCTAAAACGAAGCTACTATCAATTAACTATCATAGACAACCGCACCTATCTCCCATTAGCAAGGACCAGGCTTGCCTCCCAGAAAGTAAAACACTACGCCTCCTTGGTCTCACACTTTCGGCGGACCTCAAGTGGAATGACTCTATCGAATCCATTGCTAAATCCGCTGCTATGAAAGTCGGTTCTCTGTGCAGGGCCCGAAGGTTTTTTCCGTCTGAATCTATCCTGCACATTTATAAATCTACCATCCGCCCGTGCATTGAATACTGTTACAATATCTGGTCGAGTGCCCCTGCTATTCTTCTTGGGCTTCTCGACAAGGTACAGCGGAGGGTCTGTAATGTGATCGATACTGACTTAGCAGACCGCCTGCAGTCTCTCTCTCACCGGCGCGACGTGGCTTTCCTGTGTCTTTTCTATAAATACTTTCATGGCTTCTGCTCCGATGAACTTAGATCACTGGTGCCCCCTAGGTTCGAATTTGTACGAGATATTAGATTATCAACTAGATCCCACCTTTTTACAGTGAAACCGATAAAATGCAACCGCAACTTCTACTCCAACAGTTTTTTTTCTCGTACTTCCCGACTGTGGAATTCCCTTCCACATGACTGCTTCCTAGACAACTACAATCTCCAGGAGTTTAAATGTATGGTCAATAGACACCTCCTAACACGCTAACTCGCTTCCATTCTTTCAAACACTCTTCCCATCCTCCAAACTATCTATCACCCCCCTTCTGACATTTCCTATATCTAACCACTCTTTCTATTTACCTTCCCCTATGTAGCCCCAAGCGCAATAGTGGCAGTGGAATGCCTTGCTTGGGGTGAAACGATTAAAAAAATGTCAACACTAAGAAATAGCGGATACTAAAATAATCTTGAATACAGCAACTAAATGAAACCAAACAAAAGCAATAAAAAAGAAACATAATCCGGTTTAATCGACTCTACAACAACAATATAAAAACAAATATAGGAACAATATTTTTCTAACATAAATGAAATTTAAACTTATTTAAAAATGGAACTTTGTCTGTGTGTGTGTGTGTCCGTTACCTATAGACTCCGAAACGGCTGAACCGATTTTCTTGAAAATTTATACAGTTGTACTATAAGCGTCTGCGAGTGTTTTGTGTCGAAGTACCCCAGATAAATATCGAAAATCGATCATCCAAAAAATCGGGTTATAGAAGAGGTGGTCTGATTTTAATCAAATTTGATACACTCATAGAGAAATACATAAGAAACGATATTCAGAAGTTTCAAGGTTGCAGTTCT
Organism: Ascarosepion bandense; assembly: GCA_037127315.1. Lineage (NCBI taxonomy): Eukaryota > Metazoa > Mollusca > Cephalopoda > Sepiida > Sepiidae > Ascarosepion > Ascarosepion bandense. The sequence continues at coordinate 242,669 of JBBBDQ010001887.1, forward strand.
TACAATAGTGCAGAAAATCGATAACATATGTATATATAAGAGCCAAGATACCGGGTCTGATCAAAATTAGTTTTTCAGCCATTTTATTTTAGTTTTTGCTTTGGGTTTGGCTCTAAGTAGGTATAATTGTAGTTCTTAGTGTCAGCCATGATACCATTTACTCAGAGGACTTATTTAGCTTTCAAAATTCAGTTTACGGCGAACAAAACTTATTTGATATCGATACCAGGGAATCAAACTTTAACTTACATCCATTCATTTTTCTTTCCAGCTACGGTTTCGCTTTAACTGGAAACAACTATTGCTTTTTCGTGCCAAGGTCCAAAGAGACTGAGTTCCAGGACCATGGATTAGTTTTAAAGCTTTCATTACACCCGAGCAACGCCGGGCTATACTGCTAGTATATATATAAAAGAAATAAAATTAAAAATAAAAATGAATTAAACAACTGCACAATAAACATAAAAAGAAAAATGATAAAATAATCAGTCAATCATAAAAAGAAAAACTCATAAACCAATCCCAAACCAGAGCACTCTCACAAAACCACACCATTTTAATAAAATCAAGAAAAATCAGGACTTAAATGCAAATAAACCTGATGAGTTAGAACATCATAACGGTGTCTTCCCGAAACTTCAAAGTTGGCATCAATTTGCTCAGTTAAAGAGACAAAATCTTTGTTCTTATATATGCGGATGACTATTTACGCTCTCACACACTGACTGAGTACTCTTGAAGAATGGTAGAATTTGAAAAAACAGTAGCTACTCTGGCATCTATGCATTGCTCATTAAGTAACGAATTAGAGCACTCTAGCTATTGGCGTATGATACATCACACGCTAAAAGTCTGCCCCCTTCTACCGAGCGCCCATATCTCAGAGGTAGAATTGCCGACTGACGCCAATTGGGTGGGTTTCAATCCTGGGTTAAAAGCAATCGGATATCTAACTGTACTGATGAGCAATGATACCGCAAAACAGATCTGTCTGCGGATGGCTATATATATATATAATCGTTTCACTCCAAGCAAGGCAGAGAAGAAAAAAATACGTACAAGGGTTGTCGAAGATAGGATAAGAGAAGGATAGGAATTAAGGTGATAGAAGATGGTAATTAACATTGCATTTCGACTTTTCAATGTTGTAGCTATCAGCGAAGCAAGCTCACGGAAGAGGGTTCCGCAAATGGGAAGTGTGACAAAAGAATCTATTAGAGTAGAAGAGACGGTAACATTCAACTGTTTTGACGCACGGAAGAATGGTGTTTTTATAAATATGCAAAATGGTTTCTGACAAGAAAAACTGTCCGGCCCAATGGCCTAGCCTTTCTAGCAGAAGGTGAACCTGCAGATTCGTAATCGTTCCATCTGAGGTCGGTTGAGAAACTGGGGCCAAAAAGTGTAGTAATCTATACTGGTTGTAGGTAGGAAATGATGGTTAAAAGAGAGCAGATTTGTAATGGAAGCATTAAAATTTACAAACCATTTACTAACTTTTTCTATCACAGATTAGAGGTCTTTCTGAAGAGCAGCAGCCACGTTTACTTTGTTAGCTTTTGCAGATTTACTATCGATACGGGAGTAGATAGTGGAGTCATCTTCATAGGTACCTACCTGGGAACTCATTACATCTGGAAAATCATTGATGAAGATTAGAAAACACGGAAGACCTAGAATAGAGCCTCGAGGAACTCCCACGTTAATATAAATTATATGGAAGTTTGTCCGTTCAAAATGACCATCATTTCACGATTAGATAGGGACGCTTGGATGAAGTGAAACAATTGCCCAGAAATACCGTAGCCTTGGAGTTAGTATAAAATGCCAGCGTGTCAAACCCTTTCGAGATATCAACAGCAACAGCTCGAGCGTCGTAGTTCTTATGGCGTGTACATTCAGTGATGGTGATTAGGACGTCACTGAAAGCAATAATGTTTTTCAGAGAGAAGGTTGTGAAATGTGAGATGCGTAATAATTTCAGCATTCATAATAGCCTCAAATATCACACACACACACACACATATATATATATATATATATATGTGTGTGTGTGTGTGTGTATATATATATATATATATATATATATATATAGTCATCCGCAGAGAAATCCCTTCCGCTGTATCACAGCTCTTCAATACAGTTTGACATCCGATTGCTTTTTACCCAGCATTGAAACCCGATCGAATCGGCGATTCTACCTCTGAGTTATGGGTGCTCGGTCAATGGAGGCAGATTTTTAGCGTGATATATCATGCGACATACACATGCCTGTGGCTGAGAGTGTTCTAATTCATTACTGAATGAACGATGCATAGATGCTACAGTAGCTACTACTTTTTGAAAGTCTACCATTCTTTCAGAGTGAGGTGTGATATATATGCATCAAAGAGAGTTCGATAGATAAAGTCTATCTGGTTCTCTAAAATGTACATATCCGTTTTAACATGTCTTCCTTTAAATATGATTATACCTATAAACGTACATCTATCTATCTATCTATCTATCTATCTATCTATCTATCTATCTATCTTAGCCAGTTAATGTTTGATCTATCTATCGATCGATCGATCGATCGATCGATCGATCATAGGCAGTTAATGTTTGATCGATCGACCGTTCATAGTAAGTTATTGTTTGATCTATCTATCTATCTATCTATCTATCTATCTATCTATCTATCTATCTATCTATCTATCTATGTCATTGTAACCAGAAATAAAAATAAATTCTTCATGTATTATCGAAAATAATTTAGAGTATTCATTCTGATCAATATAGTCAATCTAACTATTTACTAATATATGTTTCCGATGCAAGTAAAAAAATGAAAAAGAAAATGTCTCACTTGAAGTTCACTTTATTGGCAGGCTCAATACAGAGACGACCAGATAAGTGACTCGATCGTCTGATATAAACCTCGCCTGCTCCTCGATCATGTGTGAAATGAGAAATATTGTCAGAGAAGGGTAAACATGCTGCTATCTCACTCAGCCGATGGATCAAGCAGCAGGTGTCGCTCCTTTTTATTAACGTGGATATCTCGAAATCCCCAAGTCGAAGTCGATACACAAAACTTGAACAGCTGTTATTGCGATGCGTAGAGAAAATATCTAACATTTCGTATATTTTATCACACACGGCTTCAAACTGGGAAAAATGCACGTTAACATAAAGAGTGTATCCACTGCTGGCAGGTGATGTCAACAAGCGATATAGAAAATCCATTGATAAATAATGATGTAGATCACATAATTTTGTCCAAGTTTGTAACAAAGAATGGATCAATATCCACATAGCCTGATATAGTTATGGCTGAATTTTAATCATAAACATTTTTGACGGCTTCCGTGTGTCATGTTAATTATCGCCTTAGATAACACTGATTAAGAATCACTTTTATAGTACATTTCGCGCAGTAAGCAAGTAATACTTGTTTCAAATCAGATTAAAGTTTAAATTTAACATAATCTGTTGAACTAATATTCAAACCTGAATTAAGCGCATTGACCTAGGAAGAAATTATCTTGAAATATTGCTTCTGTCTGAATTTATGGAAAGGTTATTTATTTACATTGTTTATATTGTTTTTATCTTTGTTGTTGTCTTGTTCTTATATTAGTTTGAATTTTTGGAAGAAAGATTTGTCAGGATTTACACTAGTTATCTTCGGACAATTGTCCGCATCTTTGTTGTTGTTATCAGAAAATTTTGGATGTTGTGCCCTTTGGTTTCCTCAGGTGTATGTATAGCTAACCACTGGTATCTAAGAATGCCTGTCTACTAAGGGGGCTAGCGAATCCCCTTTACAGACGCCCACTTTTGTTTTATACTGCCACTGTGCCAAGCGGGCCTTAGTTTTACTTTCTGGTAGAGAGCCAGCAACAGTCTGAACAAGGCAAGCACGCTCAAACTCTCGGTCATGACGATTGTAAATTCATGTTAGCAAAACCATTAACGGCTCCGAAAATGTCCCGTCTACCCAATTACACCAACAAGGCTTGTCAAACTATGTCATGGTTTTCAGACAATTCCCAAAGATGCCGTACGCTGAGATCAGTTCCTCCAGACCAATTACATCAAGAAGACACCTTTCTAATAAATATCCCATGATGAGATTCGAAAGTGAACCACATAAATCGAACGTTCTAACCACTCGGCCAAATGTTCAATTGGATATTCATCTGGGAACAGGGAATTCTGAACTGAACCCTCTATTTAATCTACGGGTTTAAAGTGTTCTCATTCCACAGCTCATATGTAGGGATATCACGTCTAGTTACTTTTGTTTATTTTTACGTACTGTTCGTTTTTATAATGAGGTCAAGTACACACTGTCCGGCCCAGGGATTAAACTCACAATTACTTTGTCACAAAATTGGTTGTAATATGCAACAATGGTGTTTTAAGCTTGTAGGAAACACCTAATCGATTGTTCTCCCAAGAATTACTGTTGTGAACTGAAAATGACGGTGGTAATAACATGACACACTTCCAGAAAACCTAGTGGTCAGCACAGAACCTTTAGGAATAAAATGCCTACGAGACCAACTTTGTAACTGCCCTCGATGACTGCTGGATGTTTCGTTGTTTTTATTGGCGTGTGGCTGCTTACAAAAACTCTCAATCATGACCAATTGCAGAGAGGCCTGTATCTAGATGTCAAGGTGTTCTGCTACTAGATGGTCCTGGGTATGACGGTAAACTGCATCCGGCAGCAACACCTCTGATTTGGAGATTGAGAGAAGCAGAGCACCACCTCCTAATTGCTGTTGTGCCCAGGTCCACCCTGACCCAGAGAGGTAGCACCTGTTAGGGTCCCAGCTATGGGTAAGTAGTTGATCTCCAAACTGGGGTCAAAACACTTCTTCTATGTGCTCTATTCCTTCAGGACGTAGGCGATCATGGCTTTCCACGTCTCCCTATCCCTGGTTGCTCTTAGCAAGCCTTCTCCTGTTGCACCATGCAATCCTCGTTCCATCTTCCAACTGATTAGGTCCTTCAAATATGTTATCCGTTGCTTTCCCCTGTCACTTTTTCCCTCTATCTGGCTTGTTAGTATCAGATTCTCCAAGCTCTCCTTTCTCATTGCATGTCCCAGAAACTTCGGATGTCTCTTCCTGATGCTCAGTATTAATTTCCTTTTCGTTTCTATCCTTTCCAATACCTCATCATTGCTCACATGTTCGATCCATGATATTCGCAGCATCCTTCTGTAGAACCACATTTCAGTTCCTTCAAATTCTTCCTTCATCTTTGGTGATATTGTCCAGCATTCACTGCCATATTGAAGAACTGACATCACATAGCAATCCAGTACTCTCCTCTTTGTTTCTAGTGAAATTGTTCTGTTTCTTAATAGTCTTCTCAACTTCTGGAATGCAACTTTGTGCTTTTGTTTCTCAGAAATATAAATGTATAGAAACTGATGTGATCACAAAGTGAGAGGTCAGTTTATATATTGGTTGTAATATGGAACAGATCCCTCACTTTGTATCCTGTATGTTTCTGTAGCACCACATTTCAGTTGCTTCAAGTTTTTCCTTTATCTTTGATGATATTGTCCAACATTCACTGTCATATTAAAGAACATACATCGCATAGAAATTCAGTAATCCCTACTTTGTTTCTAGTGAAAATTTCCTGTCTCTTAATACTCTGCTCAGCTTCTGGAATGTGTCCTTGGCTATTCCAGTTCTCGTTCGGATCTCAGTGTCGCATTTTCTGTCTTCTGTTATAAAACTTCCCAAACTTGATTTTTGTACCTGCTTGATTTTAGTATCCCCGATAAGTGGGAGAAGCCGTACATATATATATATAATGAATATATACATATCTATCTAAGTCTAATCTAAACTTATTTATAAATGGAACTTGTCTCTGTGTATGTGTGTGTGTGTCTGTGTGTGTGTGTATCCGTTACCTATAGACACCGAAACGGATGAACCGATTTTGTTGAAAATTTACACAGTTGTACTATAAGCGTCTGCGAGTGTTCTTAGCTAGGTTTTGTGTCGAGGTACTCTCGATAAATATCGGAAATCGATAATCGAAAAAATCGGGTGATAGAAGAAGTGGTCCGATTTTAATCAAATTTGACACACTCATAGACAAAGATATAAGAAACGATATTCAGAAATTTCAAGGTTGCAGTTCTTACAATAGTGCAGAACATCGATAATATATATATAAAAGGAAAGAGATGTGAAAAGCCATGATCGCCTACGTCTTGAAAGGACATGGCACATAAAAGAAGAAGAAGTGTTCGATAGCCCATCAGCGCATAAAAAGTACGGGAAAATATTAAAATCCCTGACCCCCATCACAAAACAGAAAAGTGTAACAATCAATTCATTAAATTTTACTTTTCTGTCATATTCAACACACAAGCACACATACACACACGCATACAAACACACGGACACACACACACACGCGCACACAGACACACACACACACACACGGACACACACACATACACACACACACACACACACGTACAAAACCATAGATTAAAATCCGACATAATGACAGAATAATTAAAGAAAATGTACGAAAATTGTCTTTACTTTATTAAGTTTCGTAACGGACTTGTTAATAAAACACGGATTTAAATATTTTTTAATGCGTGTCTTAATGTGCGTTGTGGTGCAGAGTATATCTGCTCGGAACGACAAATCGGGGACCCGAGTTCGAATTCCAGTTGAATTCCTTGCATTCACTTACGCTCAAATGCCCTTGGGAAAGGTATTAATCCGTCTCTTCCCTCCAGTTATGGCTTAATTAATAGGATAGATTCGGTTCTATAGCCTTCAACGTCCATTGGACTTTACTTCTAGGGAGAGTACGAAAACTGTAATGATGTACGAACTCATTGGCAAACCTTACAAAGAGATCGCAGATAATGTTGGTGTCAGCCTTTTAACTGCCAGTCGTGTCATCAAGGCGAAGAAACAAACTGGATCCACCAGGCGTGATCAGGAAAAGTGTGAAAGACCTAGAAAGACATTATTTGTTTTGTTTCAATTAATTTGCTTATATATATATATATATATATATATATATGTCCTTGGTATATTCGGCCTGATCTGTCTCTTGCAAAGTTAGGGAAAAGCAGGCGGATTGATGTACTTACTGAAGCGGTACAGGTATTGCTGTCAAGGCATGCGGCCTCTTTGAAATAACATCTGTTCACCGCAATAGATAGATATTGAAGGGCTGCTTGGTGATGATGGACCGTTACAAATTTGGCTTTTCGAATTTTAAAGTGACCAGCCAGTGTGTGTGTGTCAGCGTGTGGTTTTATTCTTGTCACTAAAATATCTTTACAGAAGCATGATTTTACTTTTCTTTAGGTACAGATATAAATGAGACATCATCTAATTTATCACCTTGTGCACCCAGTTCGATTTGGATAGACACATGCAGACAGACGCACAGAGGCAGACAAACAGATAAATTCCGCACACAATGAGAGGTTGTTACCTTTGAATCCTTCGATGTTTATCTCATAAATATATCATAGAAATGTAATACATATAAACAAACACACACACGCGCGCGGTTACTCACACAGACACACAAACACAAACACACACATATATAATTATAAGCATAAGAAACACACAAACATAGGAAACACACAAGAATATAAAGCCTAATAAAACTGCATACTCACATACATTTCTCAGAAAGACATACATAAGAAACACACACACTTTTATACACACCTCAGAAACGCACACACGCATACATACGTATAAAAGGCCTAGACACACACACACACACACACACACACACACACCCATATATATATATATATATATATATATATATATATATATATACCTGCATGGTATTATATATACATATATACATATTTATATATGTATGTATAGCTACACGATATTCTAATATATATATATATATATATATATATATATAAAACACATACACATATATATCTACACAATATATATATATATATATATATATATATAAACACATATATATATATATATATACCTACACAATATTCTAATGCATATATATATATTATATAAATGTGTGTGTGCGTGTGTGTATATATACCTACACAATATTCTAATATATATATATATATATATATATATATATATATATATTAGAATACCGTGTAGGTAAATACCTACCTTCTTTTGACATTGTAAACCCAACTACAAAGGTAAAATGAAGACCCCAATGATAGGAGACGAGAAGTGAAAGTCAGCAGTAAGAAAGAGACTTCAAAGGTGGGAACGTGTAATAGAAACCTGATTATCAAACGAGCCAACATGGCCGCCGACGTGCAATCAATAATTTGTAATGCCAGCATCTTTTGCGACGCATCAAGTAGTGCGAGTGATCTTTGTATTTACTATCCCTAAAAAAATGAAAAGAGGTGAGTTGATATATCTGTCAAATATATCCATATTTTGCTATTCTCTGTGTCCTTATTTCAAGCTCGTTCTGTGTTGAAAGCTCACCATAGAGAGCAGATTATAAGAAAGGCTTCTACTGTTGACATTTAGTGACAAATTATAAGTTCTCGGTCTGACAAAAAGCTGCTTCAAAATAATTATGATATTTGTTCATTTTTTTGCCTTGAGAAGTGAGTCCCACCGAACACACTTTTTTCAATCATTTCACCCCAAGCAACGCGGTAACGCCACTGATGCGCAGAAGGCTGCATAAGAGCCAAAGTTTAGACAAGAGGAGAGCGAAGAGAAAGACGACACAGCTACAGTGGGTGTCAGAGAAAGGGCAAAAAAAGGACGGAAAAACCGGTGTGAAGACAGTTGCTAAGGCAGAGAGAGAGAAAAAGAAGATAGAACAAAATACACAGTGTGATGTAGAAAGAACTGGAGTCAAGTGGATAAGAGGTGGGTATTGACCTTGCATTTAGATACATGTAGATTATAGCTGTCAGGAAAGCAAGAATTCGGAAGAGAGTTCCACAGGCGGGAAGTGCGGGAAAAGAAGCTGCAGGAGTAGAATTAACGGCTGCATTTGGTTGATCCAACTGTTAGTGGTGATTCTCAACACTTTATGAATAAAGTGTTGAGAAACGAAACGCCTTAAACGAAATCCATTTTCTACTTTGTTATAGATTTTCGTAAATTTGTTCTGCTATAAAAAATTTTACTTAACATTTACCTATAGTTATGTAAAAATTAGGATATGAGGGAATATATATAAACGAAAACTATACACTACAAGACAATATTTTGGTGTATCCCTTGGTTTAAAAAAATTACCTTTAAGTGAAATATTTAGTATTTTTTAAAAATGAAAGATAAATTTTCATTAAATAAAGTGTATTTACTTTTATTTTCACAAAGAAAAAGCAGTTAAGTATACAATAATTATCATACAAAAGCACCATATTTTGTCTGCATCAATAAAAGCACAACCTGCCTTAATTAGTTATTTACAAGTTCTTGGCATAATTTCCAACAGTTTTTTAAGATAAAACAGATGACAGACATTCTCAAGGACGTACTGAAAAAATAAAGTAACTTCTAATTTAGAGAATATGTGAGCAGACTCAAAAATAATTGTGTGGGGCATGAGTATTTATACTTGATTAAATTGAGATCATATATATATATAGAAAAAAAAATATATATATAGAATATATATATATATATATATATATATATATATATATATTCTAAACATATGCTGTTAAATATAAGAGACAATAAATGTCTATTATGTTTAATCATGAGCCGTTCTAAACGTCGTATTTTTGCTTTAATTTCAGTTGAAAATAAAGACAAAAATTCTCCAACATTTGGATAATTATTTATTGGTTTTCTTCTAAGCTTTCGGCTCACATGAGCCATCTTCAGAGAGGTTGTTTAAACTGAAATATTATAAAATTCACCGACGATTTTATTTTGTGTTGACATAAAACTCCGTTTGGCAACGGCAATAATTACCATAAATAATAAACGCAGTTCTTAAGTTTGCGGGATAGCGCGAAATGACAACAAAACCACGTAGTCAAATGCAATATAATATGTTATTTCCTGTTTTAAAGTTGATTTTATTGAGTGTTGGTTGTTTCGATTTGATGTACATGGCCTCCAATATCTGCAGGTTCCTCTTATTGTGTGTATGAGTAAGGATCACCGTATTGTTGACTAAAATCTGTCTGATATTACCTACATGTTTAAAATAAAACATGATTAAACATAATAGACATTCATTGTCTCTTATATTTAACAGCATATGTTTAGAAAATTACTTGCTGCCTCGATATACTATATATATATATATATATATATATATATATTAGCAGCTTCCTGCTGCGAAATACGTATAATATCTAAATTTTCCTAAATTATATCACTTTGTTAAATTAAATAGATAAATTTAACAGTGAATTCTTTTGATTTAGGCTCCATCGGAATTTACCTGACTTATATACCAAATATTCTACATTATATATATATATATATATATATATATATATATATATATATATATATATATATATATCGTGACGTGTGACACATGATGATTGTATAAAACATGAAATTCCGAGACGTAACGAAAACAGGAAAATATGTATATTTGTATATTTATCAATATTTGTATATATATGTGTGTGTGTGTGTGTGTGTGTGTGTGTGTGTGTCATTATATCTATATATATATATATATATATTGATATGTAGATAGATGGACAGATACATATAATTAATATAGAGAGATTTTGTCACTTAGCTGAGCAGTGATATTTCAGTTATGCTGACTTCGAAATTTCATGAAGGCCATATTGTGAAAATTGAAAAGACAAAAACTATGAAGAATGAAGACAACGTAATAATGATGGAAATAATCACTGATCAGCTAAATGACAAATCTCGCCACATTCCTTCTGTTACAAACGCTTTATCCCAATCTCGATACCGAGCATTTTATATAAAATGAATCCTGTATGACTAAAATAAATTTCTACCAGTAAACTACTAAAAAACTACTAAAACTACTAAAAAATCTACTAAAACTACTAAAAAACTGCTGTTTCTGCATTAAGCCTCATTAAAATTTAGCATTATACATATATATATAAATTGGGATAAAAATATCTGAACTAATAGAGAATGCTAAAATTATAAACATTCGTTAAATTCATAAAAAAAATTCCTAATTGTTCTTTTTCATAATTTTGATGTCCCAATGGGGGCTTATGATTCAGCTCAAAAAACTTCCACCAAGTGAATAATTCTAAATGAAAATAGAATGGTTCTTTTGTTAATACTGCACAATAACATGTGCATCAAATAAATTTATAAATATTTAATAAATACTTATATTGCAATTTCATCAATGAAAGAATGAATAAAATCTAGGGTGATTCGGACGAGTTCATTTTTGCTTCCTTGCTTTGTAAAATTTTTCAAAATAATAATAACAAAAGAGACAATCTATTTTCATTTAGAATTATCCACTAAAATAGTATGAAATACAACATTTCTGTTAAAAAACTGGGGTGGCCTAATAATTATCGCCGGTAGTGTATATATATATATATATATATATATATATATATAAAGTAGCACACTTGGTATACTATCCAGGTAAATTTTGATAGTGACAAACTCAAAACTAGAAACAAATGTAAAGTTAGAAAAAGAAAAATAATATGGTTCAACCCTCCTTTCTGCAAGTTGTCCAATGTAAACAGGTAAATACTTTTTAAATTTAGTTAGCAAAAACTTATACCAAAACCACCCCTTAAGTAAATTATTCAATAGAAACACTCTTAAAATTAGTTATTCTACCACAAAAACATGCAAAGCATAGTTAATTCACATAATAACAAATTATTTAGAGACTTCTTTAGCAAACCTTCGGTAGACAAACCTTCCTGTAATTGCATCAATAAGACAAATTGTCCAGTTGATGGCAGGTATAATTCCGAAAAAGCTATCTATGAAGCCACTATTTCTCCAGTGGAGGGCCCCAACAATAAAAAGAGTTTATATAGGGATATCTGCAGGTAGTTGGAAGCAGAGACTGTACAACCACAGACAATCTTTTCTTGCCTCCTTGAAACATCAAACTGCCCTATCTAAGCAATATTGGAATATTAAATATGTGTGTGTGCGTGTGTGAGAGTATGTGTGTGTGTGTGTGTGTGTGTGTGTGTGTGTGTGTGTGTGTGTGTGTGTGTGTTTATCTAGAATTAAATATTTTATTTTTAGTGAAAATAGTTTACAATGCGACACGGAAATTTCTGTGTTTCGAGATTTTTATCTCGTCATCGGGCAATATTAACTCATTCTTGTGAAAATGATTTTTATTTGAATATAAGAAACAATACGTTTGTTATTTATGGATGTAGAGAAACAGAAATATTTATGTGTGTGTTCAATTTTACTAATTCGAATACAGATCCATTTTAAATTTGAAAAAAAGTTATATTTTTTAGAAATACATGATTTCTTCTTTCAATCTTAACGGCAAGAGTGTCAGTTAATCAAACCGCTGTCTAAACTGCTTGTCCGTTGAAGTATCTTTTATTGCTAAAAAAATATTTTCTTAGTTTTCTCTATATCCCATTCTTTTCTTTTCCTTTTTTTTTTTTTTGATCGTATCACCCCGAGCAAGGCGGTAACACCACTGATGTGCAGGGGGCTACGTAATAGTTAAAAGATTGGAAAAGATAAAGCCGGAAACCACATCCTAAACAGGGAACAAGGGATGAGCCTCTTAACTTGTTCAATAGACGTGGGTGGAGTGTGAACCAGGCGATACATAGATCTATCTACTCCAATTGAAAAAAAAAGTGAGAAGATGGGAAAAGAGAAAGCCGGAAACCACATCCTAAACAGGGAACAACGAATGAGCCTCTTAACCTGTTATATAGACATGGGTGGAGTGTGAACCGGGCGATAGATAGATCTATCTACTCCAATTGAAAAAAAAAGAAAATGAGAAGATTGGAAAAGAGAAAGCAGGACAAGCACAAAAGTATTTCTGTAAATATTTTTCTACCCACAAAATATATATATATATTAAAATATATATTTAACAACTTATTGTACTAGCAAATTCCAAGCCGCTGACACTAGAGTGCTATTTTTCTTTATAAAAAATTATCACATTCTGGGTCTACCAGTAAATATTTGTGGTTATTATTAATTAGATTTTTAATAATTTAGCACAATGTGAAACCTATTCACATCAGACAACACATACTTGTCACCACAAGACATCTCAATATCTTATCAATACTAAAACACACACACTATATGGTATTTATTACATATGGATGAACATTGTAGACTTAGATGTCAAGGGTTTATGATCACTTGCATTTTGTAACTGGGGCTTGTGAATCTTGACAAACTCCTCTCTACAACTTGTCCTTTCAGTGCTAAGACATGGTGATTTTAAAGGGCATTTTTCAGGAAAAAAAGAGTGCACATAGGAAATATGGTAATCCCTTCTTGGTTGGGCTGACACCTTTGTGTTTGCATAAAACCAACTCAACAGTTAATGAGACAGCAGTCATCATATATATCTTGAGTACATTCAGACAAGAATTAATTTAAACAAATTTTGTTAAATTCAACCGATAAACTCAATTTAATTTTATATTGTATTTTTCTAATTTTTAAATTGATCTATATCCAGATAAAAAAAATTTGTTTTGGTTCTGCTTGCTTTTGACCACCACTCAGTCATTATCAAGAATGATAGCCAAGATTTTGTTGGCTACATCCTAGCCTTTATTTATTTTTTTTAGAATGCTACATTTCAGATTCAATTGTATGCATGATATGCATAATGTTTTCAGAAAGCTTGACAGTGTCAAAAGATATATCAAATTTTAACATATATTAAAGGACTGTCACAGATTATTTCTTTTGTAAAAACTTTTTTTTTTTTACAATAATACCCACCCCACAAAAAGACCTGGGCATCACTAAAGGTAGAGGTTTACAGAGTAAGAGGCATATTTTATGGAGATATATGGAGAAGATAATAGTTGAACCATAGATTTGAACAAGATTGTAGTGATTGGGGAAGCACCCACTTAGAAGTCAGTTCCATAAAGCAGTGACTTTTGGGAAGAAGCTGCTTGACTGGAATTTATATCTTATGACTAAAATACAAAGGGAATGAGGGTGATTTGCTACAATGTGTGTGACATGGCAGCTCTTAGCTGTGAAGGTTAGAACTAAGAAGTGTAGTTCATCTGAACACTTTCCATCGAGTAGCTTGAGTTTTTACTTGCAGTGACATATATATGAATTAATATATATATATATATATATATATATATATATATATATATATATATATATATATGAGCTTAAGTTTTGCTTAACAGCATATCAACCTCTGTGGATTATTTAATGCCAAAAAGGTGTGATTTTAAGGTTTTATTCTTAATGTTCATTTATAGTGAGAAGGTTGATTAAGTCAGATTTTAATGAAAATTTTTTGTTTTTATTTTAGAAAACTGAAGATGTCTTCTAGTTTTGTATTCAAAAATGTTTTGCTGAGAGTATTTTTTTCCTTCAAAAATGTGTTATGTAATAATTTTTTCTTCAAAAATGTATATTTTTCTATAAAATTCTATTTTTACACTTTCATAGTTTTTGACTCCAGTCTGGACCCTAACAGGTGGTACCAGTCCAGGTCAGGATGGACCTGGGAACAACAGCAATTAATAGGTGGTTCCATACTCCTCACAACCTCCCAATCAGAGGCCTTGCTGCCAGATGCAGTTTACCCTCATGCCCAAGATCCTATATATATATATATATATATATATATATATATATATGAAGTCTGTGTCTGTGTGTATCCGTTACCTACAGGCTCCAAAACGGCTGAACCGATTTTCTTGAAAATTTACACAGTTGTACTATAAGCATCTGCGAGTGTTCGTCGCAAGGTTTTGTGTCGAGGTACCCCCGATAAATATCAAAAATCGATAATCGAAAGAATCGAGTTATAGAAGAAGTGGTCCGATTTTAATCAAATTTGATACACTTATAGACAAAGACATAAGAAACAATATTCAGAAGTGTCAACGTTACAGTTCTTACAATAGTGCAGAAAAACTATAATATATATATATATATATAAAAGGCAAGATGTTTGTGTGTGTGTCTGTTTATCTGCCTTTATGCCTGTATTTTTTTCAGCCCTTTTATTTTAGTTTTTGCTTCGAGTTTGGTTCTAAGTATGTATAATTGTAGTTCTTAGTCTTAGCCATGATACCATTTACTCAGGACTTATTTAGGCTTCAAAATTCAGTTTACGACGAAAAAACTTATTTGATATCAATACCAGGAAATCAAAATTTGACTTACATCCATTCATTTTTCTTTCAGTCTATGGTTTCGCTTTAACTGTTTCTTTTCAGTCTTTCGTACCAACGTCCAAAGAGTCTGAGCTCCAGGACCATTGATTAATTTTAAAGCTTTCATTACACCCGAGCAACACCAGGCTATACTGCTAGTGTGATATATATATATATATATATATATATATATGAATTAAATTTATGTGTTAAACCCCTTCTATTTTTGCTACTTACATTTTTAATTCTTATAACATCACTACAAAAGTAGCTGTTATGTTTCAACACTACTTGTGTCTTATGAGGTGATGAGGTTTATTTCAAGTTGAAGGGTTTTAAAAGGTTCAAAACAAGCCAAACGCTCTTAATAAAAAATTGTTTTTTGAGTCTGCTCTCATATTCTTCAAATTAGAAGTTACTTTATTCTGATTGGTCAACACTGTCTACGATGCCCCTCTGATTCAGTGGGCTTTGCTTGTTTCCAACCTTTTAAAACCCTTCAACTTGAAATAAACCTCATCACTTGATAAGACAAGCAGTGTCGAAACAAAATATATACTTTTGTAGTGATATTATAGCATATTCATGTTATAATTTCTGAATATATATATATATATATATATATATATATATATATATATACTAAAAAAGTATGAATTATAATGAATATTCACAACTCTATATAGTATATTATATATCGAGCATTGTTTTAAATTAAAGTTTTGGACGTTGAAAGAATTCTTCGTTCTGTACCCACTCGGATATATATATATATATATATATATATATATATATATATATATATATATATATTTTAAGAATAGTGTTTCTTTGGATACGAAATATTATTCCATCCATACATACCCTAAACTTGAATATATATATATCCGATTGAGTATAGAATGAGGAGAGAGAAAAGAAAATAAAAGAAAAAAAGAAAATAGAAAATCAGGAGTGTTTGAGTCCAAACACTGAAACAGCCATATGATTGTAGAGAAGAGGACATATATAGAAGAAATTATGTACATGTTCTAAAACATAATTTATAATATATATATATGTATATATATATATAGTCATCCAGAGACAGATCTGTTTCGCTGTATCACAGCTTATCAATATGGTTAGACACCCGATTGCTTTTTACCCAGGATTGAAACCCGATATATATATATATATATATATATATATATATATATATATATATATATATATAATACAGCTCTGTTCATACATTGAGCACTGTTTTATTAACTCTTGAATAATAATACTATACATATATACACCCTTATCATATGTATATTTATTCAAATACGTCACTATTTAAAGGCAAAAGGAAAACTCATAATTATCCTTTCACAGGTATATTTTTTTAGTTATATCTGAAATTTTACAAACACAAACACACATTTTAATTTATTGCTTAAATGTTATCTCTAATGGATACCCTTACTTGAGTAGATGATCTGTTTTTATTTATCTATTTGCAACATATTTGAGAAATAAGCACAATTTGAGCTTTGTTTGACCAACAGGTTCTTCACAGGCACATCAGATCTAATGACTTTCCCTTGAGGCAAAGATTCAAATCCTGCCAGAGTGCATATATTTTTCTAACAAGATTTCTCAATATTCACGCTGGCAGAAGGAAATAAAAACAGATCATCCACTCAAATAAGGGCATCTAATAAAGATAACATTCAAACAACAAGTTAAAATATCAAATCATCACACCCATTGGTGTGTAGGGGCAGCATTTTTGCTGTTTTTATAGGGCAGGGTTATTAGCCCTGCGCCCAACTCCTAAACCTGGAGGAAGGTGATTTTCTAAGCATAGCTTAGACGTGACACACAGCTGAAAGTAAGGGGAAAGGTCTTAGGCATTCGCCTGACTGCTCTGTGACACTGTCCGCTCTCTGCCTTCGGATGGAGGGCGCTCTCTGCTTCGGCGGAACCACGACTGGGGAAAGATAGACAGATATTTTTGGGCCCGACTATATGGCCGGGAATACCCACTATAAAATGACCATGTGTCATATCTGGCCTTGCGTGGGAAGGCTAGTAAATACGGAAAGTAAGGGACACCCAGTGAGGATCGAACTCATGACTCAATTGGAATGATTCAAGTGAGACAAGCTTGCTAACCATTACACCACCGCTAAGTGCCCATGTTAAAATATGTCAGATTAATAAATAAAAAATCCACACACACAAGGTTAAATAAAAAATAAAGGCAATTTCTATGCAACACCTTTATTTTCACTGAAAGAACAAATGCCTATGTCACTTTTCAATATAGTCACCCACACCAATTATGCAGTCCTAAATATTGATCAATGAGATTCTTTCAAAAAGAGGCTTATTTTCTCACAAAACCATTTTTACACTGCTTGCTTTTTTTGTACACAAACTTTATTTATATTACCCCAAATCATCACGCAACTACGACTTGTGCAGATTCATAGCTGATATCCACAATTGGCTCGACTTGTGCTAACATGACACATCGAATATTCCCTGAAGAAAGACATCTAGCCTCTTGATGTGTTCTTCCATGAGTGAAAAATAAACTTTCATCCATTACAATTGTTCTTCCCATTTTAAAGAATTCAGCCACACATATACCTTTTTGTTGATTCCAACATCTAGGGATAGATCTCCGCAGGTTTCACTTCCCTCTCACAGAAAGCACCCTACAGCAAGTTGTTCCTTGATAAAGCAATCACTGATTGGAACATTAATCCATCTTACCTCATTGTTCCCTATCATACAACTGAACAATGGAATACTCTGTATAGCTAGTGGTCATTCCATGCACACACACATGGTGTCATGCTATCACTACCTCAGTTTTTACCATATAATTTCAAAAATTCCTTTACTTTCTGATCTACCCGCTCATGAGGGTGTGTGTGTGTGTTTGTGTGTGTGTGTGTGTGTGTATGTATGTATGTGTGTGTATATGTGTGTGTATGTGTGTGTATGTGTATATGTGCGTATGTATGTGTGTGTATGTGTGTATGTATGTATGTATGTATGTGTGTGTATGTATGTGTGTGTGTGTGTATGTATGTATGCAAGTTGAAAATTTTTCATCTATTTCCTCCCTTATGAAGTCAGAAGGGACAAAAAGCATCACATGAAAACATTTTCCACTTTCTCATACATCTTTCCTCCAAAACTGTTCTCGACATAAAAATGTATATATCCTTATCCCATATAGGTGTGTGTGGGTGTGTATATATATATATATATATATATATTCGCAGACAATCCTGTTTCATTGTTTCACAACTTATCAGTACGGTTAGACATCAAGATTGAAACCCGACTGATTTGATGTCAGTCAGCAATTCTACCTCTAAGCTGGGGAAGTGGCTGGAGTCGAGCCGCCAGGTCGGTACCTATCACATTACTAATCTCTAAGTGGTACAAACTAGTGGGTTGATAGTCCCTTGTAGTTTTTTTTTTATTTTATTAAGTACAAGAGCCGTTGTGTTTAGGTACTATCTTATTAGCAGTGTGACGAAATGCTCATAAGAAAGTGCCGAAACACAACGGCTCTTGTGATGCAGTAAACTATGTTTTTATTATAAAATTATAATAAGAATATTATCATATATGATGCTCTATTACGTATCGAGGACTCTTAACAAAATTAAATCAGTAAAAATAGTGGACTGCCAACCCATTAGTTTGTGCTATTTCTAAGATATATATATATATTAGCAGTATAGCCCGGCGTTGCTCGGGTGTAATGAAAGCTTTAAAACTAATCCATTGTCATGGAGATTAAACACTTTGGACGTTGGCACGAAAGACCAAAAAGCAATGGTTGTTTCCAGTTAAAGCGAAACCGTATACTGAAAGAAAAATTAATGGATGTAAGTCAAATTTTGATTTCCTGGTATCTATGTCAAATAAGTTTTTCGTCGAAAACAGAATTTTCAAGGCTAAATAACTCCTCTGAGTAAATGCTATTATGACTAAGATTAAAAACTACAATTATACCTACTTAGAGCCAAACCCGAAGCAAAAACTAAAATAAAAGGGCTGAAAAAATAACGACATTCAGGCAGATGAACAGACGCACACACAAACATCTTGCCTTTTATATATATATATATATATATATATATATATATATATATATATATATATATATATTATCAATTTTCTGCACTGTTGTAAGAACTGCAATCTTGAAACTTCTGAATATCGTTTCTTTTGTCTTTGTCTATAAGTGTATCAAATCTGATTAAAATCGGACCACTCCTTCTATAACTGGATTTTTTCGATTATCGATTTTCGATATTTATCGGGGGTACAGCGACACAAAACCTAGCTAAGAACACTCGCAGACGCTTATAGTACAACTGTGTAAATTCTCAAAAAATTGGTTCAGCCGTTTCGGAGTCTGTAGGTAACGGACACACACACACACACACACACACACACACACACACACACACACATAGACACACACAGTCACATACACAGACACAGACAAAGTTCCATTTATATATAAATTTAGATATGTGTCTGTGTGTCTGTGTGTCTGTGTGTGTGCGTGTGTGTGTGTGTGTGCGTGTGCGTGTGTGCAATGAATATAAAATGGAATTTTCACGATTAATTTTGTTGATTTCTTTTAACAACTTTTATAAAAAAATAAGTAAAAATAAAAGATAAAAAATTTAAGACATAGAATATCTTGCTTATTTCGATGTCGTTATTCACATCTTACCCATAAAATTCGTTGCTGAAGACTTCGTTCAAGTTGGCACGTAGGAAATTAAAGACGCCTTCACTCAACGCAAAAGAAGCAGCCTTCTAATAACGTTGTTCATAGCTGAAAACTGAAATGTCTGAATGATGACTGGTGTTATTCTTTTGTGACGTGGCGTCGTGGATGTTCCACATGAATGGGAAAATGACAAGAGTTCTAAAGAGAATAAAAGGAAATGAATCAAAGACTGACTTTTTTATTGAAAGTGACTCCCATTAATGCTTTGACACGCATTTTAACTTCCTGTATTCATTAGAGAAGTCGAAACTCTCGGCATTTGCAGTAATAAGCAAAGGCTGCCTGCGATTCACTTACTCTTGTGAATTTCTGTGAGAATTATCTGTTGCAAGGAAAAGAAACTTATGAATGGCTATTGATAAATTATATTTTTGCATTAGACATTAATATAGATTTTAAAAATGCTCTATATGATAGTAACATTATTCAGACTATTGTACTCATCTTTGTTGTCATTTGTACGACGTTTCGGCTGATGTACGCTCCGGCTTCTTCAGGTGATAGGGATTTTGAACCGAACCGTAGCACTTGAAGAAGGCCGGAGCGTACAATGGCTGTAACTTCGTACAAATGGCAACAAAGATGAGGACAATAGTCCGAATAATGTAAATAGTGTAAATACTACCTCATCTCAGAAATATAGACAAATAGAATGATCTATTATTAAACGTCGTACAAATAGCAACAAAGATGAGGACAGTAGTCCGAATAATGTAAATAGTGTAAATGCTACCTGATCTCAGAAATATAGACAAATAGAATGATCTATTATTAAACGTCGTACAAATGGCAACAAAGATAAGGACAATGGTCCGAATAATGTAAATAGTGTAAATACTACCTGATCTCAGAAATATAGACAAATAGAATGATCTATTATTAAACGTCGTACAAATGGCAACAAAGATAAGGACAATAGTCCGAATAATGTAAATACTGTAAATACTACCTCATCTCAGAAATATTGACAAATAGAATGATCTATTATTAAAAGTCGTACAAATGGCAACAAAGATGAGGACAATAGTCTGAATAGTGTAAATACTGTAAATACTGCCTCATCTCAGAAATATAGACAAATAGAATGATCTATTATTAAAAGTCGTACAAATGCTCACAAAGATGAAGACAATAGTCTGAATAGTGTAAACACTGTAAATACTGCCACATCTCAAAAATATAGACAAATAAAATGATTTATTATTAAACGTCGTACAAATGGCAACAAAGATGAGAACAATAATCCGAATAGTGTTAATACTGTCAATTCTACCTTATCTCAGAAATTAACAAATGCTTCATATGATGTTTTATTTGGTAAAAAATAAATTTGAAAATATACTTCAAGGAAATGTTTGAGGTAACATTTAATTTATGTGAGTGCACACACAACAATGACAGACACGATCCAAGCTTAAAAACAGATGGTAATTTTGTTGCTAACAAGCAAAAATGATTTTATTACTAACAAGCAAAAATGATAGAATTACATCGTTTGCAATAAAATTAATGCTGCATAAGCTCCCCGCCAAAAAACAAAAACAAAAACAAAACAAGAAAAGAAAACGAATACGTCATCATGTCTTCATATCATAAGATTAGGTTCATACTTGAGGTTCTTCATGTCTTAAGATAGATTAAATTCTTTCGATATTTTGCCAATAAAAGATAATTTTGGAAAGAATATCGACATAGAAAGTGCCATGAAAATACTTGCAGATCTTAAGACCAGAAAAATATTTTAGCTAGAATAATGAATGTTTTCTTTAGTTTCTATTAAGTTGTGTATTGTCATAAAGTCGTTATTCAAAATTATACTTGCAAGGATGTGCGTTGTGGTGCAGTGGATATCGGCTAGGAACGAGAAATCGGGGGAGCCGAGTTCGAATTCCTGTTGGATTCTTTGCGTTCACTTATGCCCAAATACTTTTGGGAAAGGTATTAAGTCGTCTCTACCCCCCAGTTATGGGTTAAATAACATGAAAGTTTAGGTTCTATAACCTTGGCTGGCAACCAGTCTACCGCAGAAAGCAATGACAACCTACTGCGGGATAATCTTCTGCACAGCCGTTCATGTCTCTTTCGAGACATGATTGCCCAAAGCGTGTATCACGTATAGCACTAAACTGACTGACTTGTAAGGGGGACTGGTGTCAGAAACTCTGTTTTATCAAAAACCAACAAATAAACAAGTAAATGAGTCGTGTGCTACGAAGGTAAAAAAGTCGTAGGAAGATAAACTTTTGAGAATATCTACGATTGATAATAATTTCACTTAGACTTGAAGATAAGATTCGATTGATTCGTTCTCTACGGTTTATTAACTCATTGCAGATTATTTAAAACCAAAAAACATTTTTAGATTTTAAGAATTCTTTAGTTTACATTGTAGATAATAATTGTTTAGTGATATGAGTATTTCTATTTAATCAATAGATGGGGAGATGAAATGATATATTCATACTTTTTCAGAAGGTATTTGTAAATGAGTAAACATTAACAATTCTGAGCCATTATACATTACAATACAGCATATCCAAGCGTATAGCATCTGGTGTTTATAAGTAGTCACCCATCTAGGTGATGGCCAGGATCAACTTTTCTTCATTTGTATTTCAACGTAATATATGGCAGTAAGCCTCGATGCAAGTCATGAATTGGAGACGTCAACATGAAGGGAACAGAAACTTGAAGTATTTCAGCAGTGACTTTTCAGATTAAAAACAATGGTACCGAAATACTAAAATATAGATTTTAAAAGATAAACAGTAACTATTAAGAAATAGGAAATTTTCATTATAAACCAAGATAAATGTGTTGAGCAGTTTCCTCAGGGAAGGAGCAGTATATATATATATATAGTACCGTGCAAAAGTATGAGAACAAGAGTTATTTTATCTTTTATGAAGCATAAAAAAAAGTTAAAAATCACCCCTGTCCTAACACTTTTGCACACTACCTGTGCAAAAGTATTAAGATAGGTGGGATTTTCTTAAAAACTTCTCTGGAATTCGAATACAGGGTGAAAGCCAAGTAAATTGCTAATAAATATTGATTATTAAAAACTAGGTGTAAAAGAAATGATATTTAATTTTTCTTATTTTCTATTAAACAAGTTATTTTGAAACTACTTTATTAAACATCTTTGGGATATTTAGGATAAAAAAAAATTGATAAATCTAATGTTTTTTCGCAAGACACACTTTGGGAACAAATACAAGCTGCTTGGCAGGAGATACCATTAGATACATTGAAGAAGCTTGTGATGTCAATGCCTGAAAGAATGAAGGCTGTGATCAAAGCAAAAGGCTATTATACTAAATATTAAATTTATTTTGTAACAAGTATTTTTTTTTTTTGCTAAAGCATTTGTTGAGTAAATCAAATAGAATTACTTTAATTAAATTGTTTATTTTCTGTCAATATGCCTCATAAAATATAAAATAGTTCTTGTCCTAATACTTTTGCACAGTACTCTCTCTCTTTCTCTCTCTCTCTCTCTCTCTCTCTCTATATATATATATATATATATATATATATATATGTGTGTGTGTGTGTGTGTATATGATGCGATTTGTAAATTGTCGCAATTATTTTATTATTTCAAAGCGAAAGGCTATTATACTAAATATTAAATTTATTTTGTCACAAGTATTTTTTTGTTAAAGCATTTGTTGAGTAAATCAAATAGAATTATTTAAATTAAATTGTTTATTTTCTGTCAATATGCTTCATAAAATATGAAATAGTTCTTATCTTAATACTTTCGCACAGTACTATATATATATATATATATATATATATATATATATATATATATATAAATATTCTGAAAATATAATTGATGGAAGATAAAGTAAAGCATGGTAAGAAGATACATATTTTATGAAGCCGCCCAACGAACCGATCGTTTTTTTTTTTACCAGCATCTTTAGCGGTGTTACTAACATACAAGTTTCACCTGAAGTCTAATGAGAGTAAATTGGTTGGGCTATCCGTCCGTTTCTCCTTTTTCGTTAAGAAGACTAGAGGTTTATTCCTTGTTTCCTGTTTAATACTGAATTTCCAGTTCCTTCTAAAGTCTAATCCAACTCTAAAATTTTGAATCTCAAAATCTTAATTTTATTTACTATTTTTTTTTCCGCGGTAGGAATAAATAGTTTACCTGTCATCCATATTACACTTCTCTCGCCGCAATCCTTTGAACAGGAGTAGAGATTTAGCTCTTGTTTCCTGTTTAGGATTCTGTTTCCGGATCCTTCTAAAATCGACTTCAACTCTGTAATTCTATCGTCTCCACCTAAATTCTGAAACTTCATTTACAATTTATTCATTTATTTTCCTCAATTGAGTTAGGTAGAATCACTTATCGTCCGGTTTAGACTTCTCCTTGATGTTTTGAACTCGAGTAGAGTTTTCTCCTTTGCCGCTCGTTTAGGATTTGGTTTCTGATGTCTTCTATTCCCCACTTCGACTCGATACTTGTAATATCTCCGCCTAAACACTGAAAATTTGGCTACTATTTATTTATTTTTTTCAATAGCAGTATTTTTCAATAGAATTATTTTTCGATAGGAGTATATATCGTTCACCTTCACCTGGTTAACATTTCTCCCCAGTGTTTTGATCAGGAGGAGAGTTTTATCTCCTCGTAGTCATCTTTAGGATTCGGTTTCCGGCACCTTGTAACGTACTTACATTATTCTTTTACTGGCAGCAGCCGTTTGCTTCTTAATGGTGTCATCACCTTGATTGTGGCTTAAATTAAAAAATAAAAATTATAAAAAAACATTGGAGTGAGAATAAGTCTCAGTAAACGTTCGAGGCAAGAGACCATATTGGAGAATTTTTTGTCAGCTCCATGGTTATAAAAACTGTTATAAATCAGCTAACACTACTCTAGCGTTCTCAAGGATGGAGTGTTCTTTTGACCGAGGTAGTTATAAAAGTAAAGACTAATAGCAATTCGGACCATCATTGGCAGTCTGAAGGGATCGACCGAGTGTTTTCGGGCGGAGATGAACTCAGACGGGGCTCCGCCTAATGGCATACTCTTGTCTGGGAAAAAGCAAACAAGAATTTTTACCTACGTTAATTGGCCTTGTGCTGTATTTATCTCCGGCTTCTGCCCACGTGAGAAGGCCGTAACTAATTTGGACTGTCAGTGACAGTCTGAGAAAGACTGTGTCCATTAGTCGTTCAGTTTGTCGGATTATCTTTTCTTCAGGCGGAGAGGAACCCACATTGGGTTCTGCCGAAGTGTAGAGTCCTCTCTGCAGAAAAAGAGACAAGAACTTTTGTCCAGGATTACGGATCTGTTTTTACCCACGTTAATTGAGCATGTGCAGCATCTACCTCGGGCTTCTACCCAAATGGGGAGGCCGTAAATAATACGGAGTGTCATTGACATTCTGAGTTCACTTTGTTGGATTCTCTTCCTTCAAGCAGAGATTAACCCAGATGAGGCTCCGCCAAAGGGTAGAATCTCGTCTAGAGAAAACAAACCATAATTTTTGTTCGAGTGAACGGGCTCGGTGTTAAAGGCCTTGTGCCGCATCTAGTTTGGGCATTCGCTCATGTGGGGAGATGGTTGATACCTTCGTAGTGTTATTGACGGTTACTATCGGACTGTGCTCTCTATGACTTAACCTCTCCACTCTTCTAATATTTGTTGTTCTGTCTTCTGGTGTTTGTCTTATTTGTATTAATATCCCTTAAAACGGATATTGTGCTGTTGATACTCAACACACATCTGACTATCGTTCTGCTAACTCGACGATATAACAAAAACTTTACTAGTTTTGTTACTTTATCACTCAATAACACCAAAACATAACTACTTACGTTTCATAACCATAGAGTAGACACAGTTTTCTCCAAAGAGGTACCTGTTCGAATTGAGGAATCAGAGTGCCGAGTTCGTATTACAGTCAAATTTATTATATTCACTTAAGTGCTAATACCCTTGGGAAATGTATGAATCCCTCTCTTCTCCCAAAAGTTATGGGTAAATAAGAAAAAAACTCTGGGTTCTATAGCCTTGTTAACTTTTACTGTATCGCAGTAAAAGTTAGCAAACTACTGCTAGAAGATGTTTACATCACATGCGATATGGGATCATTTGTAGAGTTAAGAAATCTCCTGAATCTCTCAAAGTTCTCAGGGTGAATACTAAGACGAGATATGGAGTGATACAAGTCATTCTAGTCGTCATTAGAATATGCAACGTAAATAAAACTATGTGATGTGGACCGGTAATGGGACCTCGAAATTATAACTCGAAACACGATGGTAAGTTTAACAACATATATTAAGTCAAAAATAGATACCAGAGAAAAGATTAAATATAAGCTTGGCTTGCTTGTGACTGACAGACAGACTGTGCTGAGCTGAACTGAAGCCACGAGAGTGATTAACTGGTAGGAAGAACCATAGTTAAGTGGGTAACGCCCCACAACACCCCCTTCCAAGAGCTTTTTCCCCGAAACGCTGTTTAATATTTCTTCCGTTTGAGAGGAGTTATTCTTTTTATGAACTTGTAATTCCTTGATGTTCGAAATCCTCGCTAGTTGATGTTCAAAATCCTTTCTTCGCCTGTTGATGTGGACCGGTAATGGGACCACGAAATAATAATTCTAAACACGGTGGTAAGTTTGACAACATATATTAAGTCAAAAATAGATACACGAGAAAAGAGTAAATATAAGCTTGGCTTACTAGTGACTGACAGACAGACAGACTGTGCTGAGCTGAACTGAAGACACGAGAGTGATTAACTCTCAGTTAATATACTGGTAGGAAGAGTCCATAGTTAAGTGGGTAACGCCCACACAACACTATGGTGATCTAGATTTTTAGAGGTACGCCCATACCATTTGCATATATATTTTCAAATAAATCTGACAATATTTTGAGGCAAATCGAAAATATAAAACAAAACGCAGGTAGGAGCGAAAAGAGAGCCTCAGTAACAACATCATTGATCTTACAACAGACTATTAATAACGACTCTATGGAGCTCGCTTATAGGAAGAAATTGATAACGGAAAATACTCTCCCAGACTTATTACTGGATTGTAACGATGAAATGTAACGATCATTTCCCCGAAATCAATGGATTGTGTATATAAGTTCCAGCTGATGTCTAAGTAAACTTAAGATAAAACAGACGTTCAAATCAACGAGCTTATTTGAGATTTCGAGCGCTTACCTTAACTGAAAAACTCTCATCAGTAATGATAGAACTATGTGTGTAGATTTTACATAAAACGCATAATTCCTCTTTATAGGGCACAACTGGTTCGATTTTGAAAATGGTCTCCGTCCTAAATTTTTTTTTCTCACCAGAATCTATCTTACATATTAATGAGTCTCTTACTCGTACATACCTTGAATATTGCGGTCACATTGTGTCTGGTGTATCTGCTATTGACTTGGAGATTCCGAATAAAATCCAAAGAAGAATCTGGGAATTTTGTCAGCCCTGAGCTAATGTATTGGCTTCAGTTTCTTTCTCACGGCCATAATATAGCTTCTCTCTGCATTTTCAATTGTTCTTATAAGCTTTGCTCTTTGGTATCTAGATTTCTATGAATTTAAATATCAGGACTAGATTAGTGTTAAGATGTCATGATTTTAAAGTAGAGGTAACTAGATGTAACCTCATGTTCTATGTCAACAGTTTTCTTCTCTCGCACCCCTTGCTTGTAAAATCCTCTATTGGCTTCATGCTTTCCAGACAACTTTGATCTTCAAAAATTTAAATTCAACGTCAATCGATACCTTCTGTCATCTTAATTAATTTTCTTTTATGGTTCTCTCTCCTTCATAGTGTTTTCTCGTATCCTCTCACACCCAGTGACCTCTGGCGTCGTAGTAGCTTTATTTCATTTCTTGGGGTGAAATGGTTAAAAAACTATTAAAAAGGCTATTGAACTGATCAGCTTTTGGTTAACCCCTGTCTTTCAAATCCGATAAGTTATTTGATTGTTTTTGCTTTCCAGATTTATTCGAGTCTCTGAAGAACTCTTCTTTACAAAACCATTTATCCACCTTGCAAAGTAATAAATATAGAGTTTGGACTTATAGTTTAAAATAAAATCACATGATATATTTTATGGAAGAGAGATAAAATTTCAGTTCATTTTAACTACTGATGTATATGTAAGAAAGTATGGCTGAGAATAATGTTTACGTAAAATAGAAATGTGTCCTATATGTATACGACTTTCAATGCAGATATATGTCTGTTATAATTTGCACAAGACAGACCGGTCACTGTTTTAGATGCCTAACGCTGAAGCTATAGAAGGAAATAATTCCTGGGAATGTTAGCAAGAATTTTCTTGCAGTTGTATCTGTAAAGAAGACTTGGAAATTGTCTGGAATTTTTTTTTCTTTTGCACAACTGCAAATCCGTGCGTAATTTACACGGCAGTTAGGTCGGTTCAGAGATTAAGATCAAATGCAGGCGGTAAATGAATGCTGGGGCTGCTTAAAATGTCTGTAGATTATGGTAAAGGCGAGCGACATCGACTGCAATCAAATGGCTAATGTCGAGTACAGATTTTCTTCTAATTTATATATTATGCACAGAGATTTTCATCTTTTATTTTTTTATTTTTCTCGTCTGTTTGTAATTCTTTCACTAATTTCCTTGTTTTCTTCTTATTTACAATTCTTTTCTATTTTGGATTTTCTTTCTTTCCTTTTCAATATTTAAAAATTCTACATTTTTGTAGGTTTTTTCTTGACGCAGAGGCTTCCTCTCTATTTTTTAAAGTGGATGTACAAGTGACAATCAAATTCGTTACATTCACTTACGCGTAAATATCCTTAAAAAGGTATGAAATCATGTCTTTTCCCCATTCTACGAGTTAAATAGCTGAACTTGTATGTTGAATAAACATTTTTAATCTGAGAACAATTATTAATGAAATATTTCTTCTGATGCAACTGAAAAATGTTTCGGCATTATATAATGTGATGATAAGTCTAAAAACAAATAATTCCTATTTTTTTTAATTTTTAATTTTTTTTTGTGTCGATTTTCTTTCGTTTGTTCGCATGTAATTCCTTGATATATGGGGTTTCTTTCTACTTTCTTATTGTCAAACCTGCAAGTTTTTCTTTCTTTCTTTCTTTTTTTCAGGAAGCTCTTTTTTATAATTGTATTTTCATTACTGTGTAATCCTTGATATGATGTGTTTGATCTCTCTTTTTATTTCCCGGTCGACAGATTTTTCCTCACCTTTTATTCTCAATTATTTGGGATCTTTGTTTTTTTTTTCAGAATTTTTTTATATCTCTTCCTTAATTTCTATGCTTTCTTTGACGCCTACAATCATATCCTTAATTTCTTCTCAACTCTTTGACCCTTTGACGTTTGTTTGTTTGTTTCTATTTGTTTTGCTTTGCCTATCATTATAAATGTGTAATCAATCTGCGTCAGATTCAACGATTAACAGGACTAAAATCCCAAATTAGAATATATATGCATATATATATATATATATATATATATATATATAGAGAGAGAGAGAGAGAGAGTGTGTGTGTGTATATATATATATATAGTGATGATCCACGTATACTGTCATAATATGTATAAGAAAGAATATTAATAAAAAGTTTTGAATTTAAAAATGTACTTTTTTTTAACAGTATTTGTTTATTTTTATTATATTTTATATTTCAGACCGTCCTCGGTCCTTCATCAGAAACAAGTGATTTTTAAATTTGAATTAGAAACGTATTTCACGATAGCGTCCGAATATTTTTTTTGTATTTACATCACGTGGTGTGTTTGTTCACAACATGTGGCACGTCCGTAGAGAAAGTCTGTTTGTTTTAGATAAAAATTTCTTGGAATATCTGAAAAAAAATTTTAGCTATTGAAATATTTGTAAAGATTCAGCACACTTAAGTCCGTATTTAACCCTAGCTTGTGTGTATTTAATTTTTAAATCCAGTATTTTTCTTTCTTTCTGCGTGTGTATGTAGAACTAAAATTGAAGTCTATTAGTAAACATTTGCAATTTTCTAAAGTATGATCAGGTTGATTAAAATGGGCTGCAATTGGGGAGTATACATTTTTTTGTCGTATATTTAGTTTGTGATTATTGAAGCGAAATCTAAAGCTATTACCGGATTCGCCGATATATCCACTGTTGGGGCAAATTGAGCAGAAGAGAAAGTATATGATGTTTTTGCTGTCACAAGTAAGGTTTGGTGGGTGTAATTTTATTTTGGTGTTGGGTACAGAGAATGTTTGTCTGTTATGAAATGTTTACAAATTAAACAGCGAGGCTTTCCACATTTTAAATTCCCTGATAAGTTTGTATTATTTAAATATTTGTTATAAGTGAGGATAGTTGATAGGTTGGGTGTTTGTTTCTTTGTATTTATGGGTGGTTTATCGAAAATGTCTTTGATGTTTTTGTTTGATTGGAGGTTCCTGTAATCATTTTTAAAATTTTTGCTAATTGCGTAGGAATATTGATTATGGTTAAAAACCATGGGAATTTGGTTGTTATCTTTTGTTTCTTGTATGTGAGAAGTGTGCTACGATCTATGTGGATGGTTTTATGTAGTGCTTCCTTTATTATTTTTATTGGATATTTACATTTTAGAAACTGTTTTGTTAGGTTGTTAATGTTGTTTAGAAAATCTGGATGGTCTGAGCGTATGCGTTTTATTCTAATAAATGAGCTGTATACGATAGATTTTTTTAATTTGAGGGGATGACAGCTGTTAAAGTGTAGGAATTTATGTTGGTTTGTGGGTTTGTTGTATAGACTAGTGGAAAGTGTATGTTTATTTAATTTTACCATGACGTCTAAGAAAGGGACGGATGTGTATGAGTGTTCCATGGTAAATTTGATTGTATTGTGGAAGTTGTTGCAGAAAGTAAAGAAGTTTTTTAATTTTTCTAATCCATGATTCCATATTAAGAAAATATCATCAATGTATCTAAAATAATGTGATGGTTTGTATTGTGAACTGTCTAGTATCTTTTTTTCCTAAAATATGCATAAAGATATTGGCATAACTAGGTGCCATTTTCGTTCCTATTACTGTGCCACTAATCTGTAAATAGTGGCACAGCAATGGGCACGAAAATGGCACGAAATATATATATATATATATATATATATATATTTCATTCAGTAATGAGTTTGAACATTTTTTCTGTATAATATTTAATTTCACATTTTAGAAACACAGACCGAGAACTTTCAAACTCATTACTGAATGAACTATATATATATATATATATATATATATATATATATATATATATATATATAGTTCATTCAGTAATGAGTTTGAAAGTTCTCGGTCTGTGTTTGCATCGTGTATATAACACACTAAAATCTACTTTTACCAAAGAGCACCCATAGCTTAGAGGTAGAATCGCCGACTGATGTTAATTCGGTCGGGTTGTCAATTCGGTCGGGATATCAGTTTATTTATGTTTCAATCCTGCCTAGAAGCTATCGTATCTGTAATCGTACTAAATCAGCTGTGATACAGAGAAACAGGACTGTCTTCTACCGACTATATATATATATATATATATATATATACTTACTTAGAAACGTTTTGAATTCTATCCTTAACGTACTCGTTGATACGACGAATATATAGGATCAGCCACATTTAAAAACTTTAAAAAATAATGGAAGCGAAATTATTAAATAAAAATCAAAATCTAACCCTTAATATCAACTACAAATACGGCAACAATATACTCACCGTGTTCGGAATATAAAAGATAATTATGACTCAACATATATACACACAAATACCTTATATTTATTTATTTTTTTAAATAAAATAAAATTGATCCTTGATAATGACTAAAAGTGTAGCTCATTGCGTTTGGATAAATAAATATGTCGGACAAATTTTACGTAATCTATGTACCGAAAAAGAAATAAATAAATAAGCCATAACATCTTGTCTATCATTTTTAATAAAGTTTGCATATATATATCTATATCTATATATATCTATATCTATCTCTCTCTCTTTCTCTCTCTCTCTCTCTCTCTCTCTATATATATATATATATATATATATATATATATATATTGCAGATTCTCTACTAATACTTTCCCATTTTTATTCGCTGTACATAGATTGCACATAGATAGAAATAATTCATCACCTCAAAAATTCACTCTATATAAAAATAATATATTGTTATTCATGAATGCACATTTTCTTTGGGAGATTTTATCTTCAACACTGATAATCAACAAACAATATTAAATGTTTACGCTTTCACAGTTTTGCTTGCCATTTGTCAAACTTTAGGACAGTTTTCTTACATATCGATCTACATATAGTCAAAAATATTAACATAAGACGAATGTTAGAAAATAACACCATAATATTATACAGAACTCAATGCAAAGACAAACTTAACATTACTGAAACCGTTGTAATTTTTCTGGAAGTTGCTGTAGTCTAACGTTTACTGTTATATAGGAAGATTAATATTACGTTGAAATTTCAGTACTAGTCGGATTCATCTTAACTAAGTTGTAAATATTGCGAAATAATTTAACGTATACAGGAAAACGTTCAGAAGAACCCCCAAAATATTAAGGAATATATTTTTGTCTTCTGTCATCACTTTCACGCAGTCAAAATTTTTATGCAAAAATAAAGAACTCCGCTTAAAAATGTTAACCGGAACCTATATAACTTTTATCATTCTGATTATCATTATAACTATTACCATATTATATAATTATTAGTATTATCATATCATATAACTATTACCATATTATATAATTATTAGTATTATCATATCATATAACTATTACCATATTATATAATTATTAGTATTATCATATCATATAACTATTACCATATTATATAATTATTAGTATTATCATATCATATAACTATTACCATATTATATAATTATTAGTATTATCATATCATATAACTATTACCATATTATATAATTATTAGTATTATCATATCATATAACTATTACCATATTATATAATTATTAGTATTATCATATCATATAACTATTACCATATTATATAATTATTAGTATTATCATATCATATAACTATTACCATATTATATAATTATTAGTATTATCATATCATATAACTATTACCATATTATATAATTATTAGTATTATCATATCATATAACTACGTCATTCATATCATTATTTAACACTTTGATACACGTTCATCCAATCGTAGTGATCTAGTCACTCAACCCAACCCCCTACAAGTATTTAGTTATTTCTACGTAGTAATTCTATAAGGTATGGAGATATTGATACTCACTTTATCTTGTTGGCACTGGTGCTATGCTGCATCCCAAACCAGATAAGGATTAGAGTAAACGCTGAAGTAGATTCGGCTGCAAAGTTTGCCCAAAACGAAACCCCTGATAATAATTTCAAGATACCTTTGAAAAGTCAAATAAACGTTTACAATCCACAGAATTGGCAAAAGTACTGGAGTAACAACAGATGTAATAAGCTTCTCAAAATCAAACCACATCCTTTAGATGAATGGAAACAAATTCGCAAGGAAAGTAAGAAAAGTTACACCAACTCAACTATAGATAGGCCTTATATACGTCATCCTCATTGTTTGTTTCATTTTCTGCATCTCATCAAGCATTTGCATGTTATTTAATAGCAAAATATATATTTGTATTTTAGAATGTTTTAGACACTATAATGAATGAGTGATACAAATTTTAATAAAGAGTGGCTGGTGGGGAAAGGTGGTTATTCATATCTTTCCCAAGGGTATTTGTGCGTAAGTAAATAAAACGAAGCCAAATGGAATTAGAAATCGGCCATTCGATGAAAAAACCAGTCAAACATCCAAATTTACAGCCCCTGGTATTCACAAACAGTCCACTCTCAAAGTCCTGACCAGGCTTGATGTTGCTTATCATCAGCGATCGTACGGACACCTATGTGACAACGTGATGTGACTGTAACCTACGCTTGGTGATGAATGAAGATCATCCAACATGCACAACCTGCTAAATTGCACAGTGAAACATATTTTAACTACATGTATTTATCCGCTATAAGACACAAATACCACAAGGAAACCAAGATGAGAAATCTATTTGAAAATACTAAAACCGTCAACAAAATTTCCTATCTTAAAGACATACTTAATGCCAAAACCTATAACACCTGACTTTCGGCCATATCACGTTAAATACACCGGTTTTTGCTCGATCACCGAAGTTAAGCAACGTTGAGCCTGGTCAGTAGTTAGATGGGTGACCGCTTGGGAATAAAAGGTGCTGTAAGCGTTTAGTGGCGGATGTGCGTTGTGGTGCAGTGGATATCGGCTCGGAAAGAGAAATCGGTGAGCCGAGTTCGAATTCCAGTTGAATACACTGCATTTCACTTACGCACTGGTACCCGTAGGAAAGGTATTAGTCCGTCCCTTCCCTCCAGTAAAGGGTTAAATAACAAGAGTAGGACTTGGGGACCCTGCACTTAAAAACAAATCCCAATGAATCTTGACACTCGAAAATAAAAAGTATTACTAGACACAAGACTGATGTAAAAACAACAATAAATTATTGAAAGAAAAAGGTATTACCAGCATGCAATAAGTAAATAAAAGTTTAGTTGGTAATAAATGACACGCCGAGGCTGATATGCCATAAAACAAACCAAACAACTATAACACCTACAATAGATCATCTACAATTTATATATCTATAAAATATACCTTTAATCTAAACGAATAAAATTATGTACAAAATTTCGCTAGTTAAAGGCATGAAATTCAATTAAAAATATATGTATTTGAAGCTATAAAATTGCGTGCAATATATATTTAGTTCGGTATTAAATAACACATAAAGGTTGATATGCTTCTAAACTAAAACCACTGAACCCATCGATCTTTCTTCTGTGTCTGAGCCGTTGTATATATATATATATATATATATATATATATATATATATATATATAAAAATCATAATGTTAGTACACCGACATATCAATTAAAATTAACGATTGGAGATTTTTGGCAATTTTGAATTTTAGTAAAGTCATATGTCAGTTTTTGACCGTATAATACTTCATTTTTTATGGAAATTTAAATCTAGTTTTGTGTCTGCATTTGAAAATGTGTTCATTTCTCAGATTTAATCGTTCACTGGGATTTTTTAATAATGAACATTGTATATCTAATCCCCCTATCCTATTGATAAATCGCTTTCCTTATTTCCCTGCCTGCCAACGATTCCTTTCGTCTGGATAAATCTAACCCATTAATTTTGTGAAAATATTTGGACTGAGGAGCGGATATTTATGAAATATCCGCAAAATAAACTATTACAAATGAGTTTGTAAATTCGTCCAATTTATATATAACTCTTAAAGAACGGAAAGGTGTGCAGTTTGCTTAACGGTTACGTTGTAGGTAGTAGAACTAGCGCTATAGTCCGTAACAAAATTCTCTGTAGTAAAAAAAATGTAGTGGCAGCCTATCGATGTGGACAGTGTATGAATAATCACGGAGATGACCATGAGAAACCTCTCCATGATATTTCTCAAAAAAATCATGCATGGTTTTTAATAAGTAAACTGTAGATAACCATGATCACCTGCGTCCTATGTTATTCGGCTTTGAAAGAATAACCCTTTATTTAGTAGAAATGTATCCATCATCCATGAAATTGCTTAAAAGATAATTTGAATCTAGTTAACTCGTTAATGTTTATTTTATATTAACTACTTACTCTTAGAATTAAAACACTCTGTTTTACCTGAAAAAGTTTTTCTACTTTTAACTAAAATCATTTGATAATATATATATATATATATATATACAGTATTGTGCAAAAGTATTAGGACAAGAACTATTTTATCTTTTATGAGGCATATTGACAGAAAATAAACAATTTAATTAAAGTAATTTTATTTGATTTACTCAACAAATTCTTTAACAAGAAAAAATACTTGTTACAAAATAAATTTAATATTTAGTATAATAGGCTTTTGCTTTGATCACAGCCTTCATTCTGTCAGGCATTGACATCACAAGCTTCTTCACTGTATCTAATGGTATCTCCTGCTAAGCAGCTTGTATTTGTTCCCAAAGTCTGTCTTGCGAAGTAACATTCCATTTATTAATTCAAGAGTGGGGAATAAGAAAAAAAGTCAGTCATATCCAAGGATAATAGAATAATGAGTAGTCTCAAAATAACTTGTTTAATAGAAAATAGGAAAAATTAAATATAACTTCTTTTTAATACATTTCTTTTACACCTAGTTTTAAATAATCAACATTTATTAGCAATTTTCCACCCTGTATTTGAATTTCATTGAGGTTTTTAGGAAAATTCCCCCCTGTCCTAATACTTTTGCACACTACCGGTAGTGTGCGAAAGTGTTAGAACAGGGGTAATTTTAAACTTTATTTTGATGCCTCATAAAATTTTATATACTTCTTGTCCTAATACTTTTGCACAATACTATATATATATATATATATATATATATACACATGTGTGTGTGTGTGTGTGTGTGTGTGTGTGTGTGTGTGTGTGTATATATGTAAAAAGTGTATGTTTATAGTTATAAATATCAATATATACATGCAATTTGTTATAGATATCATATTATTTATATATTATATATGCGCGGTACTTATTTGAAAGCGCTCAATATCAGTGATAGAACTGACATATTCATATAGATAGGTGTGAGTTTGCAATCCTGGGTTTCACGCTCTTGCGATCGTCAGACAAACTGATTATTGTTTTTTGAAATTGTCTATATATTTATATATATATATATAATTTCATAAGAAAATTTAAATTCAATAAGAAACGCATTATTTGTATATCTGAAAAACATTATATAAACAAAAAAACTATTCTGCGCGTGATCGTAAATGTTACTTAAAGGGGAACATTATGGAGAAATCAATGAACGAAAAGTTATTAATGGAGAACCCATTATAATAAGATGTTCCCTAATGTAACATTTTGTTTTTCTTGTAATTAAAGGCAACAAACCCAGTATGTATTCAACATCTTTTATTTAAACTTTAAAATTAAGTAAAAATATTAATGAAAAATACAATTTTGTGGTAAATTCTATAAAATTAGTAAAATAGTTTTACTTTGTATTTGCGCGTCTGGTTACGGTTGTCAGTTATCGATTTCAAATTCATAATCACACATGTGTTTATGTAAATCTACGCCTATTTCTTAAGATTGCTTGGGTATAGGCATTCTAATGCTTAATCATGCATTGGAACGTGGTGGATATATTTTGTGAAGTGTGATCTCATATTTCCGGTCATATCTACAGCCGTTAATGGTAAGATGTGGTTCAAATCAGGTTGCATCAAATCCGGTCGAGTCAGGCGCTTTATGTAACCTTGCTATTGACAGGCTATCATAATTGAACGTTTCGCCCACAACTGACTGATGCATTTCCCGAAACGCGAGGAAATAAATCTATTTTTGAAATTGTGTAATGAGATTGACGTTATCAGACAATGGTAGCACGTAATTCCTTCGTAAAGATGGCGTTAGACAAGGCAAAATTGACGAGATAGTTGACGAATAGTTATGGAGAGTTAGTTCTCTGTTCGAAGCAGAGCAAGGTGAAGGTTCAGCAAAAAATAGGAGAGACAAAAGAATCTGATGGAATGAAGGAGAATGCCAAAAATAACGTGGGAAATTAAAGAGAAAGAAGAAAGTCTTTATATGAAGAGAACGTGAGAGGAAGAAAAATGGCTGCTATGATATTATTGGATTGATTATTTTCCTTCTTTCAAAAGGTGTTTCGATAACAAAATATAATATAATAAAAAGGGACGAAAGCGAAGAAAGAAAGAGAGAATGAATGAAAAAAAGAGTGTCACAGAATAAAGCGAGGAATTCAGTAAAAGTAGAATGAAAAAAATAAAGAAAGAAAATAGACCAAAAATAAACGAAGTGTTAGAGGGGAGAGAGTGACGAGAAACGGAAAGTTCATGGATGAAGAAGGAGTCAGTCAGTTAAGTGCAATACGTGATACACGCTTGGGCGATCATGTCTCGAAAGAGACATGACTGACTGGGCAGAAGATTATCCCGCAGTAGGTTGCCATTGCTTTCTGCGGTAGACTGGTTGCCGACCAAAGCTATATAACCCAATCTGTCCTGTTATTTAACCCATAACTGGAAGGAAGAGACGGATTAATACCTTTCCCAAGGGTATTTGCGCGTAAGTGAATGCAATGAATTCAACTGGAATTCGAACTCGTCTCCCCGATCTCTCGTTCCGAGCCGATATCCACTGCACCACAACGCACAAGGAGTACGAAAAAGAAACACAAAGTGAAAAAATACAAATAGAAGAAAGTTGTGTAAAATAAAAATGAAGTATGAAGAAGAAAGACGACAAAAAATAAGTGAAAAATAAGAAGAAAAAGGAGAATAAGAAGATAAAAAGAAAAAAGAAGACAAAATGAAAAGAAGAAGAAAAAGAAGTAAAAAGGAAATAAAGAGAATGAGAACAAAAAAGAAGAAAAAGTGAAAGAAAAAAAGAAGAAAAAGAAGAAGAGGAAAGAAAAATGTAAAGAAAAAAGAAGAAAAAAAGAAAAAATAGAAAAAAGAAGAAAAAGAAAAAAGAAAAGGAATAAGAAAAGAAGAAAAAGAAAATGAAGTAACAAGAAGAAAAAGAAGTAAAAAGGGAAATAAAGAGAATGAGAACAAAAAGAAGAAAAAGTGAAAGAAAAAAGAAGAAAAAGAAGAGGAAAGAAAAATGTAAAGAAAAAAGAAGAAAAAAGAAGAAAAGGAATAAGAAAAGAACAAAAAGAAAATAAAGTAACAAGAAGAAAAATAAGTACAAGAAAAAAAAACGAATCAAATAAAAAAAAGGGACAATTTGAAACATCTCGAAAAAATCTTCATATTTATTGTCGTGAAGAGTAATCAGGCGATCAAGGAATTAACAGCCCTTGAAAAAAAGTGGCAAGCCAATTAGAAAGACATCATTTTTATCTCGAGAATCCTGGATTCCTTATCTCCAAAAACCCTAGATTACTTCCTCCTCCTGTGCTCATTTCACTGTGCATGCAGGGGGTGAACTTTATCTCCTATTTCCTACAAAGTGTTGCCATTGGAAAGCCAACATCACTACGTATACATTGAGCCAATTAAGTTCAAATACATTTACGGTAAGTCTGAATATTCCTTTCTGAATTTTCCCACATAGTGAATGTTTAACACGATCCATGTTAACAGAAAATACAAGGATCGACAGATATACCTCACATAGATACCTCCCAGAAAGACATCTCGCATAATGGTAAGACCTTATGTACAGGAAGTAACTGAAATACCACAGACATTTTAAACTCATTTGCTTGGTGCTAATGAACTAAGGCAAGTGCCAATGATATTTTCGGCTACTTAATGTCTTACCTTTATGTGGGAGGTATTTCTAGGCGGAACCTATGGGAGATATTATTGCTGCACCCTGTATATAGATACTTTAGGCATTTACTGTTATTAGTTATTATTGCACACACACAAAAATATTTACATGCATACTATTTTACTAATATTTGATATTGTTATAACGTTTCGGCCGTTGTGCTTTCCCACCTTCATCAGGTTCAAATTCCCTGTACGTTATCGAGATGAACATAAACCTGATAAAGACCAAAAGGCACACTAGTCGAAACATGGTGATAACACCAACAATGATGAGTACAATATAATTGCTTGATCCGTTTTTTACGGCTTATCAACATATTGCCGGCTATTTAAAGACATAAATATTTTAAGAGTTTAAGAATTTTGGGGGGTGAATGAGGATTTCGTGATACAAGTTTTACTAATTAGCTTATAACTGAGAGGAAAAGAGGTGGATTCATACTTTTGCCGAAAGTATGAACGAACCAAAGTTCCGCGCGTACTCGAACGTGTCAGTCGAGCTGTGTGTCGCCAGACAGTGAACGGCACAGTCGGGGCTCGGTCTACGGACTGAGACTCGGCCGAGAAGAATAAATAAAATCTCTGCTTTCCAGCAATGTTCGACTCTGTCGAGAAGTCGTTTACGGACAGAGACTCAGCCGAGAAGAAAACTAGGTTTCTTGCCTGATCTCGCATACGCAGAGTCTGGACAAGTTCGAAACTTAACCCGAGTGTCTGCGCTCAGGTTTCCTAAGAAAAACCCGTCAATGTGTCACATCCTATCTCAGTTGGGGGACTTACGGTAAATACACAGAGTTCCATGTAAACTCTAAGATATCATACAAACTCTCTGATTATTTACCCGAGTTCTCCACACAAAAGTGCAGGATGAAATACAGAGTTTGTTATTCCGGGTGCGTACGCACGGAAAAAGAAAATTCACTTCAGAAACCGCATAAGAGTGATCGGGTCTAGTCTAACTTTCCCTAAAAGAGACTTTGCCCTTTTCTTCAGCCTAGCCCCGTTTACGTTCCTCTCGGCCCGAAGGCAGAGAGTCCGACAAAGTTGAGTTTGATTGGAACAGACAAGCTCTCTGTATTTGGTCAAGAAGCGACTTGTCCGGAGCTCGGTCTTAGAAGCGGTATGGGACTAGAACTGAAACACAACGAGGGCTGGGCAAATTTTGACCCTTGGCTCGAGTGTACCCGCTCGGGTTCCCCAAGTAAAGGCCGACATTGCAACACATTCCGTTTCAGTGAGGTGGGTGGGGACTGTGGGTAAATACTCGAACCGGAAACTGTCAGTAAAGATCCCTTTCTTCGGGCAGAGAACGACTCAGTCGGAACTCAGCCTACGGACAGAGAAAAATAAACAAGCATAGTGCCTGATCCTGCGGATGTGGAAGCTAAATAAATTTTGACACTTGGCACCAGTTCACGCGTTCGGGTTCTCCACGATAAACCCGAGTAAGTAGGAAAACTTTGGTAAATATCCAGAGTTCCAATAGAGCTCGCAATTGTCAAACTCTGTCTTCGGACAGAGTATGGTTCAATCGTGGCTTTGTCTACATACGAAGACACGGGTGAGAAAAATAGACCATGCAAGGTTTCCAAATTTATATCCGACTTTGTGTCACATCGCGTTTCAGTCAGGAGATTTTGGGTAAATATATAAACACTGAATCACGACAAAAAACAGAAAATTATATAACAAGCACCAAACAAAAAACAAAAGCAAAACCACAAAGCCTACTGTAGTTTTCGCATTGAGAGTTATAATCGTGCTATGTCGGTTGCTAATCGACTTAACGCACCCAAAATGTTAGGAAACTTGGTAATCTTCCACTGAACGCTGACTCCTTAGTATTCGGCTAACAGCCGACTAATATCAACTGCCTAGTAGTTCTCCAATAGAATTCAAAAGAACTCCTATAAACTTCCCAAGAATTCCCCAAGAACTTCTCGAGTTAACTTCCTGTTAACTCTTATTAATATAGGAGGGAGAGTCCATTATCTGAGGAATAGATGCGTTTCCCCATAACACCTACAAAAACAAATACAAACAAAAACACAAACACCCAACAAAGACTTAAAAGAAGAAACCCTTAAGCAGTCAAATATACCAAGACAGTAAGAAAGATGTCAAATCAATAAGACAAATGAATACAACAAAAAGAGGTCAATCTAAATGTAAAGAACAAACCAATCGAAAAAGCATTTAAGCAGACAATCACTCCCGCGTACATTAAAAGGCAATAAAAACATTAAAATAAAATAAAATAACTTCAAAATAAAAACAAAAAAGAAATTAAAAATAAACAACCAATCGCAAATAAGAACAATGTCACAAAATATCAACTCACACCGAGCTCTATACGAAAATAAAAAAAAACAAAAACAAAACTCCACACAAGGACAAAATACCAAGCCTCGATGAGTGAAGACATCATACCGGTGTTCTCGAAGCTTCGGTATGAGTTAAAGTAAGAAATTCTTTGCATTAAACACACACACACACGTATATATATATATATATATATATATATATATATATATATATATATATCCATATGTGCTCTGGTCAATTTTATTATGACCAAAAACTAATCAATCAATCAATCAATCAATATATATATATATATATATATATATATATATATATATATTAGGGGCGCGAGGAATAGTGAGAGAGAGAAAAAACTCACCGTTATTGAATAAATGCATTCGGAACATGGTCATAGTGACTTAGTGAATTTAATTTCGTCCAAAGGAAGCTGATTTATGTAAATTGCTTGGTTCAAATGATTAGATGAAATTGTCAAACTGGTTCTGGTTGAGGGAAAATTAGCATTACCTAAAATAACGGACATGTGCAGAAGAGCACCAGTGAATGCACAATACTGCACATGGGGTGGAGCATAAGAAAGCAGTTTCAGTCGAGATTTTAGCTGTGACATTCTAATTGTTAGGTATGAATTTCGCCTAAGCAACATGAAAGTATAGATTCATCCCGTCTTTATCAACGTTTCTGGTTGTTAGTGGCGGATGTAACTGTCTGGGGAATATTTTCATGGCATACATTGCGTCTC
The DNA here is from genome assembly GCA_037127315.1 of Ascarosepion bandense. Lineage (NCBI taxonomy): Eukaryota > Metazoa > Mollusca > Cephalopoda > Sepiida > Sepiidae > Ascarosepion > Ascarosepion bandense. The sequence goes on from JBBBDQ010001887.1 coordinate 285,356, forward strand.
TTGGTACCAATTAAATCACGTTAATAAGTTCCCTGTATACCTAGATGTTCTGGCTGAACACAGGCCTCAATTTATAATTAAGATGAACCAATCATCTGGTGGTCATTTCCAGCAAGACAAGACAATTGTTGGGTCATGAAATACAGCAATGAGCTTACTGCATTAAAGTGGGCTTCCCACTCAGCGGATCTTAAATCCAAAGAATGACTTTGGTTTGCGAGGGATATGGAGATTCGAATCTGTGAAATACTGTCAAAGATTCAAGAATAATTTCATATATATGAATCTATAAGGATGGAAAGTAACTTTTCTTTTTCCATCACCTTACCAAGCATTATTCAATCACGAAAAAAGCACGCTATCACTCTTTGGGTATTGTCTTAGAATTCTCCTATCCCATTTATCCCACATTTCCTTTTCACTGGCAGAGAGGTCAGGAGATTGAGCCGGTGAAGTCACAATTTCTAAAATGTTGTTCCTTTCTTTAAACTCAAACGTATTTTGACATAATTTAAAAGAATGTTTTTGATCGTTGTCTTGTTGAAATGCGAATTTTCTCATCAATTATTCGTAAATCAATTGTATATCTTGTTTCTACAAAAATAAAAAAAAATTGTTGATTCCCTTGACCCGAATCAAATTTCCATTCCTTTTGATAATCTCATAATGGCAACTGAGTAGTAATGGTGAAAACAAAATATAATGTTTCCCATATAAAATATTCATAATTTAGCAAAAAGTAGAACGAAGAAGACATTTCGAAATTTGAACTATTTTATAGGGAGAGCAATCTGAAGAAAGAATAAAAAAATATCTCATTTTAAGATGTTTTTAAAAGAAACGCTAGGTGGCCCTAAATTTTAGTTTATCTCTCTCTCTCTCTCTCTCTGTCTCTCTCTCTCTCTCTCTCTATATATATATATATATATATATATATATATCATAATGAAGTGCCTGACAAAATCGAAAGAAGGATCTGCAATGTAATCGAACCTGTCTTGGCATCTCGACTTCAGTCACTTTCTCACCGACGTGATGTGGCTTCCCTCTGTCTTTTCTATAAATATTTTTATTGCAACGGCTCTGATGATTTTTTTCTCCCCTGGTGTCTCGTTCATGGGAATTTAAGCATGCTGCTAGATGGGCAACTAGGTCCAACCCTCTTACGATTGAAATAGCTAAATCTAACCGCCACTTCTATTCAAAGAAATTTCTTCTCGCACTTCCAAACTGTAAAACTCTCTTCTGTTTACTTGTTTCTTTGGCAGCTACAATCTCCAAAAATTCAAATGAAACGTGAATTGCCAATCTCTAAATTCTTGAATCTTTTATCCTTTCTTCAATACCATCTTTACCCAGTCTTTCTTTTAGTGTAACTCCTTGCTCACTAATGGCGAATCAGTTTTGCTTTAGCCGAAACGATATATATATTAAACTTCCAGTTGCGGGTTCGCAAAAAGCCTTGTTGTACATTTAAAAACGTTCGAAAATCAATTATTACAAATTGTTTGAAGATACTGAGGTTGCGTAAATAACTGGCTTCCAAATGATATTCAAATATTCAAAAGCTCTGAATTAAGCACTTTTTATTACAACAATATACTGGTTTAATTTAATTAAGACCAAAAACTGATTAACAATAAATTTAAATGTATAATTAATTTTACCGTTAATTCTTATTATTCGAGATCTGTTCCATTTGCGCATGAACTGCGTTGTGGTACCTTATACCCGGGGCTGACTCGTTAATTATGACGCTTGTCCTCGTCGACGGTCGTGACGGCACCAGTTGTGACACTGCCACCCGAATGGCCGGTTGGTTTGGTCGCTGTTGCTGGTCGTAATGATCTCGTCCGACGATGTCATCACAAAAGCTGGTTTACAAGACGTCTATTGCAACAACGCGCCATTGTACCACGTTGTGAAATGAGCGCAGAGGTTGTGTCGTGTAATTTTAGTAGTCGCCTTTTGATTAGAGCCAGTCCGGACACTGGTGTACACTTGTGGTAAAAAAAATAAATACGGCACCAAAAAAAAATAAAAAAAAAAATTAATAAAATAAATGAATAATATCGAACAAGCTTGGATAGTTACAAAGAATGTCTTTATATAAAAAAAAACAATGTTTTTGTTTCACAGGAGCAAACAATACAGTTGTCAGAATGATAATACAGTTGTCGGAATGCCGGTTTACAACGGAGAGAGAGAGAGAGAGAGAGAGAGAGAGAGAGAGAGAGAGAGTTTAAAAACATCAGAGCTTTCAATCCTTAAATAAAAATGTCTTTTCCAAGTTTTGTTGAAGTAAACAGAGCTCTTCAATTTCTCACTAAAGTCTTTTCACGTATTCTTTAAATTTTCATTAAAATCTTTTCCCATATTCTCTCTAATCAGGGCTGTCAATACTCTATGCAACTTCTAGAATAACAAAGTCCTTTCGGGTCCTTATCGGATTTTAACGGAGTTTAACAGACTTTACCGAAGTAGAGCGAACGAGGAATCAGAAGTTTCGATTCTTTCATGATTAAAAAAAGACAATAACGTTCTTTCGGGATTCATATCGAAGGCGCATTATTCCAAATTAACTCTTTAAGTTAATCGGCGGCAGGCTTCATTAGAAATTAATTCTTTAGCCATAAGTTCTGTGCTAGCTGACCGACCGTGGGTCATGGTTCCTCCAGTTGGAAACCCTTTTCCACAGTCGTTAAATTTCGACTGCAAATTCCAGAAACTGGCTGCAACTCGACTGAAGAAAACTGAAAAAACTGACAGCTTCTCACAGCTAGTCAACGATATTTACCAACCTTCCCACGCAAGGCTAGATGTGACACATGGTCAATTTATAGTGGGTCTTCCCGGCCATATAGCCGGGCCCAAAAATGTCTGTCTATTTTTACCGAGTCGTGTTTCTACCCTTCGGCGGTACCACGACTGGGTTAGTGCTCTCTGCTCGGAAGCAGATAGCGCCCTCTACCCGCAGGCAGAGAGCTGACAGTGTCATAGTAACAGCGGCAAATGCCGACTGACACGGTATTTACCAACCTACCCATGCAAGGCTAGATGTGACACATGGACATTTTATAGTGGGTTTTCCGGCCATATAGCCGGGCCAAAAAATGTCTGTATTTTTACCGAGTCGTGATTCTACCCTTCGGCGGAACCACAACTGGGTTAGTGCTCTCTGCTCGGAAGCAGAGAGCGCCCTCTATCTGAAGGCAGAGAGCTGACAGTATCGCAGTTGGCAGCTAGTGGCCAGCTAGTCAACCGATTTTTCTCGCAGAGTCCGGATTTTTATAACCATCCCCAATCCTCTCGGGGGATTTGGCCTACTCAAAGCTTTTGACCAATGAGATCGTTTCCACACGCACGATTTGTGGCTCGACGAATGAGGTATAATCATGCATATTTAGATATTTAAATTCCCACAATTCCTGTTCTCAGGGAACATCAGTTGAGGAATTTAACCTTACTTGACCTCATTAGATAATCCTGACATTTTATTATGACTGCGACCATTTCGTCAAATTTCTACCTAGTCCAAAATAATGCGTATCGTATATGAAAAAGAAGGAAAATTATATTTCTCTCCTTCCCTCAAATTGTCAGCTAACTTATCTATTCCCCGGATTTTACAAGTATACGATAGTATTAAAATATTTTTTTTTACATAAGCTCACATCGCGAATATTAGTTCAACAAATAATGCTACTAATATTAATTCCTCTCTTTCCGCTGTATTAAACCAAACAAAAGAAAGTATAACCGCGGGAGATAGTGTCACTGTGTTACTTAGAATTTTTTTTTTGTATTTTGTCTTTTTACACTTATATGAAGCAGAACATGTTCCGGTAACAAGATGTAATAAAAAGAACAAGTCCGTTTCATAAAACCAAGCGTACATGATCAGGTAGGAATAGGCTAGAAGGAAACAAAAAGTCTATGAATCACGGGTGTTTAGGGTGTCAACAAAAGAAAGTGATAAGGAAAAAGTAAGAGGAGGTTTATTTAGAAAACGAGAAAACGATGGAAGAATTGAGAAGACATTTTAGAAATAATGTAAGACAAACAAAAGAACTGTGGCAGCTGGATTAGTTAAATCGAGATTTGATAAAACAGGAATTCAATGAAAAATTGAAGCTGTTCAGAATACGCCATTCTACTTTGATGTGCGCTGTGGTGCAGTGGATATCGACTCGGAACGACCATCGGGGAGCCGAGTTCGAATTTCATTTACATCCCTTGCATTCACTTACTCACAAAAACCATTGGGAAAGGTATTAATCTGTCTTTTCTTTCCAGTTATGGGTTAAATAATAGGACAAATTGGGTTCTATAACCTTGGTTGGTAACCAGTCTACCGCAGAAAGCAATGAAAACCTACTGCGGGATGGCAACCTACTGCCAGTCATGTGTCTTTCGAGATATCATTAAAGCGTGTATTACGTATGGCATTTAACTGACTGACTGAAAATATAATAGTTGGAATCATGATTAAGGCTTCTGCAGGTCATAAAGTGGGGATCAGTTTTCTATTGTTATGAAGTAATATAATGATCCCCACACTAATTACTAAATAATAATGTAGTACATTTCTGCACATCTAGTTATGAGTCAAATAACAGGACAGATTTGGTTCTATGACCTTGGCTGGCAACCAGTCTACCGCAGAAAGCAATGGCAACCTACTGCGGGATAATCTTCTGCCCAGTCAGTCATCTCTCTTTCGAGACCTGATCGCCCAAAGCGTGTATCACGTATGACACTCAACTGACTGATTTTGATACAGAGAAAGATGGTGGATATTTACTTTCATAGGATCTCCAGCGACAACTACGGAAGAAATGTTGTAAACATACAAAGACATGAATAATAGAGTTAGAGTTTTGATTTCGACAATGACATCTATGTGCAGAGGTAAACTCAAAATTTACTGTGGTGTTCAATGCTTGAACGGCAAAACACCCGCAGTGGGGAGCGAAAACTTGACCTGGATGTTTGGGTTACTTCTACTACTGAGTTCCTTTTTGCATGCTTCTCTGTGATACTGTCCCATCAGTTATCCTCAAACATCGCTATATCATCCATTTCAGTCTTCTGTGCACTTTCAAGCTGCTTTAGGGATATTTCAGTATGGGCGTCGTTGGCCCTGGTGCAATCTTTGAAACCTTTCCACGGCCTAACATGCATTCCCTTTTCTTTAGAGAGCTCGCCATGTAGAGGTTTTGATATTGTCTGTTCGAAAGAAAATTGTTCCACGCATCCGGATGTCATACCCTGTCAATCTGAGTCGGGCTTTTAGGATCATAAATATAATAATAATAAATCCAAATATAATAATAATAATAATAATAATAATAATAATAATAATAATAATAATAATAATAGCCCAAAAGAAAATAAGCCATCTATTTTACATGGATGACTTGAAGTTATATGCTAAGAATAATAACGAGCAGGAAGGTCTTCTGCAAACTGTAAAATGCTCCAGCGAAGACACTGGATTGAAATTCAATTTGAATTAATGTGCTAAATCTACAGTTTTACGTGGATCGTTACAAAAAATATCCTCAATTAGCTTAGACGCTGCTGTAACAATAAAAGAATTAATGCCAGAAGAAGCTTATAAATACCTAGGTGTAAATGAGAGTGAAAAAAATCACCATAATAAAATGAAGGAAATAGTGCGTAAAGAGTACTATAGAAGGCTACGACTAACATTAAAAACTGAATTGAATTCTCAGAACAGAATTATGGCCATTAATAGCCTTGCAATCCCAATTGTCCAATATAGTTTCAACATCTTAAACTGGACTCTAAACAACATCAGGCGAATGGATTCTAAAGCAAGAAAGCTTCTTTCTAAGCATGAGATGCATCATCCAAAGGCTGATGTAGACCGTCTATACATACCCCGTAAAGAAGGTGGAAGAGGTCTTATTCAGCTAGAATTGTCATACAAGACAACAACTATTGGCTTACTAACATACATAGAAACAACAAAGGGCTGGATGATACAATTAGTCAAACAACATGAAAACAGAAAGAAAAATATTCAATAATAAAAGAAGGCAGGAAATACAAACAAGATTTACATTTAGTAGATTCTGTAGAAAATCAAAACAGAAGACAAGAACCAACAATTGTGGCAAAAAATATGAAAATGAAAGCCAAAGATAAAGCTCTTGAACAAATGAAACAACGCTGGCAAGACAAAGCTCTGCAAGGCCAATATCCAGAACGTGCCAATAAATTCAATGTTGATAAGGTTAACACTCATTGATGGTTACGTGCATCTGGATTAAAGTCTGAGATTGAAGACTTGATTCTTGCAGCGCAAGACCAAAGTCTTTCTACAAGAAACTTTCAGGGAAATATTATGCATAATAATGCGGATCCAAAATGCAGGTTTTGTGATAAAAAACAAGAAACAATAGACCATCTAATCTCAGGATGTTCTGTACTTGCCCCAAATAAATATAAACATCTTCACGATAGAGTGGGGCAATATTTACATCAGACAATGTGCCAACACTATGGAAAATAAGTAAACAAACACTGGTATGAACATCACCCAGCACCTGCTACAGAAATAGAAGATGTCACTATTCTATGGGATTACACCATCTACACAGACAGAAAACTTGAAGCAAATAGGCCGGACATTAGTGCTAAAAACCAGAAAGAAAAAACTTGTCTATTAATTGATATGGCTTGTCCAGAGGATTGTAACATAGCAACCAAGGAATTCGAAAAACTGTCAATATATAAAGACAAGGAAATTGAAATAAAAAAAATGTGGAAATTGAAAACAAGAATCGTGCCATTGATAGTAGGTGCACTTGGAATGATAAAAAATGGAACAAAACAACACATTGAAAGAATCCCTGGAAACCCCAGCTTAAGAGATATACAAAAAATTGTCTTGTTAATTACAGCCCACACACTAAGGAGAACTTTTTGTATGTAACTCTAGGGATGATACGGAAGATAGAAAAAACATGAAATGTAGCCATAACAACACGCCACGACCTGCCTTAGACTTGGTTGTTAGTGCAACCATAGAAGAATTAGAAATATGATGGAAAATGACAACATAATCATAATAATAATAATAATATTGTACATACAAGTACAGATCACACATTACAAATAGCTTTAGCTATGAAAAATGTGTGTGATCTTGGTTGGTTTTATTCTTTATCAATTATGGTAAGTAAAAAAATTCATGAAGCCATTTATGAACTTAAGTCTCTGGTCGGAACCAGGAAGGAAATTAGTATACAACAGAAATAATAAAAAAATATAAAGTTTTCGTTAGTTGATCAGTTGGATCAATTATTCAAATAGTTTAGTATAAATTCTATAAAACTCTCTTGTCATTGTGTCCATTCCGCAGGAGGCACGTTAATAATCTACATATGTAATTACCTTCATGCGTCGAAAGGTCGCTGGATTCTGGATATCTTTTTCGGAAATATGTTTTTTACCCTTTTACAGTGAAACAGATAAGATGTAACCGCAACTTCTACACGAACATCTTCATTTCTTGCACTTCCCGCCGCCTGTGGAATTCCCTTCCACATACTTGCTTCCCCAACAGCTACAAACTCCAGAAGTTTAAATGTAAGGTCCTCCTAACACACTAACTTGAAGCTATTCTCTCAAATACTCTCAACATCTACCCAACCCTCATTCTCGGTATCCTTACCCGTCTATCACCCTCCTTCTGAAATTTCCTATATCTAACCATCATTTCTCATCACTTTCCCCCTATGTAACCCCCTGCGCAATAGTGGCAGTGGAATGCCTTGCTTGAGGTGAAACGATTAAAAAAATATGTTGTTTGTTGAAATTACAGTTTCTTTGTAATAAATTGTTCTGAATGTTTCATTCTTGTGTCGAACTCTGGCCATTATTTCTTTTGTTTAACTTTTCCTTTGTGTCACACACATAAGTCAAATACTTTCTCTTATACTGGTATATATATATATATATATATATATATATATATATATATATATATATATATCAAATGGAAATCAGTACAATTGATACCTTTTGAAGAAACCGTAATGTTTATCTTTGAATTTGTGATCGAGTTAACGTGACTCAAGTTGTTGCATAACGAATATGGATTTTCAATTCAGTCACTGTATTTATCGATCTAAATTTGATATTTTGTATTACAAATTATTCAGTCACAAAACTTGGAACAGCTTTACCATTTCGCAACGTAATGCTAATAATGATTCGATCGTCAACAAAATAGCAGACAAATGGGCACCATTGTTATTACGGGTAAGGAAAATTATATTTTATCTTGCGAGGATGTTTAAGGGACAAAGGTTTTATGAAGAGTAAAAATAGACCATGACCAAAATTACAGAAAACAAAATAGAAAAGGTAATTTCTGAAATAAAAGGAAAGAGTTTCAATTATGAAACTAAATTCAGAATATTACGTTCAGAACAAACACCATCTATTTTTACGTATTTCTGATGGCGCCTTCGTTCGGTGTCTGATTTGATAATACCCAATATATCAGGGTTTTTTTCCAAATTTCAATTTTTATTTTGCTGTTATACTTTGAAGCATAGTGAAAATAGCAAAACCATACAATGGTGACAACATATTCAGATAGTATCAGGAAAAAGAATTAGCTATTATGATGTTCGACTTCCCAAAAAAATTCATGCCTTAACTGTGCATATATAAAATATTATATTTGCTTAAGAAAGTAATAAATATACATAAGCATTACTAGAAATATATATAAAACACGGTCTTATAGATTTATTTTCATATATATTTTTTTTCATATATACATATATTTTTATATTAAATTTTACCCCTTACATTAAATCTTACCGCAAACGGTGATCTAATTAAAACGTAAAATTTAATAGAAAAAATCGATTTCCTAAATCCAAAATGAAGATTAAATATATCGATACCCTGATATCCCATCGGGTCTGATCAAAATCAGGTTTTCAAGCCTTTTATTTTAGTTTTTGCTTCGGGTTTTGGACTGACTAGGTATAATTGTAGTTTTTGGTCTCAGTTATGATACCATTTACTCAGAGGATTTATTTAGCCATCAAAATTAAGTTTACGACGAAAAAAAACTAATTTGATATCGATACCAGGAAATTAAAATTTGACTTACATGCATTCATTTTTCTTTCAGTCTACGGTTTCGCTTTAGCTGGAAACAACTATTGCTTTTTAGTCTTTCGTGCCAACGTCCAAAGAGTCTGATCTCTAGGATCATGGATTAGTTTTAAAGCTTTCATTACACTCGAGCAACTGCTAGTATATATATATATATATTATTGGGCCCGTTTCGTCAAAAATTACGTCAGAATATTTATGTCTATACACCATCTAAAATGACGGCAACGTATATATTGATGTACCAACTATTGAGTATCTTACATTAAGGCATAATAAAAAAAAAATCCACACCGTTCGGCTTGGTAAGAGGAAAATCAAATATATATATATATATATATATATATATATATAGAGAGAGAGAGAGAGAGAGAGAGAGATTATAGTTATCAGGGAAACCAGGAATCATAGGTGGGAATGTGAATTTAAAAAAAGCTGTTGGAAAAGAAGTGACGATTTCAATGGTAAAATTGTGGGACTTAGATGCCAACCTAGTCAGTCAGTCAGTCAGTCAGTCAATCAGTCAAGTGTCAAACGGGATGTACGCTTGGGCGATCATGTCTCGAAAGAGACATAATTGACTGGGCAGAAGATTTACTTGCTGTAGGTTGCTATTACTTTCTGAAGTAGACTGGTTGCCAACCAAGGCTATAGAACCCAATCTGTCATGCTATTTAATCCATAGCTGTAGAAAAGATTACTACTTTTCCCAAGCGTATTTGCGTGTAAGGAAATGCAACGAATTCAACTGGAATTTGAACTCGGCTCTCCGATTTCTCGTTACAGTCCGATATCCACTGTACCACAAGGCCAACCTAGTAGCTCGCTTAAATTCGTGTAGTTAGGACACAAAAACAATGTTGCCTAAAGAAAAAAACTTCCATGAATAATGTCTTTTTACAAAAATTGTTTTTATTTGGTTTTTAATTTTATTGAGAATAATTTACTAATTCTTAAATCTTTTAACATTTTGTATTAATTTGCAGAGGTAAAGTGATATTGTTATTGACAAAAACATATTTATTTAATAATGAAAAAAAAAACAACTTATGATCCCCTGTAACTGAAATTAATTTGTAAAAGTGCAGAATTTTGTAAATATGGCTATCACGACATTATAAAAGTTATAAACTCTGTAACTATAGAATTCTTGAAGCCATAGTCATTAAAATTCAGTAAAATATTTGATTGCTTAATATAATTATAAATTAATTTTAAATTTATTAGTTAAAAATTATATAAAAAAAGTTTTCATGTTATATCCGTTAAATAATATTAACCAATATGTCACCGTAGGAAAATTAATTAAACTTCCGACTGTTAAGAGAGCTGTCAGGCAGTCAATAGAATTGTAAACACCACGTAAAGCTACATCCGTGTAAATAAGTGTTTGCGGTACCTTAAACTAAAATCAAGTAATATTTGTTAAAATCAGATTAATTAAACTTTAATAAGCAATCCTTCTGCATATAATCTTTTAGGAAATCATATTTTACTTTTAAACGATGTTTTTTTTAATAAAAAGAATTACGTCATACCGAGAAAAAAATATAGTTAAACATCATTCATCTTTCGAAATGAAAAAGAAACATTCTAATGATATTGAATGCGTTTCGAAAGTATTTTTCTGTTGGAAATATTAAATCAATCAAAATATTAAATGAGACAGCATGAAATTAAAAGTAAAATAAAAGCTTCAAGAAAGATTTTTCATTAAAAAATCATTTTAAATCAAAGGTATCGCTTTACTTTGAATGTATACTTATTTATAAATGGAGCTTTGTCTGTGTGCGTGGGTCTGTGTGTGTGTGTCTCTCTCTCTCTGTGTCTGTGTGTGTCTGTGTGTGTGTGTGTCCGTTACCTATAGACTCCGAAAGGGCTGAACCGATTTTCTTGAAACTTTACACAGTTGTACTATAGGCGTCTGCGAGTGTTCTTAGCTAGGTTTTGTGTCGAGGTACCCCGATAAATATCGAAAATCGATAATCGAAAAAATCGGGTTATAGAAGGAGTGGTCCGATTTTAATAAAATTTGATACACTCATAGACAAAGACATCAGAAACAATATTCAGAAGTTTCAGGGTTGCAGTTCTTAAAATAGTGCATAAATTCAATAATATATATATATATATATATAAGTCAAGATGTTTGTGTGTGTGTCTGTTTATCTCCCTGTATGTCTGCATTTTTTCAGCCCTTTTATTTTAGTTTTTGATTCGGGTTTGGCTCTAAGTAGGTATAATTGTAGTTCTTAGTCTCAGCCATGATACCATTTACTCAGAGGACTTATTTAGCCTTCAAAATTTATGTCGAAAAACTTATTTGATATTGATACCAGGTAATCAAAATTTGACTTAGATCCATTCATTTTTCTTTCAGTCTACGGTTTCGCTTTAACTGGAAACAACTATTGCTTTTTAGTCTTTCGTGCCAACGTCCAAAAAGTCTGAGCTCCAGGACCATAGATTAGATTTAAAGCTTTCATTACACCCGAGCAACGCCGGGCTATACAGCTAGTATATATATATATATATATATATATATATATATGTATATATATATATATATATATATATATATATATATATATATATTAAAGCTTATATAATATCATTTCCGCAAACCAGGTTTCTACCATCTGGTGTCTTCAGGCGATTTACAATAACTAATTTTATTGGGAATTATTTTATGAACACGCAATTTTCAAAATTAGAAGAGGTTTTAACTTTTGCGTAATACAACTCGTATTCAAATGAAAAATATACACGAGCTCTACAATATAATTGTATTGAACACATTTTTATGTAACTGTCTACTAGTCTAATTTAATTATGACCCAAAACTAAATTTTTAAATAATTATATATATATATATATGTGTGTGTGTGTGTCTCTCTCTCTCTCCCTCTCTCTCTCTCTCTCTCTCTCTCTCTCTCTCTCTCTCTGTGCATAAATATGTGTAAGTGTGTTTTACTGAAATATATGTGTTGAATTTCTCTCATCAAATTTTTCCACGCATACTGAACCAGGGAATCAAACGGTGTCAAAGATGGAAACAGAAACACACGCACGCGCACACACTCACACAATCAAACACACACAGATAAAACGAGAGAAATAGAGAAACGTTGCTTACTTCATGTCTATATCGAAACAATTGTTTTATAGATACATATATACGTATATATAGTGATTTATAACTTGCTTTAATGAAATAGTCTAAGAGAGAACATCAGACAGGAATCAAATAAAAGGGGCATAATTCAGAAGAAATTAAATATAGACGCTTTGACCATCGAAACCTTATAGAACGGAGTTGTAAAATCGCACTCACGTGAGTTACGTCTCATTTCTCTGTAGATGTCAGTATTTGGACATGAGAGCCATTCTGGCATTTATGAGTGTGAAGAAACTAAACTAATTAAATACCAAACAGTAGCTAGCGAGGAGCCAGGCTCTTTAATAATTAAATACCTTGTGAATGCTTTATCTCAGTGACGACATAGAATTTGGTTTGCAGACATTGAAACACAAAGTTTTCATATATATATATATATATATATATATATATATATATATATATATATATATATATGAAGAGCGGGAGTTGGAGGGAAAGAGAGCATGAGTAACAGTGAGAATTAATAGAGGCCCAGAAATCTTAACACCTGCTACAATTAAAGCGGTATCACATAGTTGCGAAGTGACAATGGAAAAACTTTTTCATAAAACAATGTAGTGCCTCCTAACATATAAGTAAACCTATGTCTCACAATGGTTTATATATATATATATATATATGTGTGTGTGTGTGTGTGTGTGTGTGTGTGTGTGTGTGTGTGTGTGTGTATGTGTATTAATATTATATGTATATATATCTGTATATATATATGTATGTGTGTGTGTCTTTCTGTTTGTTTATGTATGTGTGTCTTGCTCTCCTTATGTATCTATATATCTATCTATCTATGTCGTATTTAAATATTTATACATATTTGGCTTTCCTATTATATTTATTTTCTCTCACTATCTTACACACACACACACACACACTCTCTCTCTCTCTCTCTATATATATATATATATATATGTGTGTGTGTGTGTGTGTGTGTGTGTGTGTAAATTATTTTCGTATATTGTATCTGTAAAAGAACAGAATGAATAGGCTTTTCGTTATCCGAGAGACAAATGTTGTATTTATTTTTGTTGCATGTGTTATACGAAGGCAAAGATGACATCGGTTTATCAGTGCTTTTAAATTTGTAAACGTTTATGAATATTTTGAACGTTGAAAACATGCGGAGGACACAGAACGTCCTAATTCATAACGCATACATAACAATTTATCAAATGCACTGTTCACACACAGAAATAAATTTAACCACAGTTTTGATCTAATAATGTTAAACTTAACAAAACAGTAATTAATTTACTCAAACAAAAATTATCAAGAGTGCTATCAAATCTGATCAAAATATGAATCTATGCTCCGGCTTCTTGCAAATTTTACATTTTCTGAAAGAATAACTTTCGCAATTGCAACCATATAAAAAATCCAAAGAAAAAGGACAAATTCATTATTCATAGACAATACGTATTTATATTACTTGAATATTACTAGCTTACCTTTGTCTTATCAGACTTTGAATTATGACACTTTGTGTCCACCACATATTTCAATTGACCTTTCAACCACTTGATGAATATTAAATATTTTTTTCAAATTTAAAAGCATCTATGAACCAATATTCACTTACTGCTGTGTATAATTTTGCTAAGAAGTGTATTTTACATTGAAATAATTGTTTGATGGAACAATGCATGACCGGCAGAATCTAAAAGACAATAAATATTGTTTTGAAAGGACAGGAGTGCTAAATCCGAGGTGGCAAGCAAAAATTTGTTTCGATAGACAGCGTATTCAGAATCAGATAATTATAAACATTCGAATATAGTAAACAGATGCGTGGCGGGTGGATGGCGTGTCAGACGAAGTTTGCTTGTCTAAGGGAAAGATGAGAGAAAGGCAAAGTAGACAAATCATTCCTTCACACTTACATTTCTTCAAACTAACTCACCTGATATCTTAGCCCTATGTGAAACTAACCTTAGCCCTTCTATCTCCTCTTCTGAGTTTTACGTTCCTGGCTACCTTCCCCTCTTCAGTAAGGACTCCAATGTTCATATGCATGGGCTTGGTGTCTATGTCAGCGAACACCTTCCCCTAGCTAGGGTGACATCTCTTGAATCCCTAGATCATTCTCCCATGTGCTTCCGTCTCTCACTACTAAGCTCGATTAGCTAGCTCTTCTTTCTCTACCGCTCCCCTTCCTCTCCTGACTGTTCGTTACTTGACAGCATCTCTGACAACATTGACAAATGCATTTCTTCCCATCCCTCTGCCCATATATTCGTGTTTGGTGACTGTAACGCCCAACACACCGAGTGGCTGGAGAACTCTGTTACCGACCCTGCTGATGTCCACACCATGAATTTTTCAATCACCCAATCCCTTACGCAACTGGTGGACTTCCCCACGCGTTTCTCCGACAACACTAAGGGAAGGGACTCATTACTAGACCTGTGCTTCACTTCCATCCCAGACTCTTGCACTAACAGACAACTCTGCCCACTTGGAAACTCTGACCACACCGTCGTTTCCGTCAACATTTCATTCCACTCCCACCCGACCCAAGAAACATACACCAGTAGAATATCCTACTGCTACCAAAGAGCAGACTGGGATTCGTCCTGAAACTTCCTCTCTGACGTCCCATGGTACAACGTTTTTAGTCTTCCCATCTAAGAATGTGCATCCGAGGTCTCCTCCTAGGTTAAGGCTGGCATCGATGCCTTCATCCCTGCCAGGAAATTTCAGCTTAAATCTCACTCGTCGCCATGGTTCTCGCCAGCTTGCTCGGCCGCCATTGCCCACCGGAATCATTTCTTCCGACTCCATCGTAGCTACGCGTCGGACCAAAACAGGCGCCTTTTCGCTTCAGCTCGTAATAAGTGTTAAAAGATACTTAACGAAGCTAAGATGCTGTTTGCTGCCAGAATGAAGCAACGCATAGCATCCTCTAAATTCGGCGCCAAAGACAACTGGCGACTCTGTAAAAGAGTACTTAACAATTCGAGACGGGACTCGTTTTGGAGTTTCTACAACCGACTTCTCACTTAGAACTGAAGCTCAACTGAATGATGTCTACATTACACCCTTGCTTGTCTCGAAGATAATCTCAAAACTTGACCCTCACAAAGCGAGCGGAGGGGACGGAATCCCAATCATAGTCTTAAAGAAATGTGCCCCTGAACTCTCCTCTGTCTTTCCTAAGCTCTACAACTTCTGCCTATCTGCTTCCTGCTTTCCTGCCTGTTGGATATCTTCCTCTGTACTTCCTATATTTAAAAACACTGGAGAACCTTCGAAACCAGCAAATTACCGCCCTATCAGCCTTCTTCCGATCTTTGGCAAAGTGTTCGAAGCCATTATCAACGCCGAGGGGGTTTAGCATCTCACAGCACACAGGCTCCTCTCGGACAAGCAGTATGGTTTCCGCTACACCAGGTCTACTGCTGATATGCTAACGACCATCACTGAGTATATATACCAGGCACTCGACAGGAATGGCGAAGCCCGAACTGTTGCCTTGGATATCTCCAAAGCGTTATACAGAGTCTGGCATGCTGTTCTTCTACGCAAACTACGGAGCTATGGTATAACTGGATATTTGTTTGACTTAATCCAGTCTTTCCTCTCTAACCGCACAATGAAGGTGGTATTAAACGGACATGCCTCTCAGAACTACCATACGAACGTGGGTGTCCCTCAAGGCTCTATCCTAGGTCCTACACTCTTTTTGATTTACATTAATGATCTCCCTGATACCATAAGATCCCAAGTAAATATGTACGCCAATGACACATCAGTTTACTCTCGCCTCGATCAAAAATCTGGTGTAGGCGACAAAGTTAACCTTGCAGCCGAACTCGAAAAGGGCCTCCAATCCGTAGTGGACTGGGGTAAGAAATGGCTAGTAAATTTTAATGCTTCTAAAACGAAGCTACTATCAATTAACCATCATAGACAATAGCACCTACCTCTCATTAGCATGGACTAGGCTTGTCTCCCAGAGAGTAAAACACTACGCCTCCTTGGTCTCACACATTCAGCGAACCTCAAGTGGAATGACAATATCGAATCCATTGCTAAATCCGCTTCCATGAAAGCCGATTCTCTGTGCAGGGCCCGGAAGTTTTTTCCGTCTGAGTCTATGCTGCACATATATAAATACACCATCCAATCATGCATTGAATACTGCTGCCATATCTGGTCGGGTGCCCCTGCGACTCTCCTCGGGCTTCTCGACAAGGTACAGCGGAGGGTCTGTAATGTGATCGATACCGACTTGGCAGACCGCCTGCAGTCTCTCTCTCACTTGCACGACGTGGCTTCCCTGTGCCTCTTCTATAAATACTTTCACGGCTTTTGCTCCAATGAACTTAGATCACTGGTGCCCCGTAGGTACGAATTTGCACGAGATACTAAATTAGCAACTAGATCCCACCCACTTACAGTGAAACCGATAAAATGCAACCGCAACTTCTGCTCCAACAGTTTCTTCTCTCGCACTTCCCGACTATGGAATTCCCTTCCACATGATTGCTTCCCCGACAGCTATAATCTCCAGGAGTTTAAATGTAAGGTCAATAGACACCTCCTAACACACAACTCGTTCCCATTCTTTCAAACACTCTTCCCATCTACCCTAACCTCATTGCCGGTATCCTTACCCATCTATCACCTTCATTCTGACATTTCCTATATCTAACCACATCTTCCATTTACCTTCCACTATGTAGCCCCATGTGGCAGTGGAATGTCTTGCTTTGGTTGAAATGATTTTAAAAAATCGGAATACAGAAAGATCAGAGAGACCGAGCGGCGAAGTGAAGAGTAAGACGAACCCAACTGATCAACTGCCCTCTTGTGCATGTGTGCTAACCTTCTGACTAACCTCTACTCCACGCTACGTCACTGAAGAAGAATAAAAATATAATTGCATATTTTTCTATCTGGTATCCATCGTTTTATCAGTTGAAAAGATCTTCAATTTTTATTACTGTTTTGTATATACCAGTAGGGTATAAAACATGGTATTCTTGCCTTTGTATATAAACACGTGCAACAAAAATAGTACATTTGTCTTGATGGACTTTGCTCAGAAGAAGAAACGTATATATAAATAGCTTTCCACTTGTCTTTTTTATTTCCATATATACATATATGTTTGTGTGTCTAAGTTGAATTTAGCATGTTGAATGCTAACTCAAAATTAATATAGGGTTATCTGTGTGCAATATCTCTCAAAATATTTTGTAAAACACACACACACACACGCGTATATATATATATATATATATATATATATATATTAATTTCTTGCTGTCTCATTTAATATTTTGATTGATTTAATATTTCCAACAGAAGAATAGTTTCAAAACGCACTCAAAATTATTAGAATGTCTTTTTCATTACAAAAAATGAATGATTTTTAACTATATTTTTTCTTTCAGCGCAACGTAATTCTTTTTATTAAAAAACATCGTTAGCTATCAATGGACGATTTTAGTGCTAATTTCTTTTGAGTTAATGGCTGACAATTTTTTCATAACCACAGAAATTATATCATTAAATATCAGCAATGGCTACAGATCAAATCTTTTTATCACATCTATATTATATACATTGTTATCTAACAATCACATACATTATGGCTAAAAAGGAAGCCTTATTATGTGCCATAATTAATGTCACCTCTCCGTATATTGGCAACAAAATGAATCCTAAGAAATTACTGATATTGTAGTTGAATCAATGACGTTTTCCTTGAATCAGTCAGATAAGAGCCATACGTGATGCACTCTTTGGGCGATCATGTTTCAAAAGAGACAAGACTGACTGGACAGATGATTATCCGCAGTAGGTTGCCATTGCTTTTTGTGCTAGATTGGTTGCCAGCCAAAGCTATAGAACCCAATCTGTCCTGTTATTTGACTCATAGCTAGAGGGGGAAGCGTTTTATTATATTATTAAGTAGTAATTAGCAGGGGGTCAGTTTAATACTTCGTAACAATATAATACTGATCCCCCACTTTATACCCTGTAGAAGCCGTAATCATGTTTCCAACTATTATATTCAGTCAGTCAGTTAAGTGCCATACATGATAAATGCTTTGGGCGATCATGTCTCGAAAGTGACATGACTGACGGGGCAGAAAAATTTCCTGCAGTAGGTTGCTATTACTTTCTGTGGTAGACTGGTTGCCAGCCAAGGCTATAGAATTCAATCTGTCCTGTTATTTGACTCATAGCTAGAGGGGGAAGAGATGTATTATTAAGTAGTAATTAATGGGGATCAGTTTATTACTTCATAACAATATAAAACTGACCCCCCACCTTATGCCCTGTAGAAGCCTTAATCATGTTTTCAACTATTATATTCAGTCAGTCAGTTAAGTGTCATACGTGATGCACGCTTGGGCGATCATGTCTCGAAATAGACATGACTGACTGGGGAGAAGATTATCCAGCTGTAGGTTGGTATTGCTTTCTGAAGTAGAGTGGTTGCTAGCCAGGGCTATAGAACCCAATCTGTCCTCTTATTTAACACATAACTAGAGGGAAGAGACGGGCGTAAGTGACTGCAAGGAACTGGAATTCGAACTCGGCTTCCCGATTTGTCGTTCCGAGTCGATATTTACTGGACCACAACACACATCCTTTCCTTGAATAGAGTGCCAAATTCAGTTTCTCAAAATTCATCAAAAAGTCTCAGACACTGCTTTCTACAGAAATATACGCAGAGTGCCTTTAACAAGACAAAGTACCATGAAATAGAACAGTCACGAATCTAGTGATTTCCCAAGCGCAGCTAAAATTTGCCACAAGGAATAAAGTATGAGGTAACCAGTGAATGATCCAAGCTTGCTAACCATTACACTACGTCTAGGTGTCCCTTGACTTTCTAAGAACAGCTTACCTGTAGAATAAGACTAAAAGTATAAAGTATCCAGTACTCATTTGTAATAGGTTCTAGCGAGATAATTTTTCTATTTCACCAGGTCCAAGTGCCTAAAAGCTCGCCATTATATGAAGACACGGTGTAAACCCAAATACCATGTCCCCAAAATATGGTGACGGGGCAGTTAGACAGCAAAAATTCAATGAAAAAAAACGTTATTAAGTTCGATTGGCATAGAATGCAGCCTGTTTAATTATTTTATTACATTTTTCCAATGTTTCAATTTATTGCAGATGCAAGTCACATTTACATACAATCTCACCAAAATTTTATATGTACAAAAAAGACGGAAGCTGATGATGGTTCGCCTGAAATAGGCCCACACTGCCGCTTAACCATGGAATGACGTGTCTGTCATAATTTTTACATATATTTGTTCTATATGTATTTATATACATATATATAGAGAGAGAGTTCTTTCCTAGAAAGTTATCTTATGTGCAGGATACTCCTTTAGATTCTTCTATATCTACACCTCATATATATATATATATATATATATATATATATATATATATACTATTCAAAATAATAACTAACCAGACTCTGTAAGTATCTAAATCCTAACTTTATACAAAGATAAACTTCAAGAAAAACGAATAACCGACAGAATCTAATTCCGTTAACATACGTCGCACTAAGGCGTTGGATAAGAGGGGGGAAAAAGAAATCCGCGGAATAAAGACAAGACATACGATACTCCGCAGTAAAGAAAAAAACCCCAAACGGAACCAACCACAAAAAAAGAAGAAAAAGTGCTCGATACAAATACAAACAAATGCAAAAGTACAAATGAAAAGCAAAAGTAGAGCAAAGACACATAAAGAATCACAAGATAGCCAAACCCTACCGCGGTTTCACACAACGGCTCGTCCCGTTGTGTGAAACCGCGGTAGGTTTTGGCTATCTTGTGATTCTTTATGTATATATATATATATATATATATATATATATATATATATATATATATATATAATTTTTTATTTAAAATTAATATAGTTTGCATTGCGATACGGAAATTTCTAGGATTCTTTATTTTTACCTCGTCATCAGGCAATATTAGGTCATTGTTTTGAAAATGATTTTCATTTAAATATAAGAAAAATACGTTTGTTATTTATGGATGTGGAAAGATAGAAAATTTATGTGTGTTCAATTTAACTAATCAGAATAGTGATTCACTTTAAATTTGAAAAAAAGTTTGTATTTTTTGGGAATACATGATTGTTTAGACTGCATTTCCGTTGATTTATCCATTATTGTTCCAAAATAGTTTAGGGAGTAAAAGTCGGACGGAGTTTCGCAAGTGGATGTTTAGCCAACTGATGATCTATGATACAGCGAAACAATCTTATATGTGGATGTCTAATATATATATATATATATATATATATATATATATATATATATATATATATAATCATATGTCGATCGCACGACTCGGAGTTTCAGGCACTATGCAAACATTAAATGTTTATAATAAGACCTTGATAATTGCGTAGTGCATGAGACTCCGAATCATGCTATAGACGTAGGATAATGTATATAATTATTGATACTGTACTTAATATCAGTTATTTTATATCGAGCACTGTTTTATTAACACCAGAAATATATATATATATATATATATATATATATATATATATATATATATATATATATATTCCAGCCGCGCGCAACACGTGAAGGCTTTGAATGAACTTACCTTTTCAAAACAACACAAAAATAAATTACGACGTAAACAGTCAAAGGTTGAAGGAAATATACCATCACCAGAGATAAATCGTCCTTGGAAATGGCTATATAATTGATTGAATGAGCTAAGGACATGAAAATGTGGGGACGATTTTTTAATTCCCTTCCTTCTTTTTCGAAGGCATTCGGCAAAATACGTTAGAAAGAATTGATGGTGATGCTCAGCAGCGTCAACATTTTCAGGAAAGACATCAGAGTAATTAAGAATCTTTACTGGCAGCAAGCCACCTGCATACGGACAGGTAACGAGTTCAGCAGATTTACAAAGATAGAAAGGGTCGTAAGACAAGGATATGTCTTTTTATCAGCTCTGTTCAACTTATACAGCGAGAATATTTTGAGAACCCTAGAAGCTATGCCAGGATTTGTAATGGGTGGCCACAATTTGAACATTATAGGATAAGCAGATGATACAATGCTGATTGCAGACACGGAAAGGAAACTACAAGATCTCCCACAGAAGGTAGCTGAAGAGAGAGATAAAAAAGGGTTACAAATAAAGAAAACGGAATGCATGGTCATGAGCAAAAAGAGCAACCCAAAATGCCAAAATGCCAAATACAGATGGGAGATATTAGAATCAAGACGGTACAAAAATTTAAATAGCTAGGAAGCGTTCTGACAGGCGATGGAAAGTGCGGCACAGAGATCCGAAAGCGAATTGGCATGGCGAAGACGCGTTCCAGAAGCTGAGTAAAGTATTAAGACACAGGAAGATTTCAATAGAAATAAAGAAGAAAGTACTAGATTGCTATGTGATGTCAGTTCTTCAATATGGCAGTGAATGTAGGACAATATCATCGAAGATCATATTGTCATCAGATGTATCGTGCGGATATCATGGACCGAGCGTGTGAGCAATGATGAGGTGTTGGAAAGTAAGAATGGCAAAAAAAAAAAAGAAAATTAATATTGAGCATCAGGAAGACACTACTTAATTACTTGAGAAATGCAATGAGGAAGGAGAGCATGGAGAACCTGATATTAACAGGCTAGATAGAGGGAAAAACAGACAGAGGAAAGCAGAGGATAACATATTTGAAGCGTCTGAACAGGTGGATGGCAGAACGGTGGGTTACGTGGTGTAACAGGAGAAAGCGTGCTAAGAGCCTCCAGGGATAGGGAGACGTGGAAAGCCATGAACGCCTATGTCCTGAAAGGACAGGGCATATAGTAGATGAAGAACTCTTACAAAGCAGGAAAGTAAGGATAATGGAACACTTAATAAAAAATTAATTAAATCCTTCGTGTTGGCCATATTTATTGAAACATGGAAGAAAGATTGTGGTCCAAATATACATTAATTACATCGGGGATAGTAAAATCAAGATGGTACAGAAATATAAATACCTGGGAAGCGATATAACATAGGATGACATTAGTGAGTTCCGAAAGCCAAGCAGAGTGTCGGAAAAATTTCACTGGAAATAAAAAAAAGTGGGGAACTAAACTCTTACATAATATCATTCCTCAAAGACGAAGGAGAAATCTGCTCAAAGATCAAGAAGAGACTCGAAGCAAAAAAACGTGGTTCTACAAAAGGATGATGAGGGTCTCATGAACCGAACATATGAGCAACAACGAGATTTTTGAAAGAATGTAAGCAAAAATAAAACTAGAATTGACATCGGGAGGAAACAAAGGAAATTTCTGAGACACATGATGAGGAAGGAGGGCTTAGAAAATCTGATACTCACAATACATATAGAGGGAAAGAGGGACTTGGAAAAACAGTGCGTGACATACTTAATAAACTTTAAAAAATGGATGGCGATGAATGGTATGAAAGAAATAGCATAACAAAATATATTAAAACTACAAGGTATATGAAGATATGGAGGGCCCTGATCGTCTACATCTTGAAGGGACGCAGCACATAAAAACATGTATACATATATTATGTATGCGTATATCTATATGCATATATATATATATTTATATCTATAAAAATTTTACATTTTCCTCCATCAGAGGATGCAACACGTCAGCTAAAGTTAGTTTTCCTTTTGACTTGATTGATAGATAGATAGATAGATAGATAGATAGATAGATAGATAGATAGATAGATAGATAGATAGATAACGGTCATATCACGTTGAATACACCGGTTCTCGCTCGATCACCGAAGTTAAGCAACGTTGAACCTGGTCACGAAGTTAAACAACGTTGAGCCTGGTCAGTACTTAGATGGGTGACTACTTAGTAATGCCAGTTGCTGTAAGCGTTATTGATGGATGTGCGTTGTGGTGCAGTGGATGTCGGCTCGGAGGGGGAAATCGGTGAGCCGAGTTCCAATTCCAGTTGAACACTTTGCATTCACTTACGCACTGGGAAAGGTATTAATCCGTCCCTTCCCTCCAGTTATGGGTTAAATAACTGAGGTCTGTTGTTCAAGCAATCTGTGGCAGACGTCTGCACCGATTGTTTGTTATCAGCAGTTCCAAAAAGTGTGGATGGTGCTACACAAGCCTTCACCACTTTAAACAACTCTTTGTGTGGTTGTCTAACTGTGTTAGACGCTCATACGTCGAAATCGACGGGAGAGTCCATAATATATATATATATATATATACATGTATATATATATGTGTGTGTGTGTATGTAACAAACAGGAAATATTTAGAAATTTAATATATTTCGCTATTCTTAATTTTTTTTTCAGATGAAGCTTTAGTAAAAGCGAAACTTATTAAATTTATAAACGTTTCCTATTTCTTCCTTATCCCGTGAGTCTGCCGGATTTCAATCCATATTTTATTTCAAATTCATGTACTTATATATAGTCATCCGCAGACAGATATGTTTCCCTGTATCACAGCTCATCAGTACGGTTAGACTCCGATTGCTTTTAACCCAGGATTGAAACCCGAACGAATTGGCGTCAGGCGGCGATTCTACCTTTGGGCTATGGGCGTTCGGTAGAAGAAGGCAGACGTTTTAGCGTGTATATTATCATTATACACGCCCAATAGCCAGAGTGTTCTAATTTATTACTGAATGAACGATGCGTAGATGCCAGAGTAGCTACTGTTTTTTTCAAAATCTACCATCCTTCCAGAGTGCTCAATCAGGGTGCGCGCGCGGAAATATATATGTGTATATATATATATGTTATTATTATTGCAAATTCATATATACACATTTATACAAGTATATATTTTATATTTTATTACAAATTCGAATATATATATATATATATATATATATATATATATATATATATATGCAGCTAATCAAAAATTGGGTTTTATTTAACATATCATTTTACATAATATGCTCTCTGTCTCTATTAACCAACAGATTTATTAAATTCTTAGATTAGTAATTGATGAATGTTTAAATCTTCAACTATATTCATAGTTGTTTTCTGTACAAGTCTTGATGTTTTTCGAGAGGTTCTATAAATACGCACATCATTTAATTTCAACCGAGATTAAATTTATGGAGTAATAAACAAAAATGATGTCAAAATTTAATTCAATTCTGTGACAAGAATGAACTGTGTTTTTAATTCTTTTGCCGACAGAAATTCTCATATATAAAAATGAAGTTATGAATATTTAAAGCTGTTTAAGAACTTTTAAACAACTTAGATTATATTTCAAAAAGACCTAAGTATAGAGGAAGTGAGTTCAAATCTTGTCTGAAGAGCAGAGTCATTGGCGTTCAAATAGTTTTTCAGAAGAAAAAATATTCTTTAGGATACCTATACTTTAAGAGAAATAGGAGAATAGCGGCAAGTCTAATCAATGTATAATTGAAATATCTAGATGTAAATAAGTTTCTTCTCTCGCACTTCACGGATGTGGAACTGTTTCCCGGGTTCTTGCTTCCCATTCATAAAATTAAATAAAATATCAAACGTTATCTGTTATCCTCTCTAATTAATAATGTTTTTCTCTTTCTTTAACAACCCTGCATGTTAATGGATTTATTGCCTTGCTTGGGGTGAAATAGTTTTAAAATGGATATGAATCAGATGGGTTAATACAAAAAAAAAATTGTCACTAAAAATAAAATGTAACCTTAAGATAATTCCTATTTAATATAAAATTTCTTTTATTTATTTTTTATCACAATGGCCACCTCAAATTACTCAGGGCAGGAAAAAGGCCTTCCAAAATATAATTTACTCATCTCTTTATGTTTCCTAATTTTTACTATATAAGAGGAAGCACGTCGATGTGGCTTAATGGTTAGCAAACTGGTATTGCTAACATAATTATAGCTGTAAAGTGAATTCGATGCCTCATAATTTCGGTCTTGGGCAGCATCTAATCTTTTTCTTCTTTTATGTGCCCTGTCCTTTCAGGACGTAGGCGTTCATGGCTTTCCACGTCTTCCTATCCCTGGTGGCTCTCAGTATGCTTTCTCCTGTTACACCAGGCAACCCCCGTTCTGTCATCCACCTGCTCAGGCCCTTTAAATATGTTAACCTTTGCCTTCTTTATCTCTTTTTCCTTCTATCTGGTCTCTTATTATCAGTTTCTCCGAGCCCTCCTTCCTCATTGCCTGCTCCAGGAAGTTCAGTTGTCTCTTCCTGATGCTCACTATTAATTTTCTTTATGTTACCATTCTTTCCAAAACCTCGTCATTGCTCACATGTTCGGTCCATGATATTCGCAGCATCCTTCTGTAGAACCACATTTCCGCTGCTTCAAGTTTTTTCCTCATCTTCGATGATATTGTCCAGCATTCACTGACGTATTGAAGAACTGACATCACATAGCAATCTAGCACTCTCTTCTTTGCTTCTAGTGAAATTTTCATGTGTCTTAGTACTTTACTCAGCTTCTGAAATGCGTCTTTCGCCATGCCAATTCGCCTTCGGATCCCTGTGACGCACTCTCCATCACCTGTACGCTGAGAAAATCACCTTTATTATACAGATGGTCGGTGGAAATTTTTTCGACATGAAAGAAGACGATCACAGAAAAAGCTACTTGATGACTCTTAGACGCAAGCAGTTAATGGAGTTACCTACCTTGTGTTGATTTAAAACTTAGTATGTGGAATAAGAAATTAGTCGTTCTTCATTTTAATTCATATTAATCATGTTTCGTTCTGATACTAAATAACAAAACAGGTTGAAATCGGAGAATGTTCTGTCTTAAGAAAAGCCATTAAAGAATCAACACATTTTTACTTCTTCGTAAAGAAGGCAAAGAAATCAAATAATGAAACAGTGTTAAAGAGATATGAAAAGATTAAACAATAGAATATGTTCATATCTGAACCTATTAAAATCTATATAGATTTTATAATGGATATCTATCTATCTATCTATCTATCTATCTATCTATCTATCTATCTATCTATCTATCTATCTATCAAATTTTGTTCATGTCTGCCTGCCTGTGTAATTCTTTTTCTTTCTTTCTTTCTTTATTTCTTTCTTTCTTCTCGCACGTGAAACCTTCTTCTGATTTATTACGTTCTAGTATACTTTAATATATATATATATATTAAAACTTTAATATATATATATATGTATATATATATATAAAATAATGTTCAAACAATTCATTTCATATATATATATATATATATATATATATATATCAACATGCAGTTTGGGTATAGAAGAATCCAAAGGAGTATCCTGTACACACCGTGGTAGGATATCTGTCTAAGAGAGCTCTAAATATATATGTATATAAATACATATAAAGCAAATATAAGAAAAAATTCAAGCAGACACATTTTTCATGGTAAATCGGAAGTATCTTCAGCTGATGATGGTTCACTTGAAATAGGCCTAAACCTCTGATTTGCCATGAAATAACGTGTCTGCCTCAATTTTTTCTTATACATATATACATATATATACATAGGCCCTTTTTCTTCTTATTAAAGTTTAATTTGATTTCTTTTTATTTTATTTTATTATGTGTAAATGGTTTGTATATTATTGTGTGCATATAGCTTCTTATAATTGTGCGTTTTTATATATTTATTTTGTACGCTGTTATATCTATTCTCTGGTTTTTCTTGTATATTATTTTTCTTAAAAGATATTTTGTATATGAGTGATTGGGGTATGTGTTATTTATTTTTGTGACATTTTCGGTATCTGTTGCCTTAATGTTTAACTGTATACACCTCTCCCCTTCCCCTAATTTTATTCTCTCTCTTTGCCAACAATTTTTTTCTTTTCAATTTACTGAATTAAATGACATCATTTCATTTTTCGGGTTTGACGAAGCAGTTTGTAAATTTTACGACTGCCAAAATAAATTCTGGATTTATAACCGTCTAATTATGTGTTGTGTTGATTTTTTTTCTCTATATTTATGAGATCTATCTATCTATCTATCTATCTATCTATCTATCTATCTATCTATCACATAACAAAATCAAACAAAATACATATATATATAACACAACAACGAAATCAAGCAAAAAAATCTATGTATATCTATATATAAATATCAACGAAATCAAGCAAATTCGGAACATACAAACAATATAAATAGAAAAAATAAAAATTGATAATAATAAAAATTATAAATTCAAATATACAAACACTCAATCACAACAAAAAGAAAATAATAAACAAAAGCAAAACATACAAATTGTTTAAGTATAAATATAAATATATATATATATATACAAAAGACTCAATCACAACAGAAAACAGAAAATAATACAACCACCAAAAGAAAAATAAAACACACACACGCACACACACACACACGCACACGCACACACACACAAACCATTACAACACAAATATACACAAGAACAACCAACCATGACCCAGAAAAAAAACCGTCCCGTGGCGAAACACACTAACATACTAAGAAAATGGACATACCAATGAAAGTGGTCAATACAACAACAGAAGAGGTCAACTCAAATTAAAAACAGAAATTAAGCGAAAACATACTCACAAAATAAGCAATAAAATTAAAAATAACACAAACACCTGCACAAAAATAAAAAGTAAACAGAAAGAACAAAAAAAAAAAGAAGAAAATCAACTAATTGCAAATAAACCCTACAAAAATCATACCATGAGCCATATAAATAAGAAAGAAAAACGGGGAATAACAGCAAACCAGCCTTGATGAGTGAAGACATCATAATGGTATCACCAAGAAACTTTGAAATCGTCATGAACCTCTCTGCTTAAAGCAACAAACTCGTTGTGCTTATCAACGTTCTATTCCCACCCCAATATCGAGCAATTTATGATGAAACTTACTTGCAGAAAAATACATTTTATCTAGAAAACCACAAAAAAATTTATTTAACCCATAACTGGAGGGAAGGGACGGATTAATAGCTTTCTCAAGGGTACCAGTGCTTAAGTGAAAGCAGGGTATTCAACTGGAATTCGAACTCGGCTCACCGATTTCTCTTTCCACTGCACCACAACGCACATCCGTCACTAAACGCTTACAGCACTTGGTATTCCCAAGTGGTCACGCATCTAAGTACTGACTAGGCTCAACGTTGCTTAATTTCGGTGATCGAGCGAGAACCGGTGTATTCAACGTGATATGGCCGACAGATACAATCTCCAAGAATTTAAAGGTAAAGTCAATAGTCATCTCCTATCTCACTAACCTACATCCTCTCTCTCATGCTCCCTTCTCCGTCCACTCCACTCTCATCAGTATTCTTATCCTTCACTTACCCAAAAAAAAAAAAAACTTTGGAGCTAAAGATTATTATAACTTTATATATGTAAGATACGCACCAGAGGTTTTGAGAGTCTTCTGCTGAGTCTTCTCATTGTTATCTCGACTTCATGACTTTCAGCGCGCCACTAGATTGGCAACTAGACCACAATAGTTTGCTGTTGAAATAACTAAATGCAACCGTATATTTTGTTCTAATGTTTGATTTCTTGGACTTTAGTCTGAAGAAATCACTTCTGATTTCTCTGCCTCCTACAATCGCCATCTTCTGTCTTCCTGAACCTTGTTTTTTTTATAGTCCTTTCTTCTCAATAGAATTTACGCAATGTCTTTCACAGACTGTAACTCCGTGCAGTCTGCTGGCATTTCCTCCCTACTGGGGGTGAGATAATTAAAAAAGTCTTCAAAGTAGGATTCTCTTAATAACTCTGTAACCACTTCTAGGGTTCTTTCCTCATAATCGTCCAGAGGGAATGTGTCCAGAAGGTCCAAATCATAATCACACGTCTAATCTACATTTTAAAATGCTAATCCGTGGGAAGTTTGGTTCATTTTGTAAGTTTCTTTGGAATTATTGCCAAAATTAATATAAAACTTGTCAGAAATCAACGACATTAGACAATTTGAGAACGCGGAGCAGATGAAAGAGAATTTGATGTGAACCGTGAACACCTACCTTTTGGAGGGATGCAATGAGCCATCGAGAAATAACTAAATCGCTGTAAGAGTATTAAAGTCAATCTGTACGTCCTACTTTGAACGAAAGTTTAATTTTTGGGGTAAGAAAATGATTCAGCCACCCAATATATATATATATATATATATATATATATATATATATATATATATATTTATTAGAAGAAAATGTTTGATATTCTACAATTTCATGGATAATACGTATTTCGCAACCGGAAAAAAGCTGCTCATCAGATTCAAAAGATACAATTGTTAATAATATTCAAAATAATCCCGAAAATAGTTACACACAGACGCTTACGTGCCCCTGTCGAGAATAGACATTTGTAACGGTAATCTACAGAAATAATTCCTCGCTCATTAAAAAAAACCTAATGAGATAAAGAAAAAGAAAAATATGAACAATTAATAAATGGAATGAAGAGTAAGAAATAGGAAAGAAAGAGAAGGAGATTAATTGTCCATATTATTTCTGTCGATTACCGTTACAAATGTCTATTCTCGACAGGGGCACGTAAGCGTCTGTGTGTAACTATTTTCGGGATTATTTTGAATTTTATTGACTGCTGTATCTTTTGGGTCTGACGAGCAGCTTTTTTTCCGGCTGCGAAATAACGAAATTGTAGAATATCTAAAAAATTTTTTTTCTAAATTATATTACTCTGTTAAATTAAATAAATAAATTTAACACTGAGTTATTTTGAGTTCATCTCTATCAGAATTTACCTGACTTATATACCAAGTATTCTACGTTATATATATATATATATATATATATATATATATATATATATATATATTAATTCAGATACTTCAATCCAAGGGAAAAAAGCAGGAAGGTAAATTCCAAAAAACCCGATCCTAATTAATATTAAAAATTTATTTTAATATTAAAAAATGATACAGGAAGAGAGCTCCATGTAATAAAATATTACAGACCAAATAGAAAGGCCTTTTTCTAATACTTCAACGTTTTGGGGAAATTAGGTTTTTGAATTTGTCCAGCGTCTGTAATATTTAAAAAATTTTTTTTCTTTAGTTTCTTTCTTTTTCCCTCCCTTCCTTCTTTTATCTCTCTTACCAACTTTTTTCCGTGTTGCTTAAACTTGCGTCGATTTAACACGGCTGTCTGTTAATTTTTAGTTACATTCTCCCTTATTTTTGCGAACCCAGACGATGTCAATTTTTTTCTTTTCTTATTTATTTGATTTTATTCTATCTTTTTCTTTTTCTATTTCGTTTCCTTTTTCTTTTTCTTTCCCTTTATTTTTATTTTTATTTTATTTTATTTTATTATTTATTTTTTAATTTCTTTGCAATCTATTTAAAAAGGAAAAGTAGACTAACTTTTCTCCAGTTTCTGAAAGGTTTTTTCTGTTGCTGAGGTGATGTGTCGTCCCCCGTGGGGATCTTCATATCGAAATGGCCATTCAACATCTTTGAATTAATCCTTTTTTAATATATATATATATATATATATATATATATATATTACTGGCGTCTGTATACACTGCTTACATACAAAACGTTAAAATTTCCCCTTTCTGACCCCATGCGCCGATGGCTTAGTAGTAGAGACTCCGACTGACACCAGTTTCCATCCCGGCCAGGAGCAAGTGGATATGTCTATCCACACTGATGAGCTGTGATACAGCGAAACGGGCCTGTACGTGGATGACTAATATATATATTAATGGGAAACCGTCTTTCGTTTATGCAGCTTTCATCAAAAATGACAAGCAAGATTTTATAATTTTTTATGTGATCTTAAGATTTTTTATTTTTTTTGGAGTCATAAATTATATAAAAATTGTCCAAAGGTTTTATTTATCAAACGCTTTCTGCTATACTTTTAACCATCATTCAAGATGAATGTTATTTTACAAGATGCTTGCCATTTTCAATACATAACACTTACACAGTACATAACTACATCACACATAACACTAGATACAGTCTGTTACACGTAAAATGATATTCATCCTCGAAAGTGGCAAAAAGGATAACCGAAGTATAACCGAAGTATAACCGAAGTATAACCGAAGTATAACCGAAAGGGCTAGATAAACAAAATATTTAGACAATTTTTATATAATTTGTGTTCAACAGAAAGAAATCATATCGCATGAAAAATTACATAAAAACCCAACCATCACACCTTGTCTGTCATTTTTAATGAAACCTGTATATATATATATATATATATATATATATATATATATATATATATATGTCTGTGTGCGCATGCATATATATGTGTGTGTGTGTGTGTGTATATATATATATGTGTGTGTGTGTGTTTGTGTGCTTGTGTGTGTGTGTACGCTAATAGAATTAATGTGATTAAGTTTGTCAATTAGCTGATTGATGTTACTTACAGCATCACGATTCCAGATTTTTCGTCGGCTGGCCTCTCCGTTCTCTCATTTATTCTTTTTTTTTTTTAAAGTATATTTATTTATAGATATTTAATGGCTTTGTTATATAATATTACATCGAACACTATTTTGTCAACATCAGCTCTCAATGTACAATATAATAATATATATATTAATTGTGATAGTATTTAGAACCAAGGTTGTTATTTTTCAGTGGTTTTTGCTGATAAACTTTTTTATCGTAAAGTAATCGATATCGCTGGGTCCATAGAGAGTTGATAGGTCATGCAGACTTCGAAGTTTCGTCTGAAAACCGTTATCATGTTTTCACTCCTCAGGGCTGTTTGTCAAAATGATGTCCTTCCGAAACTTCGAAGTCTGCATGAACCTGCTCAATTAAAGGGACAAGCTCTTTGTACCTTGTAGATAGCAAAGAGTATTTAATACATTGGATTATTTTTAAATTTTGCAAAGAATTTCGTTCAATTTTAAGGATACTCACTTCAAATATTTTAATGAATATTGTATAACTAACCAGAGTAAAATTGAGAAACATTGTTTTTATGTACTTTTATTGCCAATTTTCGAATTTGACTGTGTGCAAAAATATTTAACACCATTTGTTACTATTTAGTAGCATATTCTCTGTTCTGCCTTACAACCTCTAGTCGTCTTATGTAGTTTTCAACAAGTTTCTTGCATGAAGAGTTTGGCAGTTTAACCCATTCTTCTTCACAGACTTTCTTCAGTTCCTTGATATCTTTTGGATTTCTTGCGTGTATTCTCAACTTC
Organism: Ascarosepion bandense; assembly: GCA_037127315.1. Lineage (NCBI taxonomy): Eukaryota > Metazoa > Mollusca > Cephalopoda > Sepiida > Sepiidae > Ascarosepion > Ascarosepion bandense. The sequence continues at coordinate 317,879 of JBBBDQ010001887.1, forward strand.
AAGTTTTTCCATAAATTTTCTATTGGATTCAGATCCAGTGACTGGATAGGTCATTCCAGAACATCAATTTCATTTTCATTGAACCAGTGTTGAGTTGTTTTAGCCCTGCGCTTTGGATCGTTGTCCTGTTGAAAGACAAAATCACGCTCAAGCTCCAAAGCTGTTGTTGCACTTTTTAATAAATGGGTTAACAAGATTTGCTTGTGTTTTGCAGCATTCATTCTTCCTCCAATGACTTCCATTTCTCTTGCACCGTTATACGAAAAACAAACCCAAATCATTACACTTCCCCCCGCCTACATTTAACTGTTGGGGTGGTGTTTACTGGATTGTATTTCGTTCATTTTTACCTCTACATTTGTGTGCACATGTTTCTCTCGAAAAGCTCTATTTTCGTTTCATCTAACCAAATAACTTTCTTCCAGAATTCGTCTGATTTGTGTTCATACTTGTTCAAGTTTTTCCATAAATTTTCTACTGGATTGAGATCCAGTGACTGACTAGGCCGTTGCAGAACATCAATTCCATTTTTATTGAATCAGTATTTAGTTGTTTTAGCCCTTTTTTTGTCATGTTGGAATACAAAATTTAGGTCAAGCCCGAAAGCTGTTGCACGTTTTAAGAGATGTGTTTATAATATTTTCTTGTATTTTGGGGCATGTATTCTTCCATTGGGATGTGCGTTGTGGTGCAGTGGATATCGGCTCGGAACAAGAAATCAGGAGACCGAGTTCGAATTCCAGCTGAATTCATTGCATTCACTTACGCGCAAATACCCTTGGGAAAGGTATTAATCCATCTCATTCCTTCCAGTTATTGGTTAAATAACAGGACAGATTGGGTTCTGTAGCCTTGGTTGGCAACCAGTCTACCGCAGAAAGCAATGGCAATTTACTGCGGGATAATCTTCTGCCCAGTCAGTCATGTCGCTTTCGAGATATGATCCCTCAAGCGTGTATCACGTATGGCACTTAACTGACTGACTCTTTCTTACTGACTGTATATATTAGTTGAAAACATGATTAAGGCTTCTACTTGGCATAAAGTGGGGGATCAGTTTTATATTGCTATGAAGTAATAAACTGAACCCCCAATAATTCCTACTTAATAATATAATACATCTCTTCCTCCTTTAGCTATGAGTCAAATAATAGGACAGATTGGGTTCTGTAGTCTTTTCAGGCAACCAGTCTACCGCAGAAAGCAATGGCAATCTACTGAGGGATAATCTTCTGCCCAGTCAGTCATGTCGCTTTCGAGACATGATTGCCCAAGCGTGTTTCACGTATGACACTTAACTGACTGAATTCTTCCATTAATGAATTCCATTTCTCTTACACCATTACACGAACAACAACCCCAAATTATTACATTTGTCTGTTGAGATGATATCTGCTGAGTTGTATTGAGTATTGCATATGTTTCTCCAGAAAAGCTCAATTTTCGTTTCATTTGACCAAATTCCAGAATTTTATTTTTTAATCGTATCACCCCGAGCAAGGCGGTAACACCACTGATGCGCAGGGGGCTACATAAGATTAAAAAGTTTAGATAAGAGGAGAGTAAAGAGAAAGACGAACTAGTAACAGGGTGTGTCAGATAAAGGGGCAAGAGAAGGATGGGAATACAGGTGTGATGACAGTTACAAAGGTAGAGAGAAAAGAAAAGATATACAGAGTGATATAGACAAACTAAAGTCAAGTGGTTAAGGGATGGGTATTGACATTGCATTTAAATTCCTGGAGGTTGTAGCCCTCAGGAAAGCAAGAATATGGAAGCGAGTTCCACAAGTGGGAAGCGCGAGAAAAGAAGCTGATGGTATAGAATTGACGTCTGCATTTGGTTGATCTAACTGTGAATAGGTGGGACCCAGTTGCCAGTCTGGTTGTACGAGTAAACACCTGTTGCAGAGGCACCAGTGACTTAAGTTTGTTGGAGCAGAAGCCATGAAAATATTTATAGAAAAGACAGAGGGAAGACACATCCCGTCGGTGAGAAAGTGGCTGGAGTCGAGCAGCCAAGTCGGTACCTATCAAATTACTGATTCTCCTTTGGAGCCTGTCAAGAACACTGAGATGTACAGAGGGTGCGCCTGACCACATATGACAGCAGTATTCCATGCACGGACTGATGGTTGATTCAGGATCATACTTTTTTAACAAATTTCAAATAGTCTTGCGCATCTTTACCTTTTAATCGTAGAGTCTTTCTTGGTGATCTGGAATACAGGCCTGTACGATTCACTGATCTCTTAACTGTATCTTTGCTTACTTCAATATAGGTATTTTTCAGATCGTTCTAAATTTCTCTCAAGTCGAAAATGGTTGCTTCTTCACATTTCGTGTTATATATCAATCAGTAACTTCGTTTAATTTACGCAGACATCCATACCTTTGAATATTTTCAGTAGTATCATATTTTCAACTTTCGAACGGAACTAACCATTGTACACATAAGCAAATTTAAATCTTGAGCAATTTTTCATTATCACTTATCATCTTTGTACAGTTTTATAATCTTCTGTTGTTTATCATTAACATGGCATGGACCAGGATTGCCTCCCAGAGAGTAAAACACTACGCCTCCTTGGTCTCACACTTTCAGCGGACCTCAAATGGAATGACTATATCGAATCCATTACTAAATCCGCTGCTATGAAAGTCGGTTCTCTGTGTAGGACCCGGAAGTTTTTTACGTCTAAATCTATCCTGCACATATATAAATCTACCATCCGCCCGTGCATTGAATACTGCTGCCATATCTGGTCGGGTGCCCCTGCTCTTCTCCTCGGGCTTCTCAATAATGTTCAGAGGATGGTCTGTAATGTGATAGATACCGACTTGGCAGACCGCCTGCAGTCTCTCTCCCACCGGCACGACGTGGCTTCCCTGTGTCTCTTCTATAAATACTTTCACGGCTTCTGCTCCGATGAACTTAGATCACTGGTGCCCCCTAAATACGAATTTGCACGAGATACTAGATTAGCAACTAGATCCCACCCTTTTACAGTGAAACCGATAAAATGCAACCGCAACTTCTACTCCAACAGTTTCTTTCCTCGCACTTCCCGACTGTGGAATTCTCTTCCACACGATTGCTTCCCCGACGGCTACAATCTCCAGGAGTTTAAATGTAAGGTCAATAGACACCTCCTAACACACTAACCTGCTCCCATTCTATCAAACACTCTTCCCATTTGCCCAACCCTCATCCTCGGTATCCTTACTCATCTGTCACCCTACTCCTGACAATTCCTATGTCTAACCACTCCTTCTCTTTACCTTCCCCTATGTAGCCCCATGCACAATAGTGGCAGTGCAATGCCTTGCTTGGGGTGAGATGATTAAAAAAAAATCACCTAACAATTATTTTCTTTTAACTATTTTAATAAGTTTAGATAGCGATACAGTCTGTGGTTAGTTAATACATATGATCGGTTGAAGTATAAACCATGTAAAAATAATTGAAAATGATTTAAAAATACCCTTTTTACCGTATTACTTGTACAGGTGTGAAATACTTTTGCACACAATCAAATTCTAAAATTAGAAATAAATGTACATTTATGACGGGGAGCCGAGTTCGAATTCCAGTTGAATCCATTGTATTCACTTACGCGCAAATACCCCTGGGAAAGGTATTAATCCGTCTCTTCCTTCCAGTTATGGGTTAAATAGCAGGACAGATTGGGTTCTATAGCCTTGGTCGGCAACCAGTCTACCGCAGAAAGCAATGGCAACCTACAGCGGGATAACCTTCTGCCCAGTCAGTCGTGTCTCTTTCGAGACATGATCGCCCAAGCGTGTATCACGTATGGCACTTTAACTGACTGACTCTATATTTAGTTAGACAATGTTCATTAAAATATTTGAAGTATCATTCACATGGAACAATTGTTTTTGTAATATTTAAAAAAAAACTGATGTTTAAATTATTTTGCTACCCACTCTATAAATACATATTATAATATATTGCACATTAATTGCTTCTGTTAATAAAATAGTGTTCGGTGTAATATAATAGAGCCATTAAACACATATCGTAATCGAAAAGATATCTGCTTCGCTCTATCACAGCTCATCCGTACAGTTAGACATCCGATTGCTTTTACCCACGATTGATACCCGACAGAATTGTCGTCGATTCTACCTCTGAGCTACGGGCGCTCGGTAGAAGTAGGCAGACTTTTAGCCTGCGATATACCATGTAAATATCGGCCAGTAGTTAGAGTGTTCTAATTCATCACTGAATAAACGATGCGTAGATTCTAGAGTAGCTACTCTTTATACATATATATATATATATATATATATATATATATATATATATATATATATATATATATATATTGTTTAGTTGTTCTTGTTGATTTTTTCTGGACGCATGAATTTCTACTTCATGCCATCGAACAAAAAGGAAAGACGCTCTATTACTATAGTGTCTGATTAATGTTTGAATCTATCTATCTATCTATCTATCTATCTATCTATCTATCTATCTATCTATCTATCTGCCTTCGTTTTCATGTCTGTATGTCTGTCTGTTTTCATGACTACTTCTTTTCATATCGATATTCTTCATATCTATGTGTATATTTAAGTCTTTTCATATCTATCTATCTATCTATCTATCTATCTATCTATCTATCTATCTATCTATCTATCTAAGTATATTCATATCTGTCTGTCTAGTTTTCATATCTATCTACATCTATGCCTAAATTTTTTTCACATCTCTCGAATTCATTCTTACCATATCTATGTATGTCTCTCTCCAAGTCTTTTCACATATGTCTATCTAATTCTTGTCACATCTATCTATCTATCTATCTATCTATCTATCTATCTATCTATCTATCTATCTATCTATAGCCGATAACCTTCTAACGCTATATAATTCACAGTGCTTTTAAACAAATAAATAAGGAAACAGACTACACATTTGTATTAAGGGCTTCGTTATATTTAAATGGCAAAGGGAATTTTAATAGCATTGATGTCTAAAACTCTCTGATCTAATTTGATTCGAATCCGTACCCTTTCCTCAGAGTAAATTATTCGAGTCGTATCTTTTCAATAACTCGTTACCGTTCATCGCTGAAAGAACCCATCATAAAAAGAGAAATCTGTCATATCGATAGCAATTAAACTCTAGTTGGACAGTTTCCTTGCCGCAAATAATGTAGCCTTTGATGTCATGTAGCTAGGAAATGACCAAGAGAAAGCTCACGCGAGTCTCGTGAAAACAGATAGAAACAGACTTCACAGCAAGAGAGAGAGAGAGACAGAGACAGAGACAGAGAGAGAGGAGGCTACCAAGAGGCTATTAAAGAGGAGATAAAAAGAAGCAAAAAGAAAGAGAAAAAGAAAAGGGAAATTGAAATAGCGAGAAAGATAGTTAAACGAAAAGGAAAACTGAGGTAGAGAGAAATGGAAATAGAATGAAACAAAGAAACGATATTTGTAAAAAAAAAAAAAGTAATGCCAATGCCCCTCCCCCCACACTCCAACAACGCATACACCTCGCACCCAGTAAAGCATTTTCCATAAGATACTTTGAGCTTTATGCAACTGGAACTCTTTATGAACGTCGGATATAGCACGATGTTTATTTATACGCTCACTTGAAAGCAATCTGACACAAGGCTGTATCAGAGGCTCGTGTGTATACTAGAGTAAAGATCAAAAAAGTTTAGAACTATTGGCCAATCCCGTTTGGGAGACGCCACTGGCGCGAGAGATTAACCTTCGTCCCTTGCCGACACACACACACACACACACACACAGACACACACACACACACACACACACACATATATATATATATATATATATATATATATATATATATATATACACCGTTGTGCAAATTTATTGAAACAATCGCATTATTGATTTATTTCACCGTACGTATAGCTTTAGAGGCAGTAGAGTGCCAGGGTGTAATCAATTTCTACTTTTTCCTCATATAAGGTCATTTGCAGTGTTGCGTAGAAATATAATCTATGTTCGAGTTGTATGATGAAATTCGTTTGACCCTGAAAAATACTGCGTCATACGTGATTGCGTCAGATTTTTATCACGCCCAGATACCCTTATTCTCGACTGTCGATTAGTTGTCCTACGGTTATTGTCTGCGATAGGCATTACTCCAAGGAAGCGTACGAAATGTGTAATGCTGCACAAACACAATGGCAAGTTTTACGAAGAGATCGCGATATTGTTGATGTCAGAGGTGTCATCAAGGGGAAGAAGCAAACTGGAGCCATCAGTCCAAAACGTAAAAGAAAATGCAGTCGGAAGACTAAAACAACGCTAAGTGACGACGTATAGCTGTTCAGAGAAAATGTGAAAGATCCTAGGAAGATATTAGTCGTTTTGTTTCAATTAATTTGCACAAGCGTGTATATATATAATGTGTGTGTGTGTGTGTGTGTGTGTGTGTGTGTGTGTGTTAAGTTTGCAAATATTTTTTTGCGGCAAGTGTTATTAAGGAGGGTAAACATTTTGTTTCGATTAATTTTATTGATCGGCTTTTACAAATTACGAAAAATCCTTCTCACACAAAAAAAAGAAATTCCGTCAAAATTTGTTCAAAGATCATTAGAGAAGAAACATGACCCAACATTTCGACATCTTTAAGTCATCATCAGGTTATGCAGAGACAAATGATGTGTTTCATAGAAGTAGTGAGCGGCGTGACATGAGCAAATGTTTTGTGACGTAGGCACGTTGTAACATGTTTGTGTTTATTTTTTTTATATACATTTAAGCATGAAAGCTCCTAACTCATAATAGTTGGTATTTACTGATGGTCGTTTTTGTTGTATAAGTATTTTTACGGGGATCATGTTTTTGAATTTATTTAGTTTGATTTTGCTAGTATCACATCACTCACTAAATTCCGGGCCCAACTAATAAAGCAACAACTTTTAGGCAAAACTCGACTTTATTTATCAACATAGTCTCCTTCTAGGGTGACACGTTGATTCCAACGCTTCTCAAACAATTCGATGCGTTTGCTGTAGACCGATTTGTCTTTCGTCTTAAAATACGCTTCTGTTTCCGATATCACGTCTTCATTGAAGCCAAATGTCTTTCCCAGGATCATTCTATTGATCTCTACAAACAGCTAGTATTTGCTGGGAGCCAAATATGGAGAATAGGGTGGATGCAGAAGCATTTCGAGGTGCAATTGATGTAGCTTTGCCATTGTTGCGATCGACTTGTGGCATGATGTTTTGTCTTAGAGAAAGATCACTCTTTTCTTCATCATCTGTGGCCGTTGTTTGGCAATTTCTTCCTTCAAACGCACCAGTAGTGCTATATGATAATCGCTACTGATGGTTCTTCCTTTCTCAAGGTAATCGATGGACAAAGTTCCTTGCTCATCCCAAAATACGGAGACCAAAACATTGCCTGCTGATGTTTGCTTCGTTAATCGCTTTGGACGTCTTTCACCTGCTTCTGTTCACTCAGCTGACTGCCGATTTGATCCCGGAGTGAAGTGATGGATCCAGGTTTTATCCATTGTCACATATTTATGCAGAAACTCATTCTCGTTGCGTTGAAACAGTTGTAAACAACGCTTTGAATCGCTGACGCGTTGTTGTTTTTGATCGACTATGACCAAACGGGGCACCCACTTTGAACACAGCTTTCTCATTGACAACTGTTTATTCAAAATGGTGAATATACTGCCTTCTGATCTGTTCAACTCCTCTGCTATCTCACGAAACATCAAGTTACGATCGGCCAAAACCAGTTTGCAAACTGTTTCGGTGTTTTTCGGGACAACTGAGCGTTCAGCAGCATTTGTGTCTGTACGACCGCGTTTAAAGTCAGCATACCACTTCTTAACCGTTGTTTCTGATGGAGCAGAGTCCGACTAACACTTATCAAGGAATTGCTTTGCTTGAGCAGTATTTTTCCCATCAGAAAGCAATGCTTTATCAACACACGAAATTCAGATTTTTCCATTGTTTTGAAAATTTGCAACAGTAGCTACACTCAAAAAACTGTAATTTGTAAACTAATCATTCTAATAGGCCCAAATCATCGCACGTGCAATTTGAGGGTTAGTGCTTCATAAAAATTGTATGGATTTTGTAATTAGTGGCGTTATCTGTATGTCAGGCCCGGGACTTACTGAATGATGTTTTATTTTGTTATTTTTGCTAGTAGTTACTTAATGATTTTATCATTATTATAATCCTTATTAATGTGTTGCCTGATGACACTCTGGCTTGACAGGCGCCAGGTGAGTCCATGCGACAATGTTCTTGTATTATATTCTATATTGAAACATTCTCCGACTGAGCAAGTATACTCATAAATGACATTCTTCTTTCACAGAGAATTGTATGTTTAAGATATATAATTTTGAATTACTAGGTTGCTACTTTTGATTTTTCTGTATTACATAATGAGTCTGATGTATATGTTTTATTGACTGGTTTAATATACATATGTATGATGTTATTTATTATTCTTTTGTATTTTTGCAACTGAAGTGGTTTAGTTTTGGTAATATATGAATGTTAATAGAGTTATTATAAATATGTTTATGACTGCGGTTATTGTTAAAACTATTACTGTTTAAACGAGATCTGATATGCTTGACGATTTATTGATAAGTGTGTGTCTTAGATTATTTAATTCTTTAAGGATAATTATTTTGGATGAGGAAATGAATTTACCTCTTTTGATTAGAATATTAACGACAGGAGTTTTTATTTTTTATTTTTTAGGGAATTTACTGTTGTACTTTGTAGCCGTAGGAAGATGGTTAATGTTTTTTTTTATTCGGCCTTGTGTCAGACTTAACCGAACTCCTTACAGCTTACAAGTTTCATATGCAGAATTATCATCAGAAGGTTGGTTGTCGGCAGGATGGAATGTGTGGAATAGTGTAAGAATAAAATATACATTTTATATTTTAAAATAGTAATTTATTAAAAGAAAAGAATAACACATGTTGTAGAATTTAATGTGCAATTAAAAACATTAATAAGAAGTTAAGGGTAAAGTTCGTATAAAATGTTCGTAGTAGTAATTGTTGATAAAGATTAGAAGAGAGAGAAAGAGGACAATGTTCGATTCGTTTGAAGTTGAAGTTACATTTTAGATGTTTGTCTCGCGGCTTAGACACTCTGACTGACTAACGCTGATGAACTCCTAGAAGTCTAGATTTTTAACACTTACTTGCGAAGTCCTTTTTGATCTTGCAAGTCGCTTCCATTGGTCAAAAATCATTTTAACACTACGAAATCTGGGTTCGACCTTTTCTTTAAGCACATGGTCAATGCTTTTTCTATTTGGGAAAACCAGGATTTCACACGTCATTGTGAATTTTTGTAAAAGTGAAGTAGGTTGATTTTAATTAATTTATCCGAGACAACTTTAAGAGATAACAGTTAGATCTAGCAGACACATTTTGAACGGAGATTTGCTAAATAGTTTTACTCCATCTCCAAACATGATCCTGTGGTGATACCGACCGAGCATAGCGAGAGACCGGATGTTTGCAACCTCACAACCAAAAAGCAAATGACCAAAACTCGACGGTGCGCATCCGGGTTCGCGCATATGTTCCGGCTGAAAAATAAAAGTTAATTAAATATTAAATTTCCAGTTCGCGAGCCTACGCGAATTTTATTTATCGGCCAATGGGAATCCCAGAATCAAATAAGGATATGAATTCCCAAATGATTTGCTGCGATCCAAAAAGAACATATAAAAAACCGATACAGAAAGCACCCAAACAGACCGACCCAGACTCGAGAGAAAAGAGTAATTAGTATCTCCCTTCACCAAGTCAAGCGGCTACTATGCTCGCCTCCCTTCACTTCTCTTTACCTTCTTCCCTGTCTCAAAAGTACTTACTGACCTAAGGAGCGAATACATCAAAGACTTTCCTTAATTACAACGCTCCCACATTCCTAAGTATTAATTCTCTTTTCAGCATTTTATTGCCATGAACATTTTAAAGTCCGTTGGACCTATACTTCAAGTATTACTTTAATTGTAAAAACCTTACTTGATATGTGTATATATAAAATGTTATTTTTCAACTCAATTTGCTTTTCTTGATTTATAATCATTTTATGACTTATAGTGGGCTATCTACAACGAGGCCAAATTCCGTTAATCTGCAACAACATACTACTACCCTTCACTAGAACGGACTCTCCATTATAAACCGGAAAAGAAAGGATAACCCACTATAATTCTGCCTGTAAAAGTCTTCGTAATGGTTTTGCTCATAATTTCCACTTAAAAAAACATATTTTTAATTAAACCTGAAAGATATTTATTAATCGGAAAATATATTAAAATTTACTAATTTTACAGTATTCACGGTAAATTTGAATCTAGGATCAGGCAATGTATCTCCTTCCTGAAAAAACGACAAATATCTATCTATCTATCTATCTATCTATCTATCTATCTATCTATCTATCTATCTATCTGTATGTATGTATGTATGTATAGTTCTTTCGGCAAAGATATCTGTATTTCAATCATCCAGTGAAAAAGTTTTGAATTAATAGATTTTCAATATAATGTGAACTTAATAAATAACTTCCTCGTTTAATTAAAACTGCTTCATTTAAGTGGAAAATATGTATAAACCAAATATAATAAATGACTAACACACACACAGACATCTATGCGTTAGTCGTTTACACACACACACACACACACACACACACACACACACACACACACACCATATATATATATATATATATATATATATATATATATAGATACAGAAATAGGGTTGTTTTAACGAGAGAAATTGGTATAGAAGAAAAAATTGCGAGAAGCCGTGAACATTTTGTTTGAAGTGTAAATTTATTGCTGTTATTATTATTATTAATATTACCATAAACACACAATACCTCATGTCAATATTACGATAAATACATAATACCTCCATGTCAAGAGGCACCACCCTAAAAGTTGTCTAAAATCCATCCCCTATTTCCTAGCAGGACGAATTTGCACAATAGTAGCTGACGAAACCCTTCGTAAAATTTTCCTAGAGGAACTCCGAAAAACACTACAAATAAGAGGATGCAACACTCTGCTAATAAACAAGGGTTTCCAACTGGCAGAAAAATACAATTCGAATCTCTCCGGAATAAAAAAAAAACAACAACAACAACAACAACAACAAAAATCATTAAAAAGAATAAAATATTGTAGCATACGTCTCCACGCACAACCAAAGCAACCCAGAATTATTTACTAAGATCAAAAGACACATAGAATTACTCAACAAAAATAATAAAATAAAGGAAATCTTAAAGAGTACTAAAATAATTAAAAGCAAACGCCAACCCCAAAATTTAAGAAACATACTAACCTCATCAACATTCGAGCAACACACAACACAGGGGCTCAGAAGATGCAACAAAACTATGTGGGGTATTTAACATAATAATAGAAAGGAACACGTATATCTATGCGCATTCATCGCGTTTTAGAGTATAAATTACGTTTTTAGAATTGTAGCTAAGAATTGTTTTTATTTCGAATGTAGATGTGTTTTAGAACTTGTATATATATATATACAACTTGTATTACTCCTTCACACCCTGATTGATCACTCTGGAAGAATGGTAGATATTAGAAAAACAGTAGTTACTCTAGCATCTACGCATCGCTCATTCAGTAGCGAATTAGAGCACTTTAACTACTAGCGTATGATACATCATACGCTAAAAGTCTGCCTCCTTCTACCGAGCGCCCATAGCTCGGAAGTAGAATCGCCGACTGACGCCAATTCGGTCGGGTTTCAAATCAGATGTCGTGATACAGTGAAAGAGATCTGCCTGCGGGTGACTGTATATATAGTCATCCGCAGACATATATATATATATATATATATATATATATATATTAAAAAAGATTAATTCAAAGATGTTGAATGGCCATTTCGATATGAAGATCCCCACGGGGGACAACACATCACCTCAGCAACAGAAAAATCCTTTCAGAAACTGGAACAAATAAAAGATTATATGCGTAGATAACGCATGATAGTTCATTTAAATATTTGAAGATCGAATTTGGCTGGAAAACATGAAGCTACATATAATCTTTTATTTGTTACAAGATAAATAATGAAAAGAAAAAAACGTGAAAAAGTTTATAAAACTATAAATAAAACCATTATTACGTCAAACGTATTTTTCTGTCTTTCTATCGCGTAAGCGAATAGCGATTTCGTTTTATTTTCATTTGCTTGACTGTGCTGGAGTAGCGTTTTGTCGTTCTCTCTTACACTACATCCGGTAATACATCATGGTTGTCCGGTCATTGAAAATGCTGAGGATTAACAACAAATTGATAATTTTCCCTTGCTTTGCTAAGGGGAAACTGAAAATATTGTACACAATATTGTATACAATCTAATTATATGACTCAGAATCGAATGGTCAATTACAATAAAGAGATAATTTAATTAGCGACCACAAAGAAATACTGGTGTTTGAAATAACCAAGAAGTTCAAGGATAAAGCCATTGAACAAGAAAGTGCAAAACCAGGGGTCGTAGTCTAATACATACACAGTATCTATTCGGTTTTATAATAATGTGCAATCTTACATCTGAATGACTCCATCGGCATAGAAACACATATCTCGATAATGGCAAGCATATCTATCTATCTATCTATCTATCTATCTATCTATCTATCTATCTATCTATCTATCTATCAAATTATTGTCAAGTCTGCCTGCCGGTCTCATTATCTATCTATCTATCTATCTATCTATCTATCTATCTATCTATCTATCTATCTATCTATCTATCAAATTATTGTCAAGTCTGCCTGCCGGTCTCATTATTTACCGATCTATCTATCTATCTATCTATCTATCTATCTATCTATCTATCTATCTATCTATCTATCTATCTATTAAATTATTGTCAAGTCTGCCTGCCGGTCTCATTATTTTCCGATCTATCTATCTATCTATCTATCTATCTATCTATCTATCTATCTATCTATCTATCTATCAAATTATTGTCAAGTCTGCCTGCCGGTCTCATTATTTACCGATCTATCTATCTATCTATCTATCTATCTATCTATCTATCTATCTATCTATCTATCTATCTATCTATCTATCAAATTATTGTCAAGTCTGCCTGCCGGTCTCATTATTTTCCGATCTATCTATCTATCTATCTATCTATCTATCTATCTATCTATCTATCTATCTATCTATCAAATTATTGTCAAGTCTGCCTGCCGGTCTCATTATTTTCCGATCTATCTATCTATCTATCTATCTATCTATCTATCTATCTATCTATCTATCTATCTATCTATCTATCTATCTATGTGTGAGTGATATGCTTTTGCATATTGCCCTTCATGTACTTGCTTTATCTATATATCCAGATTAATTAACATGAGCGATATCGCCCACCATTAGGCGACTTCAGCTGATGGGTTGTGGATGAAAGACTGAACTGTAAATGGCGGCGGATTGCAAATTCTGGTGGGCGATGTATGATGTTGAATACTAAAATTTATTTCAAGATATACTAGTCGAAATAAAATATCAAAATAGATATGAATCTTTATAAAATATATTATGGCCGGTATATATATATATATATATATATATATATATATATATATATATATATATATATATATATACCATATATATATATATATATATATATATACCGGGCATAATATATCTATCTATCTATATATACGAAGGGAGATCATAAGTACGTATATATATGTATATATATATATATATATATTATATATATAGGTATATATATATATATATATATATATATATATATATATATATATATATATATATATATACCGGGCATAATATATCTATCTATCTATCTATCTATCTATATATATATATATATATATATATATATATATATATATATATATATATATATATATATATATATATACCGGATATAATATATACATATATATATATATATATATATATATATAAATATATACGTACTTATGATCTCCCTTCGTTTGTTAAGGAGTATATATATATATATATATATATATATATATATATATATATATATATATATTTGTAAATTCAGATAAAACTTAATGGGGAAATAGCCATTTTCAACATGTCACTTTAAGGCATGCATTCCTCGACCCCTTCTAAACAGAGAATGAATAAATTTCATATTTATCATTTTCTATCTTTTTCTTCGTTATATTTTTCTTTCTTTCTTTCTTTTTTTTCTTTCTTATTATTTTTTATCTTTTATTCCTTGCATGTCTCTTTCTTCGTTTTGACGTTTCTTTCTTTTCATCATGCATTCGTATTTACCATTTTCTGTCTATTATTCCTTGTATTTTTCTTTCTTTCTTTCTTATTTATTATTTTTCATCTTTTATTCCTTACATTTCTCTTTGTTGGTTTTGACGTTTCTTTCTCTCTTTCTGTCTTTAATTCGTATTTACCATTTTCTATCTTTTACTCCTTCTATTTTCCTTTTCTTTATTTTCTTTCTTTATTTTTTTCTTGCTTTCTTTATTCTATTAACTGTTTTCTTTTTTCTACAATTTGTATTGCACTTTTCTCTTATGAGGTAGTTACTTATGATTAACTCCTTCACTTTATTTCTGGTTATATTGTTTCTTATATTAATTTTTTTTCCATATTTTATAAATTTCATTTCTTTGTTTCATTCTTTTATTTCTAATGAAAGATTTTATTTATCATTCTGCTTGCACAACTAAAATTATTCTCTATTCCATTTTGTCAACTAAATTTCTTCTCAATCAAGAAAAATGATTAACATTAAAGTAAAAATTAAATAAAGAAAACGAAAAGAGTCCTTTTTAAATTCATGCCATAAAAAATGTATACATCGATGAAAATATTTTTTAATCAACGTTGAATATGATTTATCATATTTGTTAATAAGACGTTAAAAAGAATTTGAATATCACGCGTACACACATATGAGCGCATTAACAGAAATATTAACACACA
The DNA here is from genome assembly GCA_037127315.1 of Ascarosepion bandense. Classification (NCBI taxonomy): domain Eukaryota; kingdom Metazoa; phylum Mollusca; class Cephalopoda; order Sepiida; family Sepiidae; genus Ascarosepion; species Ascarosepion bandense. The sequence goes on from JBBBDQ010001887.1 coordinate 332,908, forward strand.
CACACACTCACTCACATACACAAGTACAAATCTTAAAATTGTTAAAAAACGTATTAAAATTTACAAGAAAACGTGAATAGAAATGATATTTTACTCGAAGAAATATCAAAAATAAAACACCTACCCTTCCGAGTTAATTTTCTTTTCTATTTCAAAATATGAACTGTTTTTTTACTTACTGATTTAACTTCTCAAGCGTTTTTCTTTATTCGTCATCTTATTCTGTTCCTAGAAAAACTTTTATTTCTAAATTTTCTTTTCTGTACTGAAGTTTATTCATGAAAATCGTATTTATCTCCTTTTATATGGATGTTGGTTTCAACGGATCAAATATATGACTTAAAACAATAAACAAAGAATGAAATCTGTGTTTTATTGGAAAAAATAAAATACATCCAGAATATTATTAGGTATAAAGTTAGTCAGATATTTAAATCAGTTATATTTTATTGCAGAACATCTATTTTCTATATGACCGTTTTGGAGAATTATGTGTCGCATAAAAGCGGGAAAAGATGATGATGATGATGAGGATGATGATGATGGTTGATTTGGTTGGTTTTGTTTCGCTGCATATCAACCACTAAGGATTAACCTCTAAGGATTAACCACTAAGGATTAATTAATGCCAAACTCAAAATTATCCTGGACTCAATTTTATGCGTTGATTTGCAAATAACTTGGATATAATTTTATGTTTTCATGATAACTGTATTATTTTTAGATATATAGTTTGTATATCAAAAATGTATTGTTGTTAATTTTTACGATATATATATATATATAGTCAAAATTAACAACAACACATTTATATACTTATATATATATATATATATATATATATATATATATATTCTATTAAATATAAGAGACAATGAATGTCTATTATGTTTAATCATAAGCCGTTCTAAACGTCGTATTTTTGCTTTAATTTCAGTTGAAAATAAAGACAAAAATTCTCCAACATTTGGATAATTATTTATTGGTTTTCTTCTAAGCTTTCGGCTCACATGAGCCATCTTCAGAGAGGTCGTTTAAACTGAAATATTATAAAATCCACCATCACCGACGATTTTATTTTGTGTTGACATAAAACTCCCTTGGCAACGGCAATTGTTACACAAAAATAATAAACGCAGTTCTTAAGTTTGCGATGCGGTTTTATGACGTCACACCGCGGGATAGCGCGAAATGACAACAAAACCATCTAGTCAAATGCAATGTAATATGTTATTTCCTGTTTTAAAGTTGATTTTATTGAGTGTTGGTTGTTTTGATTTGATGTACATGGCCTCCAATATCTGCAGGTTCCTCTTACTATGTGTATGAATAAGGATCACCGTATTGTTGACCAAAATCTGTCTGATATTACCTATATGTTTATGTTTTTCAGAGAAATGTTGTTTAAAATTACTTGCTGCCTCGATATACTAAATATATATATATATATATATATATATATATATAAGTATATAAATGTGTTGCTGTTAATTTTTTGTTTAAAGTGTAGATTTATTGTTGCTATTATTATTAATATTACTTGCTTTTTGTATGATATATTAAGTGAACATAATGGTATTTGCGTCGCTATACGTATTTCGAGTCTAAAGTTGACTCTCTTCAGGCGAATAAACTTGTGACTTCACATACCGAGATCCGTTTGTTTTTCTGATGGCCAATGTATCGTGTATAAATAGATAAGTCAAGTGGTGGGCAGAAAAGAGAGTCCATATACGTTCGTGCGTGTTGGTTTTTTTTTCACATTCCCAGGCTAAGCTTCTCCTGTCACCTTCGTTGACTCTAAAAACATTTTCACTGACTTGTGAATTTTGATTACATCTCTGTACTTCAAAATTGTTGTCAGCGATTTTGATTCAATTGTGTGCGTGTTTTCTGACTTTGAATTTTTTTTTTTTTTTGTGTGTGTGTGTGTGTGTGTGTGTGTGTGTGTGTGTGTTGAAAACAGAAATGGGGGTGTTCTAACGAGAGAAATTGGTATAGGAGAAAAAAGTGTGTAAAGCTGTGAACGTTTTGTTTAATATTAGATTTATTGTTACTATTATTAGTAGTATTACTTGTCTTTTGTATAATACACTAAGAGTCCAGAATGGTATTTGTGTCGCTACACGTGTTTTGAGTGCTAAGTCCAATTTGTGACTTTACATATCGAGATCAGTTTGTCTTTCAGATAGCTGAAAACAATGTATATATATAAGTAAGTGATTGGTGAGCTGGTCAGAAATTTCATATTGAGTGCCTGTTCGTTTGTTGGGTATTTTCACGCTGACTTGCTATTTCTTTTTCAGTTCTGGGAATTGCTCACTTTTCATTGGCCAGAAATCTTTTTTACACTGACTCGCGAAATATTTTTTTCAAAATTGTTTTCAGCGATTTTGATCTAATTTTGTGTTTGTGCCATTAGACATTTTAGTGATAAAAATATGATAGGGGTTATCAAGTTCAGTTTGCTGTTTACTATTTTTTGCAATGGTTAGCGATTTTTTATAAAAATTTAGAGTGTGTTTCAATTTAATGTGTCTGTGTGCGTAGGTGTCTTAGTTTTTCATGTTGTTTTTTTTTACGGAAGGCTTATAATTTTTTTTATAAATATTTCTTCTTGCATCATGAGCCTGTCATAATCTGCATTTTGGTAGATAGATTTTAATCTGAATTTACCTCCATTACATTTGTGTAAGTGTTAAGAAACGTAAAATTACCTGTTATTGGCTAGTTTAATGTTACTTCTGTGCAGGGCTGCTCTTTTGTTTAGGTTTTGTGTAGCACTAACGTATATTTTTGCACATTCACCGCTTTTTAGAGAATAAATTACGGTTTTAGAATTGCAGCACAGAATTGCAGCACAGATTTGTTTTTATTTTATATATATATATATATATATATATATATATATATATATAATGTTGCTTTTATTATTTCCTTTGCTATAAAAGTGTATTGGGCATTTTATTATAAGATGTGCTCTTCGTCACTGTTTGGAGGTTGACTGTGTTTTCAAAGCATAATCCTAACAAATGTTATCACCCTGGGTTAGTTAAGAAGTGATTCCAAGATATTTAAAATCACTAAAGAACTTACTGCCGGATGTAGTTTATCGTCATGCCCAAATAGTGTGTAGTCATTACTGTAGTTATCGCCTAATATCGATGGTGAAAAGTGTATTCGGGGCAATGTTCTTGACAAAAGTACGATTAACCCGCATCATAAAAGGCAACCTTGAAACATGTTTCAGTATTCCTGAATTCATGTAACTAATAACTGACCACGTGGACAAATATGATATTTTTCAGAATAAACAAATGCTGCTGAATAGAATAGGCTATCTATTTTATATAGTGATGTTAACCCTATATACGACTTGAGAGCCACGTGAGGTAGAAGCGTTACACAATAGTAGGAGCAGTTTATGAGGATAATGTGGGGAAAATCATAAATGAATGACTTTGCATTTAAATTTCTGGAGGTTGTAGCCGTCAAGTTATGAGGAAGTGTGACAGGTTATAGGGGGTGTCAGGAAGTGAGTAAGAGAAGGATGAAAATACTGATGAATGTCGAGTGAACGGAGAAAGGAACATGTGAGAGAGGATGCAGGTTAGTGAGATAGGAGATGACTATTGACTATTACATTTAAATTATTGGAGATTATAACTGTCGGGAAAGCAAGTAAATGGAAGGGAATTCCACAGGTGGGAAGTGCGAGAAAATAAGCTGATGGAGTAGAATTTGCGTTTATGATTTATTGCTTTCATAGTAAAAGGGCGGGACCTCCTTGCTAATCTTGTGGCTCGAGTATATGTATATATGGGGGGTACCAGTGAGCTAAGTTTATTGGAGCAGAAAAAACATTAGAGTAATCAAGAACCTGTATTGGCAAGAAACTCCTTGCATACGGACAGGAAACGAGTTCACCAGATACACAAAGTTAGAAAGGTTAAGACTGAAGTGATCAGAGAAGCGTCCTCTTGGGAATCGGTTTCCCAAAGCAGCGGTTCCTGGGAAGAAAGTACTTACTGTAGCAGTACAGGGAACCAACAGTTTTTACAGCAACTTTAGCGAGAATCTTATGTACGAGTTCCACGAGGTTTGGGTTGTGCTTATGTTCTAATAGAAAATCTAGGCATGGGGTCTCCCTCAGGGATCATACAGTCATCATGATTGATGAGAAGTTCTAATTGGTTGGTTGTTTGTTTTGTTTTATGGCATATCAACCTCGGCGGGTCATTTATTGCCAACTAAATTTTATTTATTTATTACTGGTAATACATTTTCTTTCAACAATTTATTGTTGTTTTATATCAGTTTTGTGTCTAATAATACATTTTTCTTTTCGAGTACCAAGATTCATTAGGATTTGTTTTAAGGGGAGGGTCCCCAAGTCCCACCCTTCTTATTTAACCCATAACTGGAGGGAAAGGACGGATTAATACCTTTCCAAAGCGTACCAGTGCTTAAAGGAATGCAGGATATTCAACTAGAATTCGAACTCGGCTCACCGATTTCTCTTTCCGAGCCGATATCCACTGCACCACAACGCACATCCGTCACTAAACGCTTACAACACCTGGTATTCCCAAGCGGTCACCCATCTAAGTACTGACCAGGCTCAATGTTGCTTCACTTCAGTGATCGAGTGAGAACCGGTGTATTCAACGTGATATGGCCGTAAGCCAGGAGTTCTAGATTCAGTCTTATCCACCTTCAGAGATTGTGATGTGATTAGACTGGAATTGTTCAAACTGTGTCATTTTTTTAATCGTATCACCACGAGCAAAGCGGTAACGCCACTGATGTGCAGGGGGCTACATAAGAGTAAAAAGATTAATTAGAAGAAAGTGTAAAAAGTTTAATTAGAAGAGATTTAGCGTAGATTTAAACTGCTGGATGATCAGTGATGTATGGCTCGCTATACATAGTTCGATTTTATTTTATATGTAATACGGGATCAATATTGATATACAAAATCATAATAATTTCTAAGGAATTAATGGATTTTAATCTAACATTATTTTTATTGAATTAAACGTTATAGTTTAGTTTATACAAGTGTTGGAGAAGATGCCCTATATTTTTAAACATCGTCAGTTGCATCTACCGGCTTGAGCATTCGAGAGTTTTAAATAAAATGCGTCTATTCATTCAAAATCGTAATACAAAGTATACCCAGAGATCAAACCTGCGTGGGGAATAACTGTCCTTTGTTGAGAAAACCAACGACTGATTTAGTGTGCTTTAGATAATCCGACCACCGACAGATTCACCAGCAAGCCCTCTTGTTTTAATAAGTCACTCAAATGCACAGTGAGTTGTTTCTTCAATAATCGAAAACTGCAAATTATGCTAGGAGGAAAAATTTGCAACAATTAGCTTTAAAAATTAACGTAAATTATTAAAAATAAAAATAAAAACACAAAAAATGAAATGATGGGGTAATGTAGACATTCGAACAAATACCTACTTTGTTACCAACAAAATCATATATACATTTTTTTTAATCGTATCACCCCGAGCAAGGCGGTAACGCCACTGATGTGCAGGGGGCTACGTAATAGCGAAAAGATTGAAAAAGAGAAAACCGGAAACCACATCTTAAACAGGGAACAAGGCATGAGCCTCTTAATCTGTTCTATAGACGTGGGTGGAGTGTGAACCTAGCGCAAAAACAAAACAATAACATAAATATAAACATATAAACAGTCAATCACGCACAAAAGTAGCTAAAAACAGAAGATATTATAAGACCAACTAAATAGAAAATATCCCAAAAATATAAAATCCCAAAAATATAAAATCACACAAGAACACAAACACTTAACTATGAACTAAAAATCATTTAAGCGATTACTTATGGGAACCCGGTAACAAAAAAGTAAACCCAATGTTATATATTCTATGGCCCTAAAATAAAATTTCGCTCAGATGTGTATTTGCATTAAACAAATATTATTTAATAGAGAACTGCAGGCTGACAAATAAAAAGTGTGTTTAAATTGAATAAATATTGTTTTAAAAAATCAGTAATGCAGACGCCTGTTGACAAGCGAAATTTTATTAAGACAGCTTTTCTGAAGATCAGGGAATATAAAAACAGAAATGTATTTACATTTAAATAAATATTATTTGTGGAAAATTAAGAAAGCAAAACCAGCTTTGCGGTGAAGGAATGTGGTTGTGTTTTTGTAAACAACAGCATTCAAGTTCAGAGAATATAAACCATGGAAAAACAGTGGCCAAGGGCAAAATTAATAATTCGAAAATAATAAAAATGTGATTGCATCTCCTTTTTTCAGGTACAGGTGACGCAATCGGGAGAAATTCATGAACCACAGCTTATATAAGATTCCAGATCCAGAGAACCCAGAGAGAGACAGTCAAGGACTAGACAAAAGCGTAGGGAAAGGAATTCAATTTCAGCTAGTCAACTGCCATCGTATGCGTGTGTGATATCTCTCTGACTATACTGTACTCCACATTACTGTAACTTAAATTAAAGGATATTTAAAAACATAACACGAAGATATAAGTTACATTAGCGACAATATAATAAATTGGAAAGATAAAAAAATGGAAATTAAAATTAAAATTAAAATTTTAAATTTAAATTTAAAATTAAAGTAAAATTTAAATTTAAAAAATTATTATATTAGCACTATTGTAATTTATATTTTCGAGTTATGTTTTCAAAAATCTTTTAATTTACGTTTCAGGAATAATTTCTCTGTTTGTGTATGTGATTTCATCATTTGTTTTTAAATCCCCAAAAATTTAGTTTGAAACAATGTAACGAACGTCTGTATCTGTAATTCACTTCCGGACAAAAGTTGAAATTTCTATTTCTTAGGGGTTTCTGTTGTCTCTCCCCTTTCATCCCTCTGTGTAGTTTCACACTTTTTCCTCTTTGTTCTCCTCTTCGCTTTCTGGGTTTTTATTTTAAATGCAAAAGGATTTGAGCCCAGACACCATGTAATCGATATCTATATCTGTTTACAATTTACTTCCTGCCTAAATTTACATTCCTCTCTCTTAACCGTTTCCACTAGCTCTTTCCTCTCAGCGCTTTCTTTCTTGTTTTTTTCTTGCTTTTTGCTTCCTCTTGGTCTTTCCCATTCCTCTTTTTTCCTCTTTCGTATATTCCCATCTTTTCTGCCCTCTTTCATTTTTCCCCTCTTTTTAAATATCTTCTTATCTCGTACAAATAATTTCGAAAAAGAAAAGGAAGCGGTGATCATTTAAACTAAAAAAAGTTTATTATCATCATTATTAACTACCTGATGAGACATTGTTCTTTCAATATCGAAACAAAATGTACAATTTTGTAGTAGTTTGCAGAGAGTTTAAAGTATATATATATATATATATATATATATATATATATGTGTGTGTGTGATTAATGTGGAGATGTTTGTCACTTAATTGAGCAGAATCATGACTCTGCTCAGTTAAGTGACAAAATTCTTTACAGAAATCCTATTAACACTCTATCATTGTCGCAAGATCGAGCACTTTAAAACAAAAACTTGCTTACCAAAATACCTATATATCAATAATATATTGATTGTATACTGCATAAGACTCCAAGTCGTGCTTTAGACCAAGGATAAAATATCTATCTATTAAAATATGATTATTAGCTCAGCCATTAACATCTGATATATATTTATCTATCGATATCTAAACTTATTTACAAAAGGAATTGCGTGTGTGTGTGTGTGTGTGTTTGTGTGTGTCCGTTAACTATAGCCTCCGAAACGGCTGAAGCAATTTTCTTGAAAATTTACACAGTTGTACTATAAGCGTCAGCGAGTGTTCTTAGGTAGATTTTGTGTCGAGTTACCCTCGATAAATATCGAAAATCGATAATCGAAAAAATTGGGTTATAGAAGGAATGGTCTGATTTTAATCAAATTTGATACACTCATAGACAAAGGCATAAGAAACGATATTCAGAAGTTTCAAAGTTGCAGTTCTTGCAATAGTGAAGAAAATTATATATATATATATATATATATATATATATGTAAGGCAAGATGTTTGTGTGTGTGTCTGTTTATCTGCCTGTATATCTCTATTATTTTCAGCCCTTCTATTTTAGTTCTTGCTTCGGGTTTGGCTCTAAGTAGGTATAATTGTAGTTCTTAGTCTCAGCCATGATACTATTTACTCAGAGGACTTATTTAGCCTTCAAAATTCAGTTTACGACGAAAAAAGCTTATTTGGTATCGATACCAGGAAATCAAATTTTGACTTATATCCATTCATTTTTCTTTCAGTCTACGGTTTCGCTGTAACTGGAAACAACTATTGCTTTTTAGTCTTTTGTGCCAACATCCAAAGAGTCTGAGCTCCAGGACCATGGATTAGCTTTAAAGCTTTCATTACACTCGATCAACGCCAGGCTATACTGCTAGTATATTTATATAACTGTGTGTACCTGTGTGTATACCTATAATCATTAACATCTTTATCTATCTATCTATCTATCTATCTATCTATCTATCTATCTATCTATCTATCTATCTATCTATATGGATGCGCATATATAATATGCACCTGATGATTGCGTAGGGGATCAAACTCCAAATTGTGTTTTAGACTGTTTTAGAAATTCAATAGGAAACCTTAAATTAGCCGAGACGCTTCGTGCTGAGGGATTTTATCAATGTAAATGCAAGGATTATATTTAATAAAAAGTATTTATAAACAAGACAAAAACATTATTGCTTTTATAAGTTTTTGAATTTAAGAAAATTTATAAATATTCAACAGCTTATACAATTGATAAAAGATGCCACTTAAAATAATAACAAAATACCTTTCATCTTTTACCCACGTACACTTGACCCCCATTCATCTTGTTGCCATAACGTTTCGGCAATTGTGACTATCCGACTTTCAATAAATGATTGTCGATTTTATCTAAATTCCAGAAATTTTGAATTGATCCTATGTTCTGTGTTCATAGGGACAGGAGGAAAGACATAAAAAGAAGAAGGTAGCTTGAACCAGTTTATTGGAATAACAGAACATATATCCAAAATAAAAGTGTTATTAATCAGTAGATAGAAGTGTCTGTTAGAACTGTTAAGTTACACTGTGTCTCGACTGTCGCGTTTAGGAAGTCTCGCAGGTTAGTATTTATGAAGGAGGAAGAGTTCATTCCAATGTGGATAGGGCACTATAACATTCCATTATGTAAATATACGGGGGTAAATTGCTCTCCTGTTAATCATGTTCATGTTTTAATCATGTTCAGAAGCTGCTCGCCCCATTTTCATTGAGTCCAAATATATATTACTCAGGTAGTACTTGGAAATACTTTGACACGAAATTCACAAAACAGCGATTTATTTGGTACAAATCTAGGAGGAAAATATGGAACTTTAATTCCATTCTGCCTGCTGCTGAGTACTGCAGCTGCCCGTGGCACTCACCGAGATTTCACATTTTACTACAGCTGTTGCTGTTGTTGACACCTCGTTCTTACTTCTCTTACATTATAAATTAATGCCTCCCATATAAAATGCACGACTGCGTCATTAGAGTTCCAATTTTTTTTATCATTTTCTCGTTATCTGATTTAGTCGCGTTAAATCACTCGCGTATTTTTTTTTAATTTGAATTTCTTTGTAAATCTGATACAAATCTATTCGGTTCCTTGTCATATGAAAGAAGCATTATGCTTACAAAACAAAAACTGAATACAAGCAAGTGGCGGGAGAAAGAAAGAGAGAGGAGCGAAAAGGGAAATCGCAAAAAGTGTAATTATATTCGTACTAATCGTTTTCTTGATTAGATCAAGTAAGTGACATTATCCAAGAAAGAACATTTTTATTGATGAGACTTTTTTTTCTTTAAATCGTGTCTGAACTTTTATATTTTAAGAACGGATCGAAATAAAATTGTTTAGAAAGCAGAAATTTCTTTCTACAAATTTGAAATGCTTTCTTGGAACTAAGAGCCCAGATTTCGTATGACCAAAAGGAATAATGTCTGAAAAGAAAGTATAGATGCTAAATTAAAAATGGTGCGTCAAGGGACCCTGATATTATGGCACGAAATTTAAATTATCAATAAATAGAGGATATTAAAAATGGTGGATTGGTTTTACATTTGTCAAACTGTTCTAGATATTTCACTCGAAAGAGAGTGATTTCGGAGTCTTCTCTCGTAAGCCGTTCACAGTATCGCTCTTAATTGATTGTCATGCAGGTGAAACGTTGTTAGGGGTGCAAAACAGTGAATCACTTTCCGGTAGGGTACGTGCCTAGTCGATATATAGTACCTGACGAGGTGCTAATAAGATTGTATCGAAACACAACAGCTCTTGTGTTACAGTAAATTATGTTTTTATTTTAGAATTATAATAAATATATTACCATCTGTAATGCATTACTAAGTATCGAGCACTTTTAATAAAATAAATCACTACAAACACTGGACTGTCAACTCATTCGGGGTCCTGGGCATGACGGTAAACTGCATCCGGCTGCAAGACCTCTAATTGGGAGGTGGTGAGAAGCATGGAACCACCTCTTAATTGCTTTTATTCCCAGGTCTACCCTGACCCGGAGTTGTAGCACCTGTTAGGGTCCCAGCTATGGGCAAATAGATAATCCCCACAAACTGGGGTCAAAATATAATGAAAGTATAAAAATACACTTTTATACAAATATATACGTAAAAATACTTTTATAAAAAAATAATGTATTTTTGAAGGAAGAATATTACCAAAAATAAATTTCTGAAGGAAAAAAATATTCTCAGCAAAACATTTTGGAATACAAAACTAAAAGACATTTTCAGTTTTCTAAAATAAAAAAAAGAATAAAAACAAAAAATTTTCAACCAAATCTGACTAAATCAACCTTCTCACTATAACTAAACATTAAAAACTACCTTAAAAACCCACCTTTTTGACATTACATAACCTACATATGATATGCCGTTAAACAAAACCCAACCTATTCGTTTGTACTACTTCTATGATATATATATATATATATATATATATATATATATATATATATGCTAGCAGTATAACCCGGCGTTGCTCGGGTGTAATGAAAGATTTACAACTAATCCATGGTCCTGGAGGTCAGACACTTTGGCACGAAAGACTAAAAAGCAATAGTTGTTTCCAGTTAAAGCCAAACCGTAGACTGAAAGAAAAATGAATGGATATAAGTCAAATTTTAATTTTCTGGTATCGATATCAAATAAGTTTTGTTCGTTGTAAACTGAATTTTGAAGGCTAAATAAGTCATCTGAGTAAATGATATCATGGCTGAGACTAAGAACTACAATTATACCTATTAGAGTCAAACCCGAAGCAAAAACTCATATAAAAGGCTGAAAAAATACAGACATACAGGCAGATAAACAGACACACACACAAACATCTTGCCTTAAATATATATATACATTATTAATTTTCTGCACTATTGTAAGAACGGCAACCTTGAAACTTCTGAATATCGTTTCTTATGTCTTTGTCTAGGAGTGTATCAAATTTGATTAAAATCGGACCATCCTTCTATAACCCGATTTTTTCGATTATCGATATTTATCGGGGGTACCTCGACACAAAACCTAGCTAAGAACACTCGCAGACGCTTACAGTAAAACTGTGTAAATTTTCAAGAAAATCGGAATCTGTAGGTAACGGTCACACACACACACACACACACACACACACACACACTGACAAATTTATAAATAATTATATATATATATATATATGTTGAAGCAAAGTAACTTTGCTTATTTGGAATAACAAATAAAACAAATGTAGTGCAGATACACATATAATTCTTTAAAAAGCATCAATTACAACATTTAAATTATAACTTTTACTAGCTTTAAAGATGACATCAGTCAAATGGCGTCCATTTTGCTCAATAGACTGGGTTAATCGTACTCTGAAGTTTCGGTCAACTCTTTCCAGCATATTGGTGGGTATGTTGCTTGATGAATGTTATTCTTCAGGTGAGCCAGGATGTTAGGATGATCGTCGTACACAACTGTCTTCATGTAGCCCGATAGAAACTAGTCACAGGGTCATAAATCAGGGGACCGGTGCTGGCAAATGAAGATCGCCACTCAAAGAAAGTTCTGCTACAAAACTGTTACTGACACGCGCGCTCTGTGTACCGTGGCACCGTTCTGCTGGAACAAACTCCTCGAATAAGCCCCTCCCTACTATCCTCCAGGCAACCATCACTTCAGGGCGCAAAATTCAAATAAGCAAGTTGCTCTGCCTCACCATGTATACATATATATATATATATAGTTTTTAAGTATGCTATATTTATGGTTGACACTGTTTCAAATCATGGATAGAAATAAGTATAAAAGTGGACATTGAAGTCAACAGCCATCGGTGACAGACTGTATAAGGCTAAACGCAATTTTTATGTACGACACACACACACACACACACGTATGCATATATATATATATATATATATATATATATATTGTTTAATTACTTCGTTTCTGATCATAATAAGGTTCGACCAATACATATTTGTATTAAAAAGTGTTCAATATAGTTGTATTGTAGAACTTTTGAATATTTCCATTTGTAAACGAGTTATTACGCAACCTTTTATTAATTAGAGATTATTATCAATATTAGTGTTTTTTTAAGAGTATGTGGGTTGAAAAACAAACGTTTCTCGATATGTAAAGCGCACAAGTTTATTCGCCTGAAGAGAGTCAACTTTAGACTCGAAACAGGTGTAGCGCCAGAAATACCATTATGGACACTTTTTAGATTATAGAGAAATCAAGTAATATTAATAAAGATACCAACAATATATCTACGCTTTAAACAAAACGTTCACTGCTTCTAGCACATTTTTCTTATATATATATATATATATATATATATATATATATATATATATTTTGTATGGGTCCCATTAAGATGGAACCAATTTTAAGATAAAACACTGCTGAGCAATTTCCGCTCATGCCCTGCAGGAGAATGAAGAGAAAAAAAAGAAAAAAGAAGCAGATTAAGAAGAAGAAGAAGAAGAAGAAGAAGAAGAAGATAATTTCCTTGTACTTTTAAGTCGTATTCCTCTATCTCTCTCTCTCTCACACACATACACACACACATCTTTATTATCACGTCACGCAAGGCTTTAATGCCACTACAACGCAAGGGGTTATGAGGAGTGAAAGCAAAAAAGTTTGAGAAGACTGAGAATGGTGAAGGTTGAGGAATGTACAATAAAAAGGAACGGATACCAAGAAGATAGAAGATGGAGACTGACGCTGCACAGCGAAGCATAAAGAACTGCATAGGAGAAGATTCCAAGAGAGAAGGAAAAGGGAAAATATTGTTGACTGGATGCATGATGCTAAAACTGGCATAGTCGATTCGCGAATGTCCAATTTTATGGGCTCTGTAAATCAGTGTATTCATGAAACCCTTGGTGCCTTTGGTCAGCCGTCAAAAGATACTCACGCTATTCTTCAATGCTGTCTTCTTTTGTCTGACAAGCTGAATACTAATGAAGCCCACAGAGCAAACATTCGTGGAAATTTTGACAGACCGCAAACATTTCCAAATGAATCAATAACAAAGCGACATCTTAGATGAGATACGAGATTCTTGTAATATTTTCGAAAATAAATGTCTTCCAGTTTTATCATTAACATTATTAACGCTACACTTAAAAAAATTAAAAAGATTTAATGTTCTGACGCTGAGAGACTCTTAAGAAAAGTCAGTCAATTAAGAATCTGCAACTATTTTGTTCTTGGTCTGGCATCTCTGTCTCAGTCACTTTCCTAAAGCCGTAAGGTACATACCTTGTTGCGTTTTCATAAAGATTTTCATGGTTTATTTTTCTGATGAGCTTTTCTTTTTGGTACATCATTTTCATGAATCGTAGTATTAGATGGTCGGATAGGGTTGATTTACTGTTGATATTGCTCTGTGTAACCATAAGTTTCGCTTCTGGAACTCTCTTCCGACTTCTTACTTTCCTGTCAAAAACTATCTCCAAAAATTTTAATACAACAGCACTCTTCATCTGTATACTTGAATAGAGTAATTGTTTTGTTCTCGATATCTGGCGAGGCGGCCAAACATAACCTCGCTATTGATCTTGAGAAAGACCCACAGTCTGTGATAGACTGGGGTTAAAAAAAAAACTTGTAAATTTTAATGCTTCTAAAACGAAGCTGCTATCTGTCAACACATCAAGCAATCCTTCTTACCCCATAAACACGGGCCAAGCGAGGCTCTCTGAAAGCAATACACTGTGCCTCTTCGGTCTCACCCTCTCTACCAACCTCAAGTGGAACCATTACATTGAATCAATAGCTAAATCCACTGCTAGGAAGGTCGGGTCATTGTAACAGGCCAGGAAGTTTTTTCTGCCTGAGTCCATTTTGGACATCTATAAATCAACCACCCAACTGTGCATTGGATACTGTTGTCATATCGGGTCACGTGCTTCTGCCATTCATCTCAGGGTTCTCGACACGCTCCAAAGGAGAATCTGTAACATGATCGGTCCCGACCTTGGCTGATCGACTCTAGCCACTTTCTCACAGGCGGGATGTGGCTTCCCTCTGTCTATTCTACAAATATTTCTTAGCTCACTTACGCCTCCTCCACAAGAATTTACTTGAACAACCAGACTGGTAAAAAATTCCCACCGTTTTACAGTTAAACCCACCAAATTCATCACTCAGTTCTACTCCACTAGCTTCTTTTCTCGCACTTATCACCTGTGGAACTCCCTTCCGTATACTTGCTTCCCTGACGGCTACAATCTCCAAGAATTTAAATCCAATGTCAATTCCCATCTCTTATCCAGTTGACTCCAGTTCTTTTCTCGTCCTTTCCCCATCAACCTGTGTATCTTGTTCTTTTCCTTTCTCACTCTATCCCTGTAACTGTCTTCACACCGGTATTCCCATCCTTCTCTTGCCCGTTCTCTGACACCCACTGTAACCGGTTCGTCTTTCTCTTCGCTCTCCTTCCGCTAAAACATTCACTCTTCTCTTATGTAGCCCCCTGCACATCTGTACGGCCTTGCTTGGGGTGAAACGATTAAAAAAGGGTTCTTTTTTCACTCTCTGTAAGATTTTCGGTTTTAAGAGGCTTCATCAGCTTGCTTTTAATGAAATGAAGAAAAGTAAATAAAACACAAAAGGCGAGCACTATTTACGTTATTCGGACTATTGTCTTCATCTTTATTGTCATTATTACGACGTTTCAGTTGTTGTACGCCCAGGACTTCTTCAGGTGCTAAAAATTTCGAACTGAACCTTTTATTACGATCACTCGGGTTTATCCTTTTCATTAAATGTGCGATGCCACTTCTGTTAGCCATGTAGTTATCTTCCTTTAACTAAAATCGCCAGACTTCTTCAGATGATTAGAATTTCAAAAAGAAACCTTTATTTCTCTCACTAGATTTTTCTAGTTCCACTAACACCTGCCCCTTCTAGATGTTTTAGTATCAGTCCCCTCCCCTAAAATCAACTAAGTTTTTGTTTACCTCTGCTGTATTGAACTCACAACACTTTGGGTGAATTCACTGAATTGAACCAACGTTTTTACCAACTGGGCCATGTGTTCTTGAGGACAATAGGCAAAATGTTGTGAAGCTGGCAACAAAGATGAGAACAACAGTCGGAACAATGTAAATAAGGTAAATAATTACAATACGTCATCTCAGAAATATAGAAAAATACTGTGTATTCCTTTATAAAAGAAGTATTCCAATTATGTTTTTATGAATTATTAGCTGTATTCTTATCGATGAGGAAGGAATTCTTTATTTAAATGCATAATTATTGGTTGAGTCAAATTTGTCGTACTTAGATCGAAGTTCTGCAAAATCATTAGTCCAACTGCAAAGCGATTTCTTGTGAAAACGTTGCGTCATTTTTGAAAAATTCATCCAAAACCATTCCTTTAAATATCAACACAAACACTATGAAGAATTAATCTCCTATAGATTACCCCTTGCCACTGTCTTCGTAGAATCCCAGTCTTATCGGCGTGGAGAGTGGAATTAGTGGGCCGATTTCAAATTTTTGTTTTGCCATTTGCGTCCACTTTTTTACAAATACATTTAAGAATGGCATGATTCGACATTTTCCCCCATCTATTGGTAAAATAGTGATGTAGACTGGACTATTTAACCTTAGGCGGCGATGTGCCTAATTGAAGGAAAACTCTGAATTCCACACCGTAGAGGAGAAACCATTCAACTATCTTCTCTAAGTCAGTATGAAAATTCACAGATTATAAAGAAAAAGAAGCTGTGGAGATCTGTGTTTCCCTACATCGTTACGGGCAATTGCATTAACAGAAAAAGAGATTTCGCTGAAGAATTTCCATCATGTAAGAGCATTATAAAAACTGACATAGAGGAACAAATATATTTATTACATAACTGATAAACTAGCTTTTTCAGATTTTGCAATTTCCTCCAAGTATCTGATATCTCTTCTGTTCACTGTGGGACCTCATAATCGCGTGGAATCGGAAGGTTAATTTGCGTAATAAATCCATTGTTCATCGACAGTAACATTCTGGTTCCCAGATATCGACCATAATAGGGCGGCAAAGAGATTAAACACAGAGATTTTCATTAGTGTATTTTGAACAATGGTAAATTGCCTCATTTAAATGAGTCTTGGAGAAAAAGGAAGGTTTGCAGGAGAAAGTAATTTGACTTATCTGAAAGAGGATTCCAATAATCATGAACATTAAGATGAATTTCATTTTTGATTGATTTCATTTGCCGTTCAATAAACATTTTTTCTGGGATCGTGATCGTATTAATTTTTTGATTGAAACATTTAATATAAATAAAATAAAAAAAGCAATAATAATTTCTTCAGGAACATGTTATTATTAGCAAAGGTATATATGCAAACTGTTACTCTATTTATTTGAACTTCAGTAGCAGACATATATATATTTTTTTTTCTAAACATATGCTGCTAAATATAAGAGACAATGAATGTCTATTATGTTTAATCATGAGCCGTTCTAAACGTCGTATTTTTGCTTTAATTTCAGTTGAAAATAAAGACAAAAATGCTCCAACATTTGGATAATTATGTATTAGTTTTCTTCTACGCTTTCGGCTCACATGAGCCATCTTCAGAGAGGTCGTTCAAACTGAAATATTATAAAATCCACCATCACCGACGATTTTATTTTGTGTTTACATAAAACTCCCTTGGCAACGGCAATAGTTACCAAAAATAATAAACGCAGTTCTTAAGTTAGCGCGAAATGACAACAAAACCATGTAGTCAAATGCAATGTAATATGTTATTTCCTGTTTTAAAGTTGATTTTATTGAGTGTTTGTTGTTTTGATTTGATGTACATGGCCTCCAATATCTGCAGGTTTCTCTTATTGTGTGTATGAGTAAGGATCACCGTATTGTTGACCAAAATCTGTTTGATATTACCTACATGTTTATGTTTTTCAGAGAAATGTTGTTTAATAGTATTCTGATCAGAAAGATGACATGTAAGTCTAAGGGAGAGCGTGGTTGTAGTAAAACCAATATATGTACTAGGTTTTTGATTAATATCAGAGATGCAATCTCTGAATGGGAATGTAAATTGGTACACTACATTGGTTTTTTGTAGAGAATTCTAAACAAAATGTGTGCACACTCATATATATATTTATTAATTTACGTCACTACACACACACACACACACACACACACACACACACACACACACACACACATATATATATATATATATATAATGGTAATATATATATAATTGTAATATATTTATATATATAATTATATATATATATATATATATATATATATATATAATTTACGTCACTATATATATAATACCCGAGCGAATAAGGAAGGAAGGAAAACTTTCAACGTCCAAAACTTTAATTTAAAACAGTGTTCGATATATAATATAGTGCTGTGAATATGTTTTGTAAATTATAGTTTAGAACATGTACAATTCTTTTTATCCACTACAAAGTGTAAATTTTGTTTCGACTTTGAAATTACAATGTCTCATCAGGTGTTGTAGAAAGGAATGGAAAACCTCTTTTCTTATACTTGGCTAGTTGTTTGTGGGATGTTGGTGAGGGTTAGCGACCAGGAAATAAGTCTTGTAGATTTTCCGTTTGATTTTTTAAAAACGTGGGGTGGGTAGGGAATATAGTTGATTTATGAAAGTGTCGGAAAGTTTGTAGACATATTTAACATTAGAAGATATGGTATGGCTTTATGGCCTCATGGCTGGATTTATTCTTTGGGTTTAGTAGAGGGGGAGAGTAGGAGGCGTAAGGGTGGGGAGGAAGAGGATTGGACCTAACTTTAATGTTTATTTGTACAACTATAGAATATTTTTGTATTTTAACACAATTCTTATAATTAATCAAATTTTGTATATTTAATCTTAATTTAAAATTTAGGAAATCACTTTTTTCTATAAAACTTTAAATTAGAGATAACAGTTTGAGGTTCGTAATTGGCAAAATTTGATGTAAGAGTGTTGTTAATACTATAAATGTTTTCGTTTCTAAGGGGTCCTAGCTTTGGATTTTGTAGTATTTTTAGCATGATTGTAAGGTTAGTTTTTTAATGTGTTTGCAGTTTACTTAGGTTTCATGCCAATGGTTTAAAAGTTTGTTGCTATTCATGTATTTCATGATTGCAATTTTTTTCTTGAAGAAAAAGGAAACATGGTTCCTTTATTGATTTAGATGTTCTTGCTTGTTTAAGGATTTTCCATTTAACTTCAGGTGTTTTATTTTCGTTATTAACCTCTAAAAATATTTGGAAAGAGACATGTTTTGTTTTTCTTTGTTATTGAAGGATGAGAAGTGATTGTAAATGCGCCTTTTAAATACGTTCATGGTGTTTACGATATACATTTTCTCATCTTTGTAATTCTCCATGGATGATTAAAAGGAGAGTTATACCATATGAGTTTCCTGTTTTTCTTTTTTCTTTTTGAGCTCCTGAATTTTTCCTCAAAGTTAATTTTGGATGATTGATATCCGCTGTCTTTAAGAATTTTATCGTAAATTATTTTGTGTTTATCTAATATTTTTTTTTTTGTGGAATGTGTTAATGTGGCGTTTCACTGATGATGGGATATGCTTGATAATGGATGGTGGGTGATTAGAATTGGGGTTTATATAGATTGGGTTAGCATTATTTTTCATGTAAGTTTGGAAAGTGTTCGATACTAAGTCTAATGTTATGTCTAGGAAGTCAACTTGCTTGATATCAGGGTTAATTACGACGTTAAGATCAAAAGATTTTAAAAAATTTATGAATTAATTTTCTAGTTTTATGAACCTTACCTCCAGTAGATTTATTTATTATCTTGAGCCCGTCATTTCTATAGAGTCCTATATTGTTAGCGTCAATCTTTTATACGCAGTTAGTTTGTACAATAGGAATAATCCGACTAGATCCAAAGATTCTGCAGAATCCAGGGCTCCCATAGATAAATCAAAATTATCCATTTTTGTCCACTGTTCCTTGTTGTGAATGAGATCTGATTTTCTACAGTTCAAAATTATTTTGATTTCATTCTTTTCGGATCTCTAAGGAGAATTCCGCGAATTCCAGGGCAAGATGGAAAAGAACCTCAGATATCGATGGGGAAAACATCCACGATGTCAAATTGTAGGAAAGTGGCATTATTTTCTCTCCAAGGTTCTCGAACCGTTTGATTACATCTATTGTACCCATCCATTGCATTAGTTGGATTTTTTTCTTATTCCTTGGTTAACTCCTTTTAGTATTACTTGACTAATTCTAATGATTTCTAATTTTGTAGGGTTTAGTATTCTAGTGGATAATTTTCGGTAGAATTCCGGCTTATGGTCTTTTAAAAGTATGAATGCATCCTTTCTTGTGATTTTAGGGACTCTGTCGCTTATTTTCAGTTTATCCGTAATTTGTTTGTCTGAGTAGTTGATTCTATCTATGTGGTTTTGGTGCTCCGTGTTAATTTTACTGTTGTTTTTTTGTTAGATTTTTTCTTAATTAGGTCTTTGTACTCTCTTGGGTCCATCTTATAGAAATTCGATGTTTTATTCGATTTGACAAAGACCTTATCATATTCGTTTATGCTAATATATATATATATATATATATATATATATATATATATATTATGCTCTACAATATTTATTGTATTGAGCACTTTTTAAAAAAGTAAATGCCAAGGAACTGAAAATCGTAAAAACCTTGTGTTCTCTTTACCTGGAATTATATATATATATATATATATATATATATATATATATATATATATAGAATAAACGAATAGGGTTGTTCCAAAGAGAGTAATTAGTATAAAATAAAAAGTGTGAGAAGCCGTGAACGTTTTCTTTAAAATATATGTTTATTGTTTTGGTATTTATACAAGTTATGAAGTATGAGCGCAAATCATGAACAATTAATAAATCATAACTTGTATAAATCCCAAAACAATAAACATATATTTTAAAGAAAACGTTCACGGCTTCTCACACTTTTTATTTTATATATATAGTTCCACTTAAAGAGGACAACTTTTTAATATTTCTAGCCCCACTGATGAGCTGTGATACAGCGAAGCAGGTTTGTCTGTGGATGACTAATATATATATATATATATATATATATATATATATATATATATATATATATACCGGCCTGAACGTTCGAGAAACCTTGTTAGGGCAATAGGTATCTTCCGTTTATTTTCCTAACATAATTTTTCGAATATACTACAGAAAACAGCGTAATTTGGTAAAACTAAGAGAGACAATATTTTTAGTAAAGTGTGTATACATTTTTGGCTGGAATTTGTGTGTGTATATATGATAATCAGAGGGAAATGTGTAATCGTGTGTATGTAAATATATATATTATGGAAAATGTTTTCGCTTACTTCTACGAAATGGAAATACGTAAGGCTGCTAAGAAAATCGTTATAAAGTTATTTACATCATCCTTGTGGGTCGTATTTAATGAAAGATCTATTTGCAGCGAAAACTGCTATATATATATATATATATATATATATATATATATATATATATAGAGAGAGAGAGAGAGAGAGAGAGAGAGTAATTACATTTTTTTATTTCTATAAAATATAAAGACAAAGTTTAATGATTTTTAATCTTCCACAATTTAGTTTTAACATTTTTGCTACCTTTATTCTTAAAATACTGCAATTTTACTTACCTTCTAGACACACTCCGTCTTTTTCCACTTTAAATCTGCATTTTTTCTGATTTTATTTATTTTTAATCATTAGAAATAAAATTAAAGTCTTGTCAACCAATGTCGTTATTTTTCAAACATTATTTGAGCAGAAGAAGATAAGAAAGATAGGTGTAGATTCGACCCAATGGATAGACACGTTCACCAAAATAGTCACCATGTTAAGGTTCTTATCCATCTTTAGTTTTTGAAGGTTAGATTTGGGTAAGTGAAAAAGAAATAAATTAAGTCAAAAAATGAATTCAGAAAGTAATGACATTTTCATGCGTGATATATACAAATTTACCACAGTATTCCCAAAGACCTGGGCGTATTACATTAAAGGTTTGAGATTATATGATTAAATTATATGTTCCTCTAGACTGAATATTCATTTTAAGTTTGAGTGGACTCTAACCCTGTTTTATTTGAGGTCAACCATGTCCTGTAAATGGGGTTAGTTACCTCAGGAAAATAATGGTTTACATACTAAACTCTGAATTTTTATATAGTCATTAATAGAATCAATGTTACAGTAAAATAGAACAAATAACGGGAAATGTAACCCACGTTATCGTCTCAGAGGTTCCAAAAGCATAAAATCAATGTTTGTCTCTTTGCCATAAAGCAATATTTGCAAGAAAGATGGAGGGTCGAATTTGATAAAGTCAGGCAATACTATCTCTTTGTAGTAGGAATACTGAATTTGATATAGACAGATATAATATCTATCTATCTATCTATCTATCTATCTATCTATCTATCTATCTATCTCAACCTATTGATTTTTCTTTATAATTATCACTGCAATAGGTATCAGTTGTCTTTCATTATGATTTGCCTCAAATAACAAAGTGAACAAATTTTCTAAATGAGCAAAAATATTTGCCAATGATTTTTATCAAAAGTACTTTTTTTTTACTCGATATGAAATAGTGTACCTATTAAGTATACTAATTTTGATGAAATGATTGTAGCCTCTTTTTATATGAAAGTCGCTTAAATATAAGACTTCCTAATTTTTTATGTTGACCCACACTGTTTTAGAAAGGCGTTGGCTGTATGGTGGTAGAATCTGAAACATTCCGCCAATAGCCCATAATACATTTTCCTTTGTTTTTGATAGAAATCTGGTAAATCAACGTTTGACAATAAGCACTTACGAAACATAAATATCTCACTGAATTTTTCCATGCGTAAAAATTCGTCATTGATTTTTTTAACGCTTGCTACATTTTATCGAAAACTAAAAAGTGAGTATAAACACAGCTAGAAGAAACGTAATGTGTTTCCCCGGTGACAACAGATATATATATAGTCATCCGCAGACAGATCTGTTTCACTGGATCACATCTCCTCAGTAAGGTTAGACAGCCGATTGCTTTTTACCCAGGATTGAAAGCTGATCGAATAGGCGCCAGTCGGCGATTCTACCTCTGAGCTATTGGCGCTCGGTAGAAGGAGACAAACATTTTATATATATATATATATATATATATATATATATATATATATATATATTAGAGAAAATTTTCAAAATTCGCCATTTGGAACAAAACAATGTCGCTGACGTGACGTAGAATCTCTATTACAGATCCTATGTCAAAATGTACATCCGACACCTTTGAATTTTGAAACGTTTCTCTAATTTATATTACCTCTGTATTCTTAATACATTGCGCTCTCTGCCTGCATCACTTTTTAATGTTAAAAATGTTTTAATACTAATTAGGATCAGGTTCTTGGAATTTACCTTCCTAATCTTCCACTTCGGATTAAAGAAAAACAATATATACATATATATATTCGCCGTTTACAGTTTTTATATATATATATATATATATATATATATATATATATATAATCTGTAAACGGCGAGGATAATCCAATAATATCAACTTAATATAAAATATTAATTATTTTATCTATATAGAGAGCTCAATGGATGTTATCCAGAGCAATATGATATTTATAAAGGAAAACTCAACACGCCATTTAATTGTTGATAAATTGTAATAAATTTCAATAAGCCAAATTAGCTCATTTCATCAGACCACACACTATTGGTTCCATTTGGTATACACATTTTTGCCGGAATAAGAATTTCCTTTAACTGAAAAGAAAAATAAGAATAAAGAAAAAAAAGAAGAAAGTGCAGGACAGAGTCATTGGCGTCATCCCAGTTGGGGGTATCCAGCCCAGTCACGAAGATGTTGACCACCAAGTCATTAAACGCCTACTTCCAATTCCATGGATACATATGTATGTGTAACCCCACAAATTAACAATCCCATGTACACTAACTTAGATTCCTAGCACACATGCGCACACATCCACATATGCACATACAAATGTGACTGTGTTTAAACTTATACAAACCTACAGACTTATATTTATTCATGCCCACGTACGAATCTTGCGTTCGTATACTCACACACACCCACACACTCATACCCACACAATCACACACAGACACACACACACACACACACACACACACACACACACACACACACACACACATATATATATATATATATATATATATTAATACAGGTTTCATTGAATAATATAGAAAAGTTCTGTCTATTTTTTATGATCCGTTCGTATGATATCTATCTATATATATATATATATATATATATATATATATATATATATATATATATATATATATATATATATATATATATATATTTTGACGAAACTTGGTTATAAGCAACCGACAATTTGAAATGAATTATTTGAACATTATTTTTTATCGATACTCATATTTAAGTAGATATTTTGTTTGTAATGAAACAGTATTATATATTTATTTCTACCGAACTGATTATTTACGATAAATTTTTATTACGAAAATGTGTGCCATTCGGCAGGATATCGAACCTGCAACCCCTATCTATATAGGGGACTCTACCATTTGATCTGGTAACGTCTTAGACCTCTCGACCACAAATAGCCTCCAATCTATATAGATAGGGGTCGCAGGTTCGAATCCTCCCGAGTATCGATAAAAAAATAATGTTCAAACAATTCATTTCATATATATATATATATATATATATATATATATATATATATATGACAGGCAAAGAATGTCTATTATGTTTAATCACGAGCCGTTCTGAACATCGTAATTTGGCTTTAATTTCAGGTGAAAATAAAGACAAAAGTTGTCCAACATTTGGATATTTTTTATTATGCTGGTTCTAAGCTTTCGGCTCACATGAGCCATCTTCACACATGTTACAAGGACGTAAACATGAAGATAGCCACCTAAAATTAAAGCCAAAATACGATGTTTAGAACGGCTCATAATTTAACATAATACATATTCATTGTCTCTTATATTAAACAGTATATGTTGAAAATTATCTCCTGCCTCGATACACTATATATATATATATGTATACATATATATATATATATATATATATATATATATATATATATATATATATATAATTTTAAGCCATGAATCCAGGTTGTCCAGCATTCGAATATGATACCAGGTTAAATGTTATCAATGAAGAGGCTGGAATGTTTTTTTCTAATTGAACTATGTATTTTTTCTTATTCTTTCCATTTACTTACTTCATAGAAAATAAATCTCCGCAATTGACAATTAATTGTAACCAATAGGTTCTGTTTGTATCGATCTGACATTGTTCCTTACGTCATTGTGCTTATGCAAAAAGCAAATACAAAATGGTGGACTGTTTAGTATTTCCGATTCCCGTTACTTAACGATCAAAGCAAGCATCAATAATCAAACATAACAGAGAAGGGTCGTTCGAAAAGTTCATGGAAAAATGAAACTAAAAAATTTTATATATGCAAATAATCACCATTCGACTCGTCATTTTCTAAAGCGGTGGTGCCAGCCATTTATACAGTCCCAGGAGAATTTTTTTTTTTTTATAAGCGTTTCACCCCGAGCAAGGCATGTCACTGCCACTACTGTGCAGGGGGCTACGTAGAGTGGAGAAAGGCTGATTAAATATAGGAAATAACAGAGGGTGGATGATAGGCGGGTGAGGATACCGAGAATGAGGGTTGGGTAGATGAGAGTGTTGTGAGAATAGTTGGGAGTTAGTGTGATAGGAGGTGTGTATTGACCCTACATTTAAACACCTGGAGATTGTAACTGTCTGGAAATCAGACTTGTGGAAGGGAGTTCCACAGGCGGGAAGCGCGAGAAAAGAAGCTGTTGGAGTAGAATTTACGGTTACATCTTATTTGTTTAACTGTAAAAGGGTGGGACCTAGTTGCTAATCTAGTATCTCGTGTAAATTCGTGCTTAGGCGGCACCAGTGATCTAAGCTCATCGGAGCAGAAGCCATGAAAGTACTTGTAGAAGAGGCACAGGGAAGCTACATCACGCCGGTGTGAGAGCGGCTGCAGCCGGTCTGCCAAGTCAGTATCAACCACGTTACAGATCCTCCTTTGTATTTTGTCAAGAAGCCTAAGGAGAACAGCAGGGGCACCCGACCAGATATGGCAGCAATATTCAATACACGGGCGGATGGTAGATTTGTATATGTGCAGAATAGTTTCAGGTGGGAAGAATTTCCGGGCCCTGCACAGGGAGCCCACTTTCATAGCAGCAGATTTGGCAATGGTTTCAATATAGTCATTCCATTTGAGGTCCGCCGAGAGTGTAAGGCCAAGGAGGCGTAGTATTTTACTCTCTGGGAGGCTAGCCTGTCCCATGCTAATGGGAGGTAGATGCGATTGTCTATGGTGGTTAGTTGATAACAGCTTTGTTTTGGAGGCATTGAAATTTACCAACCATTTCCTATCCCAGGTCACTACGGATTGGAGGTCTCTTTCAAGTGCGGCAGCGAGGTTCACTTTGTCGTCCAGACCTGGTTTCTGATCGATGCGGGAGTTAAGCACGACTTTTGCTGATGTGCTCTCAACTTTGCTCAACTTTAAGCTAAAAATGTAGGAGTTGAACAAAATTATATGTTTTACATGTTAATTGTTATTATTTGCTTCTTGATCAGTATTACTGCTGTTAATAATCATTAAATTTTGGAAAAAGTCGATTTTTACCTCACAAACTGATATCAATATTCGTCCTATTCGTTTGTCTCTTTTAACTGCATATCACTTCTTCTTCTATGTGCCCTGTCCTTTCAGGACGTAGGTGATCATGGTTCTCGCGTCTCCCTATCCCTTGTGGGTCCTAGTATGTTTGTTCCCGTTACTCCCGTCAACCCCCGTTCCGTCAACCACCTGATCAGGCCCTGCAAATATGTTATCCGCTGTCTTTCTCTGTCTCTCTATCCTTCTATCTGGCCAGTCAGTATCAGGTTCTCCAGGCTCTCCTTCCTCATTGCGTGTCCTAGGAACTTCAGTTGTCTCTTTCTGATGCTCAGTATTAATTTCCTTTTTGTTGCCATTCTTTCCAACACCTCATCGTTGCTTGCACGCTCAGTCCATGATATCCGCTGCATCCTTCTGTAGAACCACATTTCCGCTGCTTCCAGTTTTGTCCTCATTTTCGATGATATTGTCCAGCATTCGCTGCCGTATTGAAGAACTGACATCACGTAGCAGTCCAGCACTCTTTTCTTTGTTTCCAGTGAGATTTTCCTGTGTTTTTGCTCAGCTACTGGAACGCGTCCTCTGCCATGCCAATTCGTCTTCGGATCTCCGTGTCGCACTTTCCATTATCCATTTAGAAAAAGATGATTTTTCGGGCAATTATTTACAAATTCTTTTTCTTAAAAGCAATATTAATGTTCCAAGAGAAATAACCAAGTTTTACCACAAATAAGAGATTAGTTCCTGCTTCAATTTGAAAGTAATCACGTTCCTCTAAATAAGTTTGTCTTTTCGTTTTTTTTCAAAAGATATAATGGATTCCTTATTTAATAATCCGACAGATATTTGTAACTTTATCCGTTATTTTAGTGGATATACAAATTTGTGTAGACACACATTTATTTAGAAAGCGTTCTATTTATTTTCGTCTACTGGCCTGAATACTAAAGAAATCGGAAAACGCATCAGTCAGTTAAGTGCCATACGTGATACACGCTTGGGTGATCATGTCTCGAAACAGACATGACTGACTGGGCAGAAGATTATCCGTAGTAGGTTGCCATTGCTTTCTGCGGTAGACTGCTTGCCAGCCAAAGCCACAGAACCCAATCCGTCCTTTATTATTTAATAACAATAGAAAACAGATCCCCCACTTTATGCCTTGTAGAAGTTTTAATTATGCATCAGTCCTGTTTTTTGACTTATAGCTAGAGCGGGAAGAGCTGTATTATACTATAAAGTATTAATTAGTGGGGGATCAGTTTATTACTACATAACAATATAAAAATGATCCCCCACTGTATGCCCAGTAGAAGTCTTAATCATGTTTCCAACTATTATATTCAGTCAGTCAGTTAAGTGCCATGCATGATACACGCTTAGGTGATCATGTCTCGAAAGAGAAATGACTGACTGGGCAGAAGATTATCACGCAGTATGTTGCCATTGCTTTCTGCGGTAGACTGGTGGCTGACCAAGGCTATAGAACCCAATCTCTCCTGTTATTTAACTCATAACTGGAAGGAATAGGCGGATTAATACCATTCCCAAGGGTATTTGCGCGTAAGTGAATGCAATGAATTCAGCTGGAATTCGAACTTGGCTCCACGATTTCTCGTTCCGAGCCGATATCCAATGCACCACAACGCACATATATCTTTCTTTAAAAGACTTATCAATTATTCAGACCAGTAGCCGAATATAAATAAATATACTGTTTAATAAATAAACGGGGTATTCACTATAAATAATGTTTCAAGTGATAAAAGAGAATTTTTTTTATAAACTGGCTTAAATTTACACATATTATTCCATAATATACCCGATTCATGCAGGTTATAATATCTAAGTTCGAAGTTAATTTAGTGCAAATAAATACCAAAGTATTTGCATAAGTTTCTGATACTTTTCTTATGAACCTTTTGAAAAAATGAGATAACAGTGTCTCAATTTCATCGATGAAAACTCGACAAACAATAATAGAGCATCATCTTTGACCACAAGGGAGTCAGTTGCCGGGTTTATGGTACTTTTATCGGGTAAGAGATACGTGATTCGTCCGCTCAAGCAGGTAGTGGTATGACTGATATTGCTAATTGATTTAATGACAAAAAACACCGTTTTGTACTGAGTAGTTTAACTGATACACTATATTGGTCATCGCTAGTTTAGATTTTTTTATTTTAATTATAATCGTGTCTCTCAAAAAAGGCATTTTACAGCCAATGTTGTGCAGGGAGTTAAATAGGAGAAAGTTATGAGCAAGAGTGACAGGTTACCGGGGGTGTCAGGAAGAGGGTAAGAGAAGGATGAGAATACTGATGAAAGTGGAGTGGACGAAAAAAGCAGTATGAGAGTGAGGATGCAGGTTAGTGAGATAGAAGATGACTATTGACTTTACATTTAAATTCTTGGAAATTGTAGCTGTCGGGGAAGCAAGTAAACGGAGGGGAAGTGCGGGAAGTGCGGGAAGTGCGAGAAAAGAAGCTATTGGAGTAGAATTGGCGTTTACAATTTATTGGTGTCACAGTAAAAGGGTGGGACCTAGTTGCTAATCTTGTGACTCGAGTAAATTCATATATAGTGGGTACCAGTGAGCTAAGATCATTTGAGCAGAATCCGTGAAAGTATTTGTTGAAGAGACACAAGGAACCCATATTGCCTCGGTGAGAAAATGACTGCTAAGTCGGTATAGATCACATTACGGATTTTCTGTTGGATTTTGTCAAGGACCCTTAGGTGGATAATAGGAGCACCCGACCAGATATAGGTTTATTTCGATTTGTAACGACGATTTTGGCGGTTATCCATTTACTTTATCATTTTATAAGTTTTACCTGTTTGTTATTATTTACGGGTGAAATATGTTCGATGATTCGTCGGATGGCGAATTCGTCCTACTTGCAATCACTGTGCACCTCGTTGCAATAAAATATGTTGATCTTTTCTTGTATTCTATTATATTAATGTGTCGTACAATTTTTGTAAGTGAAATTTCTTTTGTTTATTGATGATATGGTTTGGAAAATTATTGTTTTATGTGTTTGAGTTCACTTAGAAATATTCTTTGGAAAAAAGAATTTAGTAACATTGTTTTATAACACTGCTATTTTATAACGTTCGGGCATTGGCTATCATAGTTTAGAAGACAAGACTCCATAGTGGCATTATTTTATAAGGGTAGGTGATAAACACTTTGGATTTTACTTCTATATCGATATCAAGTAATGCGATTTACTTACTAAAATTATTTTCATCAGAAAATTTTAATGTGGAGTTTTTCCCATGTTTATATAATTTCGTATATATATATATATATATATATATATATATATATATATATATATATATATATATATGCGAGTAAAGAAACTATTAACATAGACCTTACGGTTATATCTCGTCATTTCAACAGTAAAGCGATGAGACCTTGTCCCCAATCTAGTACTATGTTTAAGTTAATAAATTTTGGTACCAAAGAGGAAAATTCATTAGATCAGTTACTATGGAAAAAATGTCACGTTTAGACATCGTCGTGATCTTATAAAATATATATAAAAGAGTTTGATCTCAAAATTTCATTGGCTAGTTCAGTGGATCTACAGGGGGAGAGTGGGAATGGAAAAACTTTTTTGTGAAACTGGAAACAAAATTAAACTTACAATTATAAATATTTACTGTGTTCATGTCAGTTTTTCTGGTTTAAAACTTTATCTGTTTTAAAAGAAAATACTGCTGACCACAATCTCAGCAATGTAAGATACGCAGATGACACAGTGCTGACAGCAGACACGGTAAAAAGAAATACAAGGCCTGAAGGTAGCAAGGGAAAGCGAAAAGAAAGGACTAATCATAAATTTCAAGAAAACTGAATGTATAGTCATCAGCAAAAAGAAGACCCCCCAACATAACAACTACAGGTCAGAAAAACTAAAATAAAGCAAGTAAAGAAGTTTAAATACCTGGGGAGCGTACTGACAGAGGTTGGAAAGTGAGATGTCTAGAGCCGAAGGCGCACTGGTATGGGCAAGGACGCATTTCAAATGGTAACCAGATTACTAAAAAACAGTAAAATCTGATTGGAGACAAAGAAGATTGTGCTGGATTGCTATGTAATATCTATCCTTCTGTATAGCGGTGAATGTTGGACAATCTCTTCAAGGATTAGAGAGAGGCTTGAGACAGCGGAAACGTGGTTTTACAGAAGGATAGTGAGGATACTATGGACTGAGCACGTAACTAACAACGAGATTTTGGAAAGGATGGAAACGAGGAGAAAACTCATAATTCAATAAGGAATAGACAGATGAGGTTTCGGGATATGTAGTGAGGAAGGAGGACCTGGGTAATTTAATACAGGGCAGATAGAGGGAAAGAGAGACGGGGGGAAGCAGCACGAGACATAATTGATAGGCCAGAGTTAATGGATAGCAGGTCGTCGTTTGTGAGAGATACCAAGAGGAAGAATGTTCAGAGCGACAAGAGACAGGGCCAAGTGGAAGTCTGTGATCGCCTACATCTTGATGGGACGCAGCACATAAAGAAGAATAATATTGAAACGTTTTCAAGATGTTTGCCTATGGATGTATATGCTCGATATGATTTTGAAGGATTTCAAATATATTTCATTCATCCTAAAATGACCACTAAACAGTGCCCAAAGCGACAAATGCAAGACAATTATTTTTAAAAGGTTTCTTCAGGTCGGAGGCGATTCATCTCTACATGGATATTTTTCAATATTTTCAGTGAATTGCCTTTATTTCTTTATTTCTTTGTAAATATTTTGGTGTGGATTTACCATTGAATTTTCGACAGCTTGTAATTCAGAGTTGTCTTTGTGTTCCACTCAAGGCTAGAGATTCGTGTCTACCATGCCATTGAACTATAATAGCTAGGATTCGTACCACAGGAGAACTTAATAACACACGCGCACAAAGAGAGAGAGAGAGAGAGAGAGAGAAAGAGAGAGAGAGAGAGAGTAATGGTGTTATAATCTAAAAGCCACTGTAGCGCATTTTCGCATATGTTCACTGTCTATGCCCAAAGGAGGAATGAAAAAATGTACCAAGATCTATTATTAATAGACACAGTCTCCACAAATAATATGGAGACACCATAAGACAAATTTAGGGGGAAAATAAAAAAAAATCTTGACAAGTCTTCAGCGTAGTTGACGTTTTCATTATTTTCATCGACGTCCAGACATCTTGCCCGTCTTTATAACAAAGAAAACACTTCTCTTTTACGCCGGTGCAGAGAAATAGGAACAAGACACTTGATTATGTTTATTTGCAATCTGGTTTAGCGAAATGCGAGTTTGTTTCGCCGCACGCTTATAACATTTTTCTCTGAAAATGACCTGTCTCTATTTCCATATATCCTGCCTGTGAGCATCATATTCTCCAAGCCTTCTTTTCTCATTACGTGTCCCAGAAACTTCAACTTTCTCTCCCTGGAGTTAGGTATAAGTTTTCTTGTTTGCTTCCATTCTCTCCAAAACCTTGTTGTAGCTCACCTTTGATCCATGGTACTCTCAGTATCCTTCTGTAGAACCAAATCTCTGTTTCTTTAAGTCTCCCCTTAATCGTTGACGAGATTGTCCAGCTGAGGGATAGATTTCACGTAAGAGCTCGGCATTTTTTCCATGTTTACAAAATGTGTTCCTGTTTGTTAATGCTCTGCTTAGGTTTTGGCGTCCTTGATCATTCAATACGCCTTCAGTTTTCAGTGTTACACTTTCCATGAAAAGTTCATATCATTTTACTGCCAAGCAAGACGGTAAACCTACTAAGATGCCAGGGGTTACTAAGAGTGAAAGGAAATGAAGAAACGTTAGTGAGGTGATAGGGAAATAAATTAAGACGATTCAGGAAGACGAAAGATGGCATTTGTTACTAGACTTAGATTTTAATGTTCATCGATGACAGGGCAGCAAGAAACCAGAAGTGAATTTTACATGCAAGATATCTGAATAGACAACCTATTAAACAAAAAATGGGGTGATCTACACCTTGTCTGAAAATGTTATATAAATTTGTTGTGGCAAAATCTTCGTCGTTAAGTTGTTGTAGCTTGTTAGCCGACGGAAGTAAGATACGGAAAACAAGAAGGTCGGTTCAAACAATGTATTAGAATAACAAGAACATATATACAAAGTAAAGTGTTAGTATTCAGCAAAATAGAATTTTAAGTTTCAAGGTATAGTTACGCTGCTTCTCGACTGCCTCTAGACTGTCTCTTGACTGCGTCACAGCTGCGTCCCTAGAAGTCACTCTGGTTATTATTTTATAGTACGATAAAGCGTCCATTCCACATAGAAAGGCACCATAACAAAATCAAATTAACGTATATTTGTCAAATTTAAACTCGTCTATTTCCGCTCTTAGTAAAATGTTTACTACAATAAATAAATAAAATATTTACTTTAACTAAATTTTCTGACATTTCAATGGCTAGTTTTGATGATATTTGGAATGACTAGTTTTGATGATATTTGATAACTGGGTAAATGAAAGGGTCTATAACGGTGTGAAAAACACAAGAAAGCAAAGCCATTGAAGAGGGACTATCCACATTGAAGATATAAAGTGAGCTTTGCAGAGATTATCGAACAATAAAGGAGGCTGTTGAAAATATAACTAAGTTAAATACTCGAAGCAAATATAAAAGGCTTTAAGAACTTGCTTCCTCGAGACGAACGTAAACTAAAGCAAGTTATACAAAGCAACCACATTTGACCAGCGGTCAGATCTTTGAAAAAGCTGAAATTGAGGAAGACATATCTGTAGAATATTTTATGAATTAACATTTGTAAAAAGATATCTTTGGCAACCTCCTCTCAGTAAAGCACGGTCTAGGGCATGACAGTAACTACATCCAGTTCAGAGGTTGTGAGGAGCATGTAACCACCTCTTAATTGATGTTGTTCCCTGGTCCACTCTGACCCGGAGTGGTATCACCTGTTAGAGTCCCAGCTATGGGCAAATAGTTAACCCCCAAACTGAGGTCAAAACACTGTGAAAGTATAAAAATACACTTTTATACAAATATATACATAAAAATAGTCTTTTATAGAAATATATACATAAAAATAGACTTTTATAGAAATATATACATAAAAATAGACTTTTATAGAAATATATACATAAAAGTAGACTTTTATACAAATATATACATAAAAATAGACTTTTATACAAATATATACATAAAAATAGACTTTTATACAAATATATACATAAAAATAGACTTTTATACAAATATATACATAAAAATAGACTTTATAGAAATATATACATAAAAATAGACTTTTATAGAAATATATACATAAAAGTAGACTTTTATAGAAATATATACATAAAAATAGACTTTTATAGAAATATATACATAAAAATAGACTTTTATAGAAATATATACATAAAAGTAGACTTTTATACAAATATATACATAAAAATAGACTTTTATAGAAATATATACATAAAAGTAGACTTTTATAGAAATATATACATAAAAATAGACTTTTATACAAATATATACATAAAAATAGACTTTTATACAAATATATACATAAAAATAGACTTTTATACAAATATATACATAAAAATACACTTTTATACAAATATATACATAAAAATAGATTTTATACAAATATATACATTTTAAAATAGACTTTTATACAAATATATACATAAAAATAGACTTTTATAGAAATATATACATAAAAATAGACTTTTATAGAAATATATACAAAAAATAGACTAGAAATATATACATAAAAGTAGACTTTTATACAAATATATACATAAAAATAGACTTTTATACAAATATATACATAAAAATAGACTTTTATACAAATATATACATAAAAATAGACTTTTATACAAATATATACATAAAAATAGACTTTATAGAAATATATACATAAAAATAGACTTTTATAGAAATATATACATAAAAGTAGACTTTTATAGAAATATATACATAAAAATAGACTTTTATAGAAATATATACATAAAAATAGACTTTTATAGAAATATATACATAAAAGTAGACTTTTATACAAATATATACATAAAAATAGACTTTTATAGAAATATATACATAAAAGTAGACTTTTATAGAAATATATACATAAAAATAGACTTTTATAGAAATATATACATAAAAATAGACGTTTATAGAAATATATACATAAAAATAGACTTTTATAGAAATATATACATAAAAATAGACTTTTATAGAAATATATACATAAAAATAGACTTTTATAGAAATATATACATAAAAATAGACTTTTATAAAAATATATACATAAAAATAGACTTTTATACAAATATATACATAAAAATAGACTTTTATACAAATATATGCATAAAAATAGACTTTTATACAAATATATACATAAAAATAGACTTTTATAAAAATATATACATAAAAATAGACTTTTATAGAAATATATACATAAAAATAAACTTTTATAGAAATATATACATAAAAATAGACTTTTATAGGAATATATACATAAAAATAGACTTTTATAGAAATATAATACATAAAAATAGACTTTTATAGAAATATATACATAAAAATAGACGTTTATAGAAATATATACGTAAAAATAGACTTTATAGAAATATAGACATAAAAATAGACTTTTATAGAAATATATACATAAAAATAAACTTTTATAGAAATATATACATAAAAATAGACTTTTATAGAAATATATACATAAAAATAGACTTTTATAAAAATATATACATAAAAATAGACTTTTATAGAAATATATACATAAAAATAGACTTTTATACAAATATATACATAAAAATAGACTTTTATACAAATATATGCATAAAAATAGACTTTTATACAAATATATACATAAAAATAGACTTTTATAAAAATATATACATAAAAATAGACTTTTATAGAAATATATACATAAAAATAAACTTTTATAGAAATATATACATAAAAATAGACTTTTATAGGAATATATACATAAAAATAGACTTTTATAGAAATATAATACATAAAAATAGACTTTTATAGAAATATATACATAAAAATAGACGTTTATAGAAATATATACGTAAAAATAGACTTTATAGAAATATAGACATAAAAATAGACTTTTATAGAAATATATACATAAAAATAAACTTTTATAGAAATATATACATAAAAATAGACTTTTATAGAAATATATACATAAAAATAGACTTTTATAAAAATATATACATAAAAATAGACTTTTATAGAAATATATACATAAAAATAGACTTTTATAGAAATACATACATAAAAATAGACTTTTATAGAAATATATACATAAAAATAGACTTTTATAAAAATATCTACATAAAAATACACTTTTATACAAATATATACATAAAAATAGACGTTTATAGAAATATATACATAAAAATAGACTTTTATAAAAATATCTACATAAAAATACACTTTTATACAAATATATACATAAAAATAGACTTTTATACAAATATATACATAAAAATAGACTTTTATACAAATATATGCATAAAAATAGACTTTTATACAAATATATACATAAAAATAGACTTTTATACAAATATATACATAAAAATAGACTTTTATACAAATATATACATAAAAATAGACTTTTATACAAATATATGCATAAAAATAGACTTTTATACAAATATATACATAAAAATAGACTTTTATACAAATATATACATAAAAATAGACTTTTATACAAATATATACATAAAAATAGACTTTTATACAAATATATACATAAAAGTAGACTTTTATAGAAATATATACATAAAAATAGACTTTTATAGAAATATATACATAAAAATAGACGTTTATAGAAATATATACATAAAAATAGACTTTTATACAAATATATACATAAAAATAGACTTTTATACAAATATATACATAAAAGTAGACTTTTATAGAAATATATACATAAAAATAGACTTTTATAGAAATATATACATAAAAATAGACGTTTATAGAAATATATACATAAAAATAGTCTTTTATAGAAAAATATACATATTTGGAGGAAAGATATTACCAAGAATATATTTTTGAAGGAAAAAGTTATTCTCAGCAAAACATTTTTAATACAAAACTAGAAGGTATTCTCAATTTTCTAAAATAAAAAAATAAATACATTAAATTTTCAATAAAATTTGACTAAATCAACCTTCTCACTATAGTCGAACAGTAAAAATACCTTAAAACCCTACCTTTTTGGCATTTAATAACCCACAGAGGTGTTGATATGCCGTTAAACAATGCTCAAACTCAAAACTCAACTCACTAAAGCAAATATTTTAAAGCATCAAAATTGGGCAAAGAAATGCATAAAGTTAACGTTTCTAAAGTAATTTTACCTGAAGAATCTCAAGTGACATTGGACCTGGTGGATGGTCTAAAAAATAAATTTTATCCAATTCAGACGTTTTATGGACACATGCGGAAAGGAATAAGGTGGAAGTATTGTTATAATTTGGGCTGAAACTGTCGACCAAACCATTCAAATCGATGGAGTTAAACTGAACAGTGCTTACTATTGCAATTTTATGAAAAGGACGTTCTTTGCATGATAGCAGTCGCAG
The DNA here is from genome assembly GCA_037127315.1 of Ascarosepion bandense. Taxonomy (NCBI): domain Eukaryota; kingdom Metazoa; phylum Mollusca; class Cephalopoda; order Sepiida; family Sepiidae; genus Ascarosepion; species Ascarosepion bandense. Next base: position 369,845 of record JBBBDQ010001887.1, read on the forward strand.
TCTCGCAGTTTCAAAGTCAAGTGTGTATTTAACAACAATACTCTTTCTCATGTATGTAAGCTTAACTGTAAATACTTTGAGCATAACAGATTTACAAGAGAGAATATAATGGAAGCATCAAGTCCTAATCTAAATCGATAATCTATGGTCAATTTTGAGGATGGAATTATCTGAACGGGACAAACAATATAACAACAAAGGAGAAATAAAAGGAGCAATTAAAACTAATATGACAGAAATTGGAAGTGCTAAAGTTACAAAAAAAAAGGATAATGAAATAAATTTACAATAGATTATTGAGAAGAAGGATTATCATCTTAAAATGTAAAGGATTCAAAAATTTATACGATTTATATTTGTTTTATTACAAGTGTTGAACAATTTTTGATGATTTCATGACCTTTCTATTGAAGTAAAATGTGATTATTTGTTTTTCCTTAATAGCTTCAGACGGTTGTTTTTCCAGAATGTGTAAATAGCTTCAATAACTTCAATGAAATATATTCTCAATTTAATTATTAAAAGTAGAATCTTCAACATGATATCTATCATTTGTCAAGCAGCGGTAGATGGGATTTCAAGATTCACGTGACTCCATATTGGCCTCGATTTCAGCGTATTCACTCTTTATACATCCAATCAAGTATGTTGTATCGACGGTTTTCCTTGTGTATATTTCCTACTTAAGCTTACACCAGAAAATGGCTCAGTTAATTTTTCTTTCGAGAAAATCCTTGTTTAATCTGTGAAGGCAAAAAGAAATATAATTAATGAAATTTCTTAATTGATATGTCCCGGAAAGGGATATATATATATTATTCGTCGTAGTCCTATGCAGTATGCTTTAGCGTAGGCTTATGTCTGACAACAGCCAATCATATTAATGTGAGGAGGAACCAATGTGTATGCATATTCGTTACATCCCCCATGTATACATGCAATATATATATATATATATATATATATATATATATATATATATGGATAGAAAGAGAGAAGTAAAAAAGAGATTGGATGAGAAAATGGAAAAGCAGTAAACATTAAAGTTGTGTGACGCATATTTATAATTCGTCTAGTTTGAACGCGTCCCAAAATTCAAGCTATATATGTATATTTGTTTATATTTCTGAGATGAAGTATTGTTTACAATATTTACATTATTCGGACAATTGTCCTCTTTTTGGTTGCCATTTGTAGGACGTTTCAGCTGTTGTACGCTCCAGCCTTCTTCAGATGCTAAGAGTTTCGAACCGAAACTTTTATTAAGATCATTGGAGTATACCATTCTCATTCCTTGTGCGAAGCCTCTTTTAGTAGTCATGAGGTTATCTCCCTCTAACCCGACTCTCTAAATTACTTGTTCACTACTGCTGTAGCCTGGTATTGAACTCACAATTCTCTGGGTCAAGTCACGGGAACTAACCAACTTCTTTATCTACTGGGCCATGTGTCCTTAATGACAACAATAACTTTAGAAGGCCGAAACGTGCAGCAGCCAAGACGTCGTACAAATGGCAACCAATATGAGGACAAAGTCCGAATAATGTAAATAGTGTAAATACTACCTCATCTCATAAATATAGACAGATAGTGAAGGGTTGGTACAAAGCCGATACACCAAAAATATGAAGAGGAAATAGAAAAGTGCAATCTGAAGCTGGCACTATATATCCTATATATTCCTATATATTCCTACACCGATGCAGGGAACTACGACTCATCCATGCAGGCTTGCTGTCTCATCACGCAAAAAGCGGGACACGCCCTGGTCCGAGAACGTATCCAGTACAATCAATGCATGAAACAAAAATTACATTCCGATATCTCCCAGAGGCTCGAGGCATTCCTCAGCAGGATCAGTGATGAAGACAACAGAAAAAGGATTCGGCACGAGTTGGACAAATCCTTTAGGCAAGAATTCGTGTAGTCAAGGTCCACCAAAAACAAAAAATCTAAAGGTGACACATGGGGTCCATCATACCTGTGAAGGGAACATTAGTCAACAGCAGCTGTGCCACTGAATAGTCAGTGCTGAACAAGGATCTCAACTTTCCAACAACCATCAGGCGAATACCATACTTAGACATCATTGCCCTATCGGGGAAATAGCCTTGAATGTCCGCGTGTTTTATGTTTTACTCTTGTTGAAGTAATATTTTGTAATAAACATTCATTTAAGAAATATTAAGAAAATATATGGAATAATGTCATGAATGTGTGTGTTCTTTCATATTATTTGTTTGGTTATTTGAATTTTTAGCAGCATATCAACATCTATGTGTTATTTAATATCGAATATCTTTTGAATATAATTATATGCTTTCAGCTAGATATATGTTGAACAAAATTGTACGCTTTCCGCTAAAGATAAAATGTATTACTATTATTGTTTTCTATAAAAATCTATTTTTATAGTATTTTGTATGTGTTTTGGTTGCTACTATTTACACATAGCTGAGGCCATAACATATACTACCACGCAGGGTCAGGGTGGACGTAGGAACAACAACAATTGAAAAGTGATATCATGATCCGTAAACTATCCACCCTCCCTAACAGAGACCTCTTATAGAATACAAATCCTATAAAATCCATCAAACAATTAAAACACACAAAATAAAATGCACACCCGCAAAAAGGGATTCAAACGGCTTTTTAGCAAATCAGTGTGAAAAATCATATTCTGAATGCTGATTGGTTTAGAAATTGAGAAATTCAAAATACGTCAGCAAAACTGTTTTTTTCACAGCTAAAGAGAAAATTGTTCTGGGATCCTCCCACGTGACCAGAATTCTATATTTAAGGAGGTCTCCTGACCGATGACAGTTGCAATCAGTCAGTCAGTCAAGAGGGTCAGTGAGAGACAGCAGTTCAGTCGATCCGTCACTCAAGCAAGCAGTTGATCTGTCAGCTACGCCAGTCAATCCCGAGAGGCGCAGTGTCTGATACACACAATTTGATAGGCACCTACATCAAAAAATAAGTGCCAACAAACTAATTCTCCGCCCACTCAACCGTTACGAACGGAAAGAAAAGAACGGCCATAATATTTTTCACATCTCTCAACAACCAGAAAGGAGAAGCAACACTAAGTTAAGTAGACTGATTCATCGTTTTACTACCAGTTGCTACTATTTCCGTTTGACTCTCTCTATCTTTCTCTCCCATCTGGAATTCTAGTTCACACTCCCTTTTACCACATTTGAAACACTTTTCTTTTCCACCTACTTAAAGGCTGCTACTACTACTACTCTGGGTAATTACAGACTCAAAACCAACACTTTCATACTCAACCAACTTTTGTTCAAATACAACAGACACTTTTATATCCAACAATCGTTCACGCTAATATAAAAGACACTTTTCTATTGAACAAAAGATACACAAATTGTACAAATTTACATTTTATGTATATTGTCAAATTCAAAATGTTCATATTTTTATACACCATTTATTATTGTGTTGCCTTTTCTCGAAATTTGTGTTGTATTCTTGTGGACCAGATAGCCCGCATTAAAACCGCCTTTTAATTTGGGTTGTTCTGGAACACCACACCTCTTTACCGAATGTTGTATATCTTCATACCTACTATAAGCAAGAAAAAGTAGGCTCAAATAGAACGAAATAAGACAAGTATATGGAAAATAGTTACAGATTGACGTTTGTCTTACAGAAGTGAAGAATGTAGTGCATAGGAGAGCGCATATACACAGACGTTTGCGCTCTAGAGTAACGATCATCAGGGGAAAACAAAATCTATCCAAGTCCAAATGGAATATGAAATAAATGTGGTAGGATTCGACGACGTGGATGTAGAATGATGAGTCCTAGTTGTTAATGAGACACACGGGTCACTAAATATGCACCGTTCATGGCAGTTCAGACAAATTATTGAACACATTTGTCAAGAAAGGAAGAAACGTACAATTTGCCTTTTCCGACCTGTTTCGACGTTCTTCCCCGTAGCAAGACGTTCCGTATTGCTCCAGGTTTTCGGAATCGGCCGAGAATGACGAAATTCATGTCGACACGGGCTAGGCTCACACGAGACAATTTTCTGAAAATTCTCCCGAACTCTATCGCAAATGATGAATTTCTGTACGCCGTGTGCATTCGCCCGCTGTATTAAATTAAGTGGCAAGATAGCAATATCTGAACGCTGATCGGCGTGTGTGAACATCGCTGCTAGAAATTTGAGAAGACATTCGACATTATTATACCTGAAAACGACAGGCTTTCTAAAAATGCGTACTAGAAGCTTGTGATAAATATATATATATTTTACCCGTAAAAAAAACCTCTTATCTTCTACGAACTCTTATCTTCTAACATTCTACATTTATCTTCTAAAGTCTAATAGTCAATGTCCCGAAAGTTATAAAATAAAAGTGATAAAAAATTTTTTCTTAAATAGAGTACACCAAAATTCCTCTTCCCAAAAATATTTTTATGCACTAAAACACATGAAACAAACATTAGTTAGCAATAATTTTCCCAACTACATAATTGATAAACGCAAAAAAATTATTCTAACAAGAATACCGGACACTAGTAACAAAAATATCACACAAGAAAGTTTCAACACATTATACGCAACCGAATGTATAATCATTTTAAGCAGGGTGAATTGGCTATACGAAAAATTATTAAACATCATATTTTTACCGTAATTCATATCGAAATTAGCGATGACCGATATAGTATATGAATTTCAATGCCCGGTACAAGATTGTTTCTTGTCACAAATCAGTTACTTATATTGGGCACACTACCACTTCCTTGATAGACGCCTTTACATGTCATCAAACCAAAAAAAATTCTTCACGCATAATTTGTAAAATCTTATAAAATTAATTCTGAAAAACTTAAGAAAATTAAGGAAAACATTAAAAAATCTATATAAATCACAATATCAAAAACAACTCGCTATTGGTGAGGTACTATATATCAAAGATATATTATTTAATAATGGAAATGGAGTACTAAAGTTTTTTTAAAATATAAAGATGTTTACACGAATTCCAGTCGCGCGCAGCAAGTGAGAGATTGCAATGAACGTTCTTTTTTAAAAAATAAAACAAAAGTATATTTACAACGTCACAGTCAAAATATGAGAAAATGTAATCACACCAGTGACATAAACACCTACAAAATAGCCACAAGCGCTAAGATGGATAAGAATTATGGACAGATTTTATATCCCTTATCTGCAACAAAACACAAATGTGCCAGAAAAACTTGAGAAAAAATTAATCAAATCGTTCTTGTTAACCGTATTTAATGAAAGATGATTGAAAGAAAGGTTGCTGACCAAGTATACATTAAGATATATATATATATTAAAGAACAAAATGTTCACCAATTACTTGCTATTCATGTGTCAACCATATTACATTCATCAAGCTGTAATGGCAAACCGCATTTTTTAACGCTTTACATATATAATTAGATGTAGGCGTGCGTATTAATACGCGTATTAAGTGTAACACTTCACTCAATAAATCCCGGGCTAACTAATAAACCACAACTTTATTTATCAACATAGTCTCCTTCTAGGGTGATACATTGATTCCAATGCTTCTCTAAAAATGCAATCCTCTTTTGGAAAACGATTTATCTAAGGCATCAAAATACACCTCAGTTTCCGATATCATTTATTCATTAGAGCCAAATCTCTTTCCCTGTAGCATTCTTTTGAGGTCTGAAAAATGCCAGTAATCGCGGGGGTGTAGATCTGGAGAATAGAATGGATGCAGATGCTATTCAAAGTGCAATTCATGCAGTTTTGTTGCGATCGAATTGTAACACGATGCGTAATCTTGGTGAAAGATCATTTTTTTCTTCTTCCTCTGTGGAAGTCTTTTGGCGATTTCTTCCTTCAGACGGACCGATAATGCGATAAAATATTCGCAATTGATGGTTCTTTCTTTCTCAAGGTAATCGATGAACAAAATACCTTGGGTATCCCAAAATACAGAAGCCAAAACCTTACCTGCTGATGTTTGCGTCATGGTCGCTTTGAACGGCTTTCACCTGATGACTGTCGATTTGACCCAGGCGTGAAGTAGAGAATCTAGGTTTCATCTATTGTTACATATTTACGCAAAAACTCTTTCTTGTTGCCTTGACCCAGGCGTGAAGTAGAGAATCTAGGTTTTATCCATTGTTACATATTTACGCAAAAACTCTTTCTTGTTGCGTTGAAACAGTTGCAAACAACGCTTTGAATCGTCGACGCGTTGTTGTTTTTGATCGAGCAAACCTGCACCCCCTTTGAACACAGTTCTTTCATTGAAAAATGTTCATGCAAAATGGTGAATGCATTCTTTTCTGATATGTTCAACTTCTCGCACAACTTCAATTTATGATCGGCCAAAAGGAGTTTGTGGATTTTTTAAAAATATTTTCTAGAACAGCAGCTAATTTGTTGCGACCTGGGCGTTCATCAACATTTCTGTCTGTACAACCGCGTATACAGTCAGCATACTACCTTTTAACCATTGGTTTCCGACAGATCAGAGTCAGAATAACACATATAAAGCTATTGCTTTGCATGAACCGTATTTTTCCCATCAAAAACTAATGCTTTATCAACACACGAAATTCAGATTTTTCCATTGTTTTGAAAATTTGCAACAGTAGCCTCACTTAAATAACTGTAATGTGTAAACTAATAATACGATTGGGCCTAAATTTTGCCATTTGAATGTTAGTACTTCATAAAGATTATATGAATTTTTTTATTAGTGGCACCAATCTATATGTCAGGCTCGGGACTTATTGAGTAATGTTTTAAAGCGATGGGCAATTTTTTAAAATATATGCGTGAGAAATCTTTGAGATGATGAAGTGTAAGTATGTGTTTGTTTGTTGGCCGGTAAAGTTAGTTAATATAAGTGTATATGTGTAAGTGTGTCAATAAGACGTCGTTTGACATTTCCGATTGAATCGTTGAAAATGTAGCAAACAAATATGCATATTGTCGTTACATCCTTTGTGGATCTGTGCAACAAAACTGGATTTTAAAAAATTACAATCGGAATCTTTCTTTAAGGGTAGAAGTTGGTATTATTTCATTTATTTGCATGTATTATTTAGAACATTGTTTATATTAAGTATATATATTTATCCTGCCGTATGATACACATTTTCGTAATAAGAATGTATCGTAAATAACCAGGCTGGTAGAAATAAATATATAATATTGTTTGATTAAAAAACAATATCTACTTAAGTTCGAGCATCGATCAGAAATAATGTTCAAAGAAATCACTTAAAAAAAATAATGTTCAAACAAATCATTTCATATATATTTCTATATTATTTAAAATGTTATTTAAAAGTAGAACTAATATATTTATTTCAATGTATTAAAACACACACTCACATGCTCATATATGGACAGAAATTCTTCTTTTATGCCTGCTTTGATGACGATGAAGGACAAGAAAAGTTTTGTATATATTCTGTTCAGTTTTACTTTTATTTCAGTGTTTTAAAAGAGTTTTATTTATGTTATGGGAACTAAGAGTGTCAAGATAGAATACAAAATAAAAAAAACGGTAAGAACTCTAGGCAAACTACCTCGATGCAACTGTTTGAAAAATAATCATGTACCCAGATAGAAAGATATGAACAGACGTATATATATATATTAGTCATTCACTTACAAGCCTGTTTCACAGCTCATCAGTGTGGCTAGACACATCCACTTCCTTCTGGCCAGGATCGAAACTCGACCGATTTGGTATCAGTCGGTGTCGCTACTCCCTAAGCCATAGGCGAATGGAATCACAGAGGGGAAATTTTAATGTGTTGTATAGAAGCAGTGTATACACACGCCAGTCACCGAAAGAACTCAATTCATTTCTGAAGTCACGCATATAGCAGAAGTGGAAACTGTTTTTAAAATTTTCGTCTCCAGAGAGCTCAATCGTAATAAGAGCTTAATGTATTAGTCATCCACATAGAAGCCTCTTTCGCTGTATCACAGCTCATCAGTGTGGCTAGTCACATCCAACTGCTTCTGGCCGGGATCGAAACTATGAGGAGAATCCATGATTGTCCGGTTTTGAGTTCGCTAGCATTTATTTTTTTATAAATATTGTCGAGCTTAATATAATCATATATTTTTAAATTAAATGGACATTGCGACACGTTAATTTCTATGTTTCAAGATAGAATCTCGTCATCAGGCAATGTTGGATTTTAGTTGTGAAAATGACTTACATTTAAATACAAAAAACTATGGTTTGCTATTTATGTATGTGGGAAGATATAACATTTATGTGTGCGTTCCTTTTAATTAATCAGAATAAAGTTTCACTTTGAAATTAGGCAAGTATTTTCTACATACTTACTTTTTTGGTTTTCTTTTATCATGTTTCTTTTTCATTTTTCCTTTTACCCTAACAGAGTGCTAGTCTAATTTTAATCTAATTTTATTTTCCTTTTTTATTTTTATTTTATTTTTATTGCTTCTCCCTCTATCGTATTACCTTTGTTGTATCTATTCTAGTACCAAAAATGTCCTTTTTGCTTTCTCCATATTTTGACCTCTTCTTATAGAAAACAACTTACTAAATGAGGGAACAGAAATAATGTCCAGATGTAATCACACTTTTAGATACATCTTAGGATCATACAAACATGGATAAATGTGTTTTAAGATCCTTAAGTAACTACTACACAATTTTTGAAAATCTTTGATTGTTTAAAAATTACACGCGTGCGCTCGTAAATATCGCTGTTGTACATTTGAAAAACGCTGAAAAATCAGGTATTATAAATCGCCTGAACATACCGAAAGATTGAAACCTTACGTTGCGGAAATATCTCATTTAAAAATTTATTTACATTGCGATGCACCAATCGGATCATACAAACCTGGATACATTGTAGAGCAGAGATGATTTTTTTACAAAAATTCAAAATGTGTGTATATAAGGCGTGATTTACTTCGATTAAACTGTTGAATCATTCACAGTCGAGTGGTCTAGGACGCATCAGATCAATTCCCCTATGTTGTTAAGGGCCGCAGGTTCGAATCTTGCCGAATGACACATATTTCGTAACAACCATTTCTCATAAATAACCAGGCCTGTAGAAATATGTATATAAATATATTTTTAATTAAAAACAGAATAACTTCTCAAATACGAGTATCGATTAAAAATAATACCAAAAAATAAATTATATATATATATATATATATATATATATATATATATATATAATGTAGAACACTTGGTATATTATCCAGATTAATTCCTATATAGACGAACTCCAAAGAACTCAATGTTGAATTAATTTATTTAACAGATTAATATAATTTAGAAAAAATGTTTGATATACTACAATTTCAATGGGTAATACATATTTTACCGCACAATGTTGGCATTGTGGCTCGTCAAACTTAAATATTACAACAGTGCGGTGAAATATGTATTACCCATTGGCCATTGAAATTGTAGTATATAAAAAAACTTATACACACACACACACACACACACACATATATATATATATATATATATATATTAAATAGGTAAATAGATAGATAATTTTAAGTTTGCACAGATAGATAGATAGATAGATAGATAGATAGATAGATAGATAGATAGATAGATATGAACCGACTGAGCTAAATAGATAGATGGATATGATCCGGCTGAGCTAGATAGATAGATAGCTAGATAGATAGATAGATAGATAGAAACAGGCATGTAGACAGATATAAACATATTTATAATTGATAGATATGAACAGACTTAACTATATAGATTGATATGAACAGAATTGAATATATAGATAGATATGAAACGGTATAGATATATGAAAGGAGATAGATATATATGAACACACATAGACAGATAAATAGGTAGATAAATAATCTAATAAGTTAAACTGAGATTCGTGCAAATATTGAGCTTGCAGTCAGTATAGTATTCGTAGTGACACATTGCAAAATCGCAGTGAGACTTGCAAATTATCGTTGAACGGTACATAGTTTTAGTAAAATTAAATTAGTCTGGCACAGACCCATGGTAGTTGGACACATGATAAATTAAGTCATTAAATAAGCAAATCGGTTTGACAGACAGAGTCTCTAAACGTTTTACATAACGACTGCAAATTTTGAAATATTTTTCGAATTTCATATCAGTCTCTACAAAGCCACGTTTTTCATTATCATAACTGGTTATATCGCATATTGCTTTGAGGAAAAATAGACTGGACCCAAAGTTGAAACTCTTCTCGTCTTTGCCCGATAAAAAAAAATATGCCGACACAGATATATAAAAATACACAATATATTTTATTATATCTTATTATTATTAGTGATGAGTGGTGGAGTCGGGGTTTAGTTAGCGGTAGGCACACGTGCGAGATGCTGTCTGCAACTGCTAAAGTCAACTTTCAAACTGTAAAATTGGCTCTCTGTGACAGCTGACGTCGTTAAAATAAATGTCCCCATTGACACCTGCAGCTTCCGGTGCCTCCGTACCATTTCTGATGATGCTCCTTGTTTGACCTCGGTTAGTCAAAACAAAATTCGCTAGCCCAATACCTGTGTTTCGCACTCAGCGACATCGCCTAGTGAAAAATACATTTCTTGGCAAAATTCTCTCATTTTCACTGGCAATCATAAATGACCTCCCAGCATTTTTCCACACCGACCAAGATATTATAAAACTGTTGTAAATTTGCACGAGTCTTTTGTAACAATATTCCCTCTATAATGAACTACAATTAATTACGCTAAAGAGCATTTAAATGAGCATTCTGTATAGCATTTCTTAATCATAATTTTCCGAGTCTCTTTTAGAAGATTTCTGGGATATTTAAATTGTTGAGAATTGCATTATTTTGGTGACACCAATTAAGAATTCGCTTCATGAGATGTTCCTCATGCTGTCATCCATATATTCTGTCTTCCTGCAATTGATGTTTTATCATTTTCTCTCTTTTTTACTAACTTATATATAAATTACTGCAATTTCCTTCCTGTACCTGTTATCAATATATCTGATAAGAATTTGGCAAAATCCTGAATAGGGGAAAACTGAAATGTGCAATGCTATGCTGAAGAACATTTATCCCTGGTGCCTCGACCACATGAATTTAAACGTGTTTTTAGATAGGTATCTGGATTACAACATTTTAGGGTTGAAATCGTTAAATGCAACCGCCTCTTCTATTTCTCCAAAAATTAAATGCAATGTCAATACCCATCTCCACTTGAATTCGGTCCTTTCTACATCAGCCCGTGTAACTTGTTCTTTTCCTTTCTCTCTACCTTCGTAACGGTATTTATTCCTGTGTTTACTTTCCTTTCTCTGACAACCCCTGTAACTGGTTCGTCTTTCCCTTCACTCTCCTTCTACTTAACCTTTTACTCTCTTATGTAGCCCTCTGCACATCAATGGGGTGAAACGATTAAAAAAATACCTTCTGATATTCCACCTGTACTTCTCTTCGTGGTGGTCCCGTTTGGCTTGGAGTGAAATGATTAAAGAAAATTCATACATTCTTTTTATTCTTTTTAAATTTAGGTGTTGTGGTGTAGTATATATCGACTCAGAACAACAAATCGGGGAGCCGAGTTCGAATTCCAGTTGAATTCATGGCATTCATTTACGCACAAATACCCTTGGAAAAAGTATTAATCCGTCTCTTTCCTCCATTAATTGGTTAGATAATAAGACAGATTGGGTTCTATAGCCTTGGCTGGCAACCAATCTACCGCAGAAAGCAATGGCAACCTACTGTATGATAATTTTCTGCCCAGTCAATCAGGTCTCTTTCGAGACATGATCACCCAAAGCGTGTATCACGTATGGCACTTAAATGGTTGACTGAATATAATATAGGAAACATTATTAAGGCTTCTGCTGGGCAGACAATGGAGGGCCAGTTTTATATTGTTATGAAGTAATAAACTGATCCTCCACTAATTACTACTTAATAATATAATACACCTCTTCCCTCTCTAGCTATGAGTCAAATAACAGGACAGATTGGATTCTATAGCCTTGGTTGGCAACCAGTCTACCGCAGGAAGCAATGGCAACCTACTGCGGGATAATTCTTCTGCCCAGTCAGTCATGTCTCTTTCGAGAAATGATCGCCCAAAGTGTGTATCACGTGTGACACTTAAATGGCTAAGATATTAATTTGAAACATCTCAGCAAATCTGTAACACTTTTCGTCCGGAGATCAAGAATATATTGTTTCTTATTATCCTGATGAAATCAGTACTGTTGATAGAGAATGCAAAGGTGGCCAGTAACTAGCGGTCCTCATGGTTTGCCGCATCTAAGCAGCGATTAGAAAATCAACTCACGCTTTAGTTTTATAAAGATACGAAGTCGATTCCTATTTCTCCGTTTGAGTGATGTAATTTTTTTTTATTGGGTCACAAGCATTGATTTCTCTATTGAAATGACTTGCATACGAAAATGAATTGCTAACACATGTAAATCAGCTATGACACTCATGTCCGTATTTTCTTTCCCCCAAATATGGTGTTTGATAAAAATGCCAAGAAAAAAAATGGCTGCTTACATTTCTACAGACACAGCAGGTCACTACTCAATTTTTCACTTCAGCTATTTCCTGCTTAACGTCTTTTTTGGTTAATAGTTATTGTTAAATGAAGATAAACATTACTAAAAGAAAACTGCCTCAAGACCGTGTTGTGGGGTTCTCAAATTGTCCCATTTTCAATTATCTAATTTTTCAACAAACCTTCACATAAAATATTCAAAATGGTTCCACGAAAATAGAAAAGAATTATAGTTCAATCTAGAAAATGGACAGAGGCCTTACGATTCTTCAATTTGTTAATCGCAATTTGCTGTCGGAAGTGTTTCTTGGCAAATAGCTGATCGAAATAAATTGTATCTGCGCAATTCCTGTTTCTTCTAACTTGATTACATGCCCAGATTAATAGAAGAGTTCTCATGTTAGAATCACCGAGAAAAAATAATAAAATAAAAATAAAATAAATAGATAAAAGAGAGAGCATTCAGACAAGTCTAAAAGGATCGCTGACTAATCTATTAATATACAACCGGAGGAATCTTTCTTTCTTTCTTTCTTTCTTTCTATCTATCTATCTCATTCAGTTCAAATCTATCTATCTATTCTCATTCATTTATCTATCTATCTAAATCTATCTATCTATCTATCTATCTATCTATCTATCTATCTATCTATCTATCTATCTATCTATCTATCTCATTCAGTTTAAATCTATCTATCTATTTATCTATCTCAGTTCAAATCTATATCTATCTATCTATCTATCTATCTATCTATCTATCTATCTATCTATCTATCTATCTATCTATCTATCTCATTCAGTTTAAATCTATCTATCTATTTATCTATCTCAGTTCAAATCTATCTATCTATCTATCTATCTATCTATCTATCTATCTATCTATCTATCTATCTCATTCAGTTCAAATCTATCTAGCTATCTATTTGTCTATCTCATTTAGTTCAAATCTATTTATCTATTTATCTATCTCATTTAGTTCAAATCTATCTATCTATCTATCTATCTATCTATCTATCTATCTATCACATTTTGTTCAAATCTATCTATCTATCTATCTATCTATCTATCTATCTATGTACCTATCTCATTCAGTTAAAATCTAAAATCTATCTATCTATCTATCTATCTATCTATCTATCTATCTATCTATCTATCTCTTTCCGAAACATGAAAATCTCGATTTCAAACTAGAGAGTTCAAAATAATCTATGCTATTTGCATATTTGTAAGATTTCAGGATGCAGATTATTTGTCGGCATTTTCAGGATATCATTATACTGATCTATCTATCTATCTATCTATCTATCTATCTATCTATCTATCTATCTATCTATCTATGTGTTTATGTATATTTATATGCATGTAAGTCTACATGTATATATATATATATGTATGTGCATATATCTATATATTGATAGAGATATGTTGTGTGTAAATTTCTAACAACAAGATTTGATTAGAAAATAATGTACTATATTTGTTGATTTATTTAAACTTCTGAATTGATCAGGCTGATAATATTTCGGCTGCCTTTAGGATGTTTTTAAATATTAATTTAATCATAAATAGATCGATAGGCACAGAAATATATATATATATATATATATATATATATATATAGATAGATAGATAGATAGATAGATAGATAGATAGATATATAGATAGATAGATAGATAGATAGATAGATAGATATGAACAGTACGACAGCTAGATAGCTACATACATACCTACATACATACATACATACATACATAGACAGGAAGAAAGAAAAATGAATTTAGTAAATATTGTAGATAGATAGATAGATAGATAGATAGATAGATAGATAGATATGAACATTAATATACATAGATACTGCGTACCTTGAGGAATTGTCGTTTAAATTACGCAAAAATTAAAAGAACATTATCTTATTTTACCAAAATTAAATATTAATATCTTGAAATGCCATAGTGTAAATTTATTAGTAAAATCTCCATTGACTTCAACTACTATATTCAGATGATTTTAAAATCTCCTTCATCTTTTCTGGACTATCTCCTTGTTGGTAAATACTGCGATAATCCTTGCCTTCAGTTCATCTTTGGTGTTACCAGAAATATTGTTGGTCTACGCCCCATATATTATAATCAAGCAGGGAGTTAGATAGTCAGATTAAAGGGGTGATGTGGTCACAGAAATTAACTGACAGACATGACTGGTCTATCCTGCATGTGTTGTATGGTACAGAGTCCTGTAGCCAGATATAGTCTCTTCCAGCCGCCAAATTCCTGACCCAGAGCAGCACTATCTCCCCAAGGCAATTGATGTAGGCCTCCGTGTTGAATTCCTGTGGGAAGATGAATGAAGCCCTCACTGGTAATCACTCGAAACACCATGCTATTGAGTAGATATATTATTCAGCTTTTTCCGAATTCCTTTACACTGTCCTCAGATTGACACCCAAACACTCTGAAATTTTCTTATTGAAGCTTCAGACAAAAAATAACAACAACAAAAACAACAAAAAACGCGTTTAAATAAATGGCCACAATTTACTCATCGCACCCTTTAGATACGAATCCTGATGGAGGAACGAATGCACGTGATTTGCTTGCGAAATATCGTGATATGCTATTGCCAAATTATTTCTATTTTGAAGTTTCTGCAACGTTCCATTCTCTACAGAAACAATAAACAGACGCAAGAAGTTAAAGAATCTGTAGGTCAAGAAGAAGTTAAGCAAGTATACAGAGCAAAGCCATTAAAAGCTTTGATTCAAAATTAGAGAAATATGTTTACCTGTGTGGTATAGAATTTCACATTAATCTTTGTACATTGTTCCAAAAAGATATTAACTACAAGGTTACATGAAAATTTCATTTATGATTTTCAATACCCGAAGCACTATTAATTAACGGCATTAGTTACATGCAACCGATATTCTTTTGTTATAATTTGTGTTTTATGCAGCTTCATTTGAATAGATGCTGGCAATTAACGACGCATAATATCTATCTAACTCTATTAAAGTCTATTCATAAATCTATCTAGATATTATTCTGTCTAGGTCTGTCCTGCATCTATCTATCTCAGTCTGTTCATAATCTATCTATCTATCTATCTATCTATCTATCTATCTATCTATCTATCTATCTATCTAAGTCCATTCATACTCATTTCTCTCTCTCTCTCGCTCTCTCTCTCTCTCTCTCTCTCTCTCTCAATCTCTCTATGTATATATCTAAGTTTATTTACACCAATTTCTCTCTCTCTCTATTTATCTATCTATCTATCTATCTATCTATCTGAGTCTATTCATACCGAATTCTCTCTCCCTCTCTCTCTCAATCTATCTATCTAATTCTATTCACACCCATTTCTCTTTCTCTCTCTCAATTTATCTATCTATCTATATTCATACACATTTCTCTTTCTCTCTCTCTCAATCTATCTATCTATCTATCTATCTATCTATCTATCTATCTATCTATACCTATTTCTCTATCTATCTATCTATCTATCTATCTATCTATCTATCTATCTATCTCTCTATCTAAGTCTATTCATACCCATTTCTCTCTCTCTCTCTCTCTCTCTATATATATATATATATATATATCTAAGTGTATTCATAACCATTTATCTATCTATCTATCTATCTATCTATCTATCTATCTATCTATCTAAGTGTATTCATAACCATTTCTCTCTCTCTCTCTCTCTCTATCTATCTAAGTCTATTCATACCCAGTTCTTCTCTCTCCCTATCTATCTATCTAAGTCTATTCTATACCTATTTCTCTTCTCTCTCTCTCTCTCTCTATCTATCTATCTATCTATCTATCTAAGTCTATTCTTACCCATTTCTCTATCTATCTATATATCTAAGTCTATTCATACCCATTTCCCTTATCTCTCTCTCTATCTAAGTCTATTCATACCCATTTATCACTCTCTCTCTCTCTCTCTCATCTATTCATACCCATTTCTATCTATCTATCTATCTATCTATCTATCTATCTATCTATCTCTCTATCTATCTATCTATCTATATTTATATAACACGAGTATCAATGGATAAGGTCTGTTAGGCATATCTACGAACATTTTGCGAACAACTTACATCATACATATGTCTGGAATATGGCACGATATAAGGGACCATTGTAATTATATTAAAGAGACCGAAATGTTTTACCACTTACCAGTCATCGTTGGATCGTTACTTCTTTCATTTGTGAACGACACGTAATTAATTGACGTCACACTCGTCCAGACATTCCATTCAATGTACAATCTCTCGCTACTTTTCTACGTTAACCAACAAGTAATGTTTGATGCAATGAAAGTTTTAGTAAATGCAATGAAGTTTTCTTTTTTATGGACCGTGTCCTTCAAGGATAGAAGCTGTCATTAACATCTACTTACTCTTACCCCTTGTTGCTCTTCACTCTTTTCCTCTTGCGATCTTTTCCAAATAATGTTCTGCCATTCACTTGCAAAAGCATTTTCCTGTCCACTGTCTCTCGCGTTCCCTTTATTCATCCTGTGAGTATTAGATTCTCCTGTCCCTTCTTCCACGTGTTCAAGAAACATCAGCTGTTTTTCCTTGATGTTAAGTATAAGTTTCCTTTTCATTTGCATCATCTTCAAAATCTTGTCATATGTTCGGTCCGTGATATCCTCAGCTTCCTTCTGTAGAACCACATTTCTGTTGCTTTGAGTCTATCCTCTACACCTGAAGAGATTTTCATTTTCAGCCGTATAGAAGAACAAATATCACATAACATTCCAGTACTTTTTTCTTTGTTTTCAACGAAATTTACGGCCTCTCACTATTCTACTTAGCTTTTGAAAATCATACTTGGTCATGCCAGTAATGAAGTAATCTTTTATTATCAAGAATTTTTAATTCTATAAAAGGAAAAAAGATTTTAATAAGCTTTCGATTTATCCGTATTTCTCTCCTTGCAGGATCAACATATCTTTTATCAACATATCAGTAAAAATCAATTCGTCTCTTTATCTGAGAGAAAACTGTCCAATATTTACTGCTATCCATAAGCTTATAGTGATTACACATCTCCTTCGCATGGAAACATACATCATTTAATGTATAACCACAAACACATACATTTTATTGCTTGCTTCATTCTGATTGGTCAATGTATCACTGCTGATTTCCATAAGACAATTTTAAAATCGCAGTTAAGAATGTTCTCGAACATAACTCAGGTAACGCGGTATCTGATTGGTTCATTACGTCCAATCACAGACAAGGTAAGTTAGTTTTTTTTCCCGCCAAGTTGTCTAGAGCTTTTTGTCACCTATAAAAATGGCTGAATTTTTAATTCCAGTAGTTTGATTTTAGTTGCCACACGATTTCGCGTCACAGCATATCAAATCTACTCACATCACAGAACGCACACATTCTAACAATACAACACCGCGAGTTAACTATTCTGAGCAGTCAGAAAATTGGCGAGTTGAATTCTTTCCACCTTATATCCTTTGAAACAATAACGACAAGTATAATGAACATTACAATTCATTCCTACCAAGGAAACAAACTCTGTTACAAACTTTAATTCAACAAGTTACATACTATCTGGGAAACAATTGACTTCTGTTTCCGAACTTTTTAATGAATGTATTGCCTGCCTTTTTCGACCAATTCTGTATATTGTTAATACATAGTTTAATTGTTGGCTAAATTGTCGTATTGGTGTCAATTCCTGTTTTCTGCATCTGAATTCTTTGCATGTCTCGTCGAATTACAAATATAAATGTTTGTTGTAAACTTCGGAGGTATTTCGAAGGCCCAATCAATGAGAAACTGATGAATATTGACCTTGTGCCAGACGCGGTTGTTTGCTACAAAATTAACACCAGCCTGATTGAGAATTATCTACGAGGTCCGCCACAAGCTCATCTCCATTTTATTCATTTTTAAAAACATCATTTTTGCTTTATATAAAAGCCGTCAAATTTCGGTATGTCCACGCAGCATTCACCTGGGTCGGGGTTGAGCCGGCTTTCTCCCCGATGGAGAAAGTTTCATTGGGATTTATTTAAAGGCAGGGTCGCAAGTCCTACCCTGTTATTTCATCCATAACTGGAAGGAAGGGGCGGATTAATACCTTTCAGAAGGGTACCAATGCGTAAGTGAATGCAGGGTGTTCAACTGAAATTCGAACTCGTCTCACCGATTTCTCTTTCCGAGCCGATATCCACTGCACCACAACACACATCCGTCAATAAACGCTTACAGCACCTGGTATTCCCAATCGGTCACACATCTAAGTACAATGCGTAAGTGAATGCAGGGTGTTCAACTGAAATTCGAACTCGTCTCACCGATTTCTCTTTCCGAGCCGATATCCACTGCACCACAACACACATCCGTCAATAAACGCTTACAGCACCTGGTATTCCCAATCGGTCACACATCTAAGTACTGACTAGACTCAACGTTGCTTAACCTCGGTGATCGAGCGAGAACCGGTGTATTCAACGTGATATGGCCGTAAGCCTATAAATAATGACTTCATAATCTCAGAGTATTTTAAGTTTGTCTTATATATTATTTTCATTTTTTCTGTTATCTTTTTTCTAAAATTAACAGAATTTTCGATATTTTTTTTTGTTTATTTTTTATCTGTTTCGAAATTTGTCTAGCTTTTTTAGTGTTTCTGTTTACATAATGTTTTATATATTTAAAAATCGTTATTTTTTTGTTTTTTATAGCTTCCCAAACACGTAATCTTTATAAATGCTTATATACGAATATTATGTTCCAAAGTTTGTCATAGCTGAGTGTAATAGTGGGGGGTTGTCCCCACTATCTGTATAATACTTGTATATGTGTATAGCCTTTGACAACTAAATTCAGCTCCAATCTGAGGAATGGACGAAGGCAAAACTGGTATTCCATAACTAGTTGGTTTGGATAAATTAAGTTTAAGCTTAGGAAGGCAGTCTATATAAAGTAAGGAAAACAGATTGTGTTGCAGTTATATCCAAAACACGTAAAAGTCTATGGAAGTAAATCTATGCGGAAAACCTTCAGTAGATCCCTAAGTGAGAACCCGTGTATTCCACATAGGCACATCCGTCACAAAACGCTTACAGCATCTGGTATTCCCAAGCGGTCACTCATCTAAGTACTGACCAGGCTCAACGTTGCTTGACTTCGGTGATCGAGCAAGAACCGGTGTATTCAAAGTGATTAGACCGTAAGTCAAATTTAGGGATCACGCTTACAGTTTATTGTATGGTAGTCAAATGCGTGTAAATATTTGATGTGTGCCTCTACACCTCGGACAGTATCTTCTACTTTCAACTATGCATCCGGTTTCTTTACTGTTAACCATCCGCCATTTATTTCTCTTTTTCGTATTTAATGCTGATGAAAAAGAAATTCAGTAAATATACAAAAATATAATTGGAAACTATTAGCCTTTTATTCATCCCTGACCAAAATTTATTCATCCGCAGAGATCTAAAAAGGACACTTTGAGAAGCACTGTTCTTTTTGGCATACAACTTATTTGTGATTCCTTCTACGCAGGATCAACATTTCTTTTATCAACATGCCTAAAAAAATCAATATCTGAAAAAAGACTTTTTATTTAAGTATACTGCATTTTCATCTATTGAGAATTTTTATTCGAGGGCATATAAATGACATGAGTGTACAAGCGACGAAAGGTGGATTGGCCTTAAAAGCAGTTTTGTTATATTGCTCAAAAGAGCAGAGACATACAACATCGCATAATGTGTACATAATTACTTTAAAATTGTTTTTAATTTTTTTTTAATGTTAAGGCATTATTGAACATTTTTGAAATTTTTTTTGTCTTATTTCGTTTATATTTGTCATGATTTGCTTTTTTTTTTTTTTTTTTCATCTTTGGACCATCCTGATAGATCCAGATCTGCAATGATAAGAACAATCAGACACCTAGATAGACAGATAGATAGATAGATATGAAATATAGATACGTCGGAAGAGAGTTATATATATATATATATATATATATATATAAAAGAGAGAGAAAAATAGACAGACAGAGACTGATAGATAAGCACATGGACATATATAAACAGAATTATAGATAGATAAATATAAATAAAGAAAAAAAAAAACAATGTATAAAATATATACATAGATAAGTTCGAACAGAAATATAGATAGAAATTTGGAAAAAAGAAAATGTATGAGATAGATACATATAGATAGGACTGAAAATATATATATATATAAAGAAATAAAATATAGAAACAAAAAGATAGATAAGAACAAAATTATGGATAGGAAATTGGAAAGAAAGAAAATATAAGAAATAGATAGATAGATCTAAACTTATTTATAATGGAAGTTTGTCTGTATGTGTGTGTCCGTTACCTTTAGACTCCGAAACGGCTGAACCGATTTTCTTGAAAATTTACACAGTTGTACTATAAGCGTCTGCGATTGTTCTTAGGTAAACCCCGATAAATATCGAAAGTCGATAATCGAAGAAATCGGGTTATAGAAGGTGTGGTCCGATTTTAATCAAATTTGATACACTCATAGACAAAGACATAAGAAATGATATTCAGAGGTTTCAAGGTTGCAGTTTTTACAATAGTGCAGAAAATCGATACCCCGCAAATTACCGCCCTATCAGCCTTCTTCCGATCTTTGGTAAAGTTTTCAAGGCCATTAACAACGCCGAGCTCGTTCAGCACCTCACAGAACACAGGCTCCTCTCGGACAAGCAGTATGGTTTCCGCTTCACCAGGTCTACTGCCGATATGCTAACGACCATCACCGAGTATATATACCAGGCACTCGACAGGAATAGCGAAGCCCGAACCGTTGCCTTGGATATCTCTAAAGCGTTCGACAGAGTTTGGCATGCTGGCCTTCTATACAAACTACGGAGCTATGGTATAGCTGGACAATTGTTTGAACTAATCCAGTCATTCCTATCTAACCGCACATTGAAAGTGGTATTAAACGGACATGCCTCCCAGAGCTACCATACGAACGCGGGTGTCTCTCAAGGCTCTATCCTAGGTCCTACGCTCTTTCTGATCTACGTTAATGACCTCCCCGATACAATAATATCCCAAGTAGGTATGTACGCCGATGACACCACAGTTTACTCTCGCCTCGATCAAAAATCTGGTGTGGGCGACAAAGCTAACCTTGCAGCCGAGCTTGGAAAGTGACCTCCAATCCGTAGTGGACTGGGGTAAAAAATGGCTAGTAAATTTTAATGCTTCTAAAACGAAGCTATTATCAATTAGCCATCATAGGCAACCACACCTACCTCCCATTACCATGGAACAGGCTTACCTCCCAGAGAATAAAACACTACGCCTCCTTGGTCTCACACTTTCAGCGGACCTCAAGTGGAATGACTATATCGAATCCATTGCTAAATCCGCTGCTATGAAAGTCGGTTCTGTGCAGGGCCCGGATTGTTTTTTCCGTCTGAATCTATCCTGCACATTTATAAATCTACCACCCACCCGTGGATTGAATACTGTTGCCATATCTGGTCGGGTGCCCCTGCTATTCTTCTTGGGCTTCTCGACAAGGTACAGCGGAGGGTCTGTAATGTGATCGATACTGACTTGGCAGACCGCCTGCAGTCTCTCTCTCATCGGCGCGACGTGGCT
The DNA here is from genome assembly GCA_037127315.1 of Ascarosepion bandense. Taxonomy (NCBI): domain Eukaryota; kingdom Metazoa; phylum Mollusca; class Cephalopoda; order Sepiida; family Sepiidae; genus Ascarosepion; species Ascarosepion bandense. Next base: position 392,067 of record JBBBDQ010001887.1, read on the forward strand.
TCTCTGTGTCTCTTCTATAAATACTTTCATGGCTTCTACTCCGATGAACTTAGATCAATGGTGCCCCCTAGATACGAATTTGCACGAGATACTAGATTAGCAACTAGATTCCACCCTTTTACGGTGAAACCGATAAAATGCAACCGCAACCTTCTACTCCAACAGTTTCTTTTCTCGTACTTCCCGACTGTGGAATTCCCTTCCACATGACTGCTTCCCCGACGGCTACAATCTCTAGGAGTTTAAATGTAAGGTCAATAGACACCTCCTAACACACTAACTCGCTTCCATTCTTTCAAACACTCTTCCCATCCTCCAAATTATCTATCACCCTCCTGACATTTCCTATATCTAACCATTCTTTCTATTTACCTTCCCCTATGTAGCCCCAAGCGCAATAGTAGCAGTGGAATGCCTTGCTTGGGGTGAAAAGATTAATATATATATATATATATATATATATATATATATATATATATATATAAAAGGCAAGGTGATTGTGTGTGTGTGTCTGTTTATCTGCCTGCATGTCTGTATCCTTTTCAGCCCTTTTATTTTAGTTTTTGCTTCGGGTTTGGCTCTAAGTAGATATAATTGTAGTCCTTTGTCTCAGCAATGATACCATTTAACTCAGAGGACTTATTTAGCCTTCAAAATTCAGTTTACGATGAAAAAAACTTATTTGATATCGATACCATGAAATCAAAATTTGACTTACATTCATTCATTTTTCTTTCAGTCTATGGTTTCGCTTTAACTGGAAACAACTATTGTCTTTCTTGCCAACGTCCGTAGAGTCTGAGCTCCAGGACCATGGATTAGTTTTAAATCTTTCATTACACCCGAGCAACGGCGGGCTATACTGCTAGTATGAACATAAATATAAATAGGCCTGAAAAAATATTATATATATATATATACGTATGTAAAGAGAGGAAAATATAGAAACTCACAGATAGATAGATAGATAGATAGATAGATAGATAGATAGATAGATAGATAGATAGATAGATAGATGAAAAAAATTTAAAATATATATATAGAAAGAAAGAAAAATAATGTATAGAAGATATAGATAGATTAATATGGATAGAAATTTGGAAAGAAAGAAAAATATATGAAAGAGATAGATATGAACAGAATTGTAAATTCATATTTGGAAAGAAAGAAAAAGAAAGCAAGAATATATGAAATGGGTAGATAAATAGATACACGATTTACATTATTCGGACTATTGTCATCATTTTTTATTAAGATCACTACTGTATGTCATTCTCATTCCAGGTGTGAAGCCACATCTGGTAGCCATGAGTTATCTCTCTTTAAGTTAACTTTCAAAGTTATTTACTCACCACTGCTGCTCACCACTTGGTTATGGGTCTTCAAAAACCCATGGTCCAGTGGATATAAACGTTGCTTAGTTCCAGTTAATAGACCCAAAGTGTTGCGAGTTCAATACCAGGCTACAGCAGTGGTGAACAAATAACTTTGACAGTTGTTAAAAGGAGGTATCTCATGGCAATCAGAAGTGGCTTCGCACATGGAATGAGAATTATACACCCCAGTGATTGTAATAAAGGTTTCAGTTCAAAATTCATAACATCTGAAGAAGGCCGAAACCTCATAGACATGGCAGCATGCTTTATAGTCCGAATAGAGTAAATACCAACTCATCTCAGAAGTAATGACAAATACCGAATAGATAGATATAAAGAGAATTATAGATAGATAAATAGCAAGAAAATCAATGCGTGAAATAGATAGATAGATAGATCTGAATTCAATGTGCGACCAAATGGACGTGAGGAGCTTGTGAAATATCGAGCTACATTATTACCAAAGTATTTCCATTGTAAAGTTTTGTGCAGTTTTCCCCTTTTATCGAAGAACAATAAATACCTTCAAAAAGAAGTGCATCTTTTTTTCCGTCTCTCGGCTGTCTTAATAGACATACAATTGCCCAACCGGCTCACTTCATTTTTCTTTTGACGCATATGTATTCAATATTATTAGAGGTTTTATACTTCTTCTTCTCCTCCTCAAGACATTCTAATGGCTTTTTTACGTGACTGTAAACCAACAAAACTTAAAAACGACATCAACTGGACGCAGTCAGAAATTCGCAAAGGGAAATATCGCGATTAGAATAATGATCATGCATATAATTTATTTCCAGTTATGAGACAGAAGCAAATCGTGGAAATGTTAGAATTAAAAAAAAAACAAAAAAAAAACAATATTTTTTCTGTTTGTAGGATATTGATTGATGTAAGTGTTTTGGCAGAATTGCTCAGCATTGGCTGAAATGATTGTTTTATCGATTCCTGTGTTTAATGATGGATCCCCACACATTCCCATGAAAGTGAATTTCTCCACTTTACCATCCGTCTTCGTTATTTTTTGTTATCAGTTCACTCGAACTCATTAAAAAGGTTAGCCACTATTTTTTCTCGTATCTCTGTCTACTTTATTTTTTTGTGGGTATCAAATTATAAGCACAATTTCCTCAGCACGTACTCCAAGTATTTCGACTGTTTCCTTTTGACTAAATATACGTTTCCAGGAATCCGCCCGTGCATTGTATCCATCCGCCCGTGCATTGAATATTGCTGCCATATCTAGTTGGGTGCTCCTGCTATCCACCTAGGTGTCCTCGACCAAATCCAACGGAGAATCTGTCATGTGATTGATCCCGACTTGGCAGCTCAGATACAGTCACTTTCTCACCGACGCAGTGTGGCTTCCCTGTGTCACTTCTACAAATACATTCGCGGCTTCTGCTCCGATGAACTTAGCTCACTGGTACCCCCTATATATGAATTTCCTCGAGCAAACAACTAGGTCCAACCCTTTTACTGGGAAACCAATAAATTGTCAACGCAAATTCTACCCCAACATCTTCTTTTCTCGCACTTCCCGCCTGTGGAATTTCCTTCCGTTTACTTGCTTCCCCGACAGTTACAATCTCCAAGAAGTTAAATGTAAAGTCAATAGTCATCTCCTGTTTCACTAACTTACATCCTTTCTCTCATGCTTTTTTTCTCCGTCCACTCCACTTTCATTAGTATTCTCTTCCTTTTTCTACCCTTTTCCTGACACCCCTGCAACCTCTCACTCCTTCTCATATCTTTCCTCCTAAGCAACCCCCTGCACAACAGTGGCAGTAAAATGTTTTGCTTGGCGACGCGATTATATAAACAAAACGCTATTTTGTTTAAAAAATCCTCCATACTCACTTGTACTGTCACCATTTTCTTACCATCTTTCAATAGAAGCGCATCACTCTCGCTTCAAGTCTCTGTATCAGCAAGGAAACTGTCCAGTATTTACTGATATGCATGAATTTTTCACCATTTTCTTTATCTTTAAAAAACATCATCTTAATTTTTCTAAGCGTCGTCATATTTCGATATACCACTTATCGTTTAGTATCAGTCAGTTAAGTGGCATACGTGATACACACTTGGGCGATCATGTCTCGAAAGAGACATGACTGATTGGACAGAAGATTATCCCGCAGTAGGTTGCCATTGCTTTCTGTGGTAGACTCGTTGCCATCCAAAAACCCAATCTGTCCTGTTATTTAACCCATAACTAGAGGGAAGTGACGGATTAATAACTTTCCCAAAGGTATTTACGCGTAATTGAACGCATGGAATTCCACTGGAATTTGAACTCGGCTCCCCGATTTATCGTTCTGAGCCGATATCCACTGGACCATAACGTACATCCATCGTTTAGTATATGCTAGCCAAATGGTTGTTACTATTTGATGTTGATTTCTCTAAAATACGCTAGTACAGTCTCTTTTATTGGCAATTATATGTTCTGTTTTCTTACAGCTAATCGCCCGCCATTTTTCTCGTTACAATTTAATGTAGATAAAAAAGACGTTCAGTAAATAAAGAGAACCTATAAAGTTACGAAAATCAAAGAATTTGTTTTACTCAAGCTTTACATTAAAGCAATCCTGAAAGAATTAGAGGCCTAGCTATGATACCTTATTGGCAGACAGTCTTGACAACATTAAATATGCAGATGACACAGTATTGATAGCCGACACAAAGTAAAATGCAAGAATAGAAATTAATAAAAACAAGCGTTTCTTAGAAAAGTGGTTGTTCGAAGAGAGAATGTACGATTGTCACTTAAAAGGAACAGCCCACTAGGCGAATTAAAATTGGAGATACTACAACCAAGCAAGTATAAACATTTAAATATCCGGGAAGTGTTTTTACAGAAGACGAAAAATACGACACCAAAATCTGATGAGGCAGTGGGATAATGAAGGAAGATTTCTAAAAGTTAAACAAAGAAATAAGAAAATTTCGTTAGAAAAAAAGAAAAGATTACTGTAATATATGGCAGTGAACGCTGGGTAAACTCATCAGAGAAAAGAGATAGAAATTTGGTATGATATCCTCAGAATACTTCTGTAGAACCAAACTTTTTTTTTCTTAGAGTCTTACCTTCATCTTTAAGGAAATTGCCCGGCATTCACTGCCATATAGGAGAACAGATATCACATAACACTCCAGAACTCTTTGTTTCCACCAAAGTTTTCCTCTCTCTTAATACCCTGCTTAGCTTTTGAAATGCGTCCTTCGGATCTCAGTGTCGCATTTTTTGTCCTTTTTTCTTTTCTGTGTCTGTTATCAGCACTGTAGTCGGTCTATTTCATTTTACATGGAAACGCTTGCATTTCTATTTGCAAAATGACATATCTATCTAAGGTTAATTAGGCATCACGACCTGGTGTAATGCTTGTCTTGCTAGAATCTGTTACAACTGAGTAATGGGTTCGACTCTCACTGGATACCCCATACCTTCGGCCTTGTGTCACATCTAAGTGGCGCTTAGTAAATCAACTATCTTAGGTTAATCTAGCACAAGGTCGCTATAATGAGTAACGTAATGCTAAAGTCTTTATCGAAAACATTGATGCAACTGGCCAAATGAAAATAATACAACATTGAAATTTTAGCTGAAAATATTTAAAGTGTGTCCATTATTTCGCTGGTAATTTATGTTCATTTAAATATACTTATTAAGCTGTATCTAAGTTTAATTTATTGAGAGACCCAGTGAAAATCACTATATCAGAAACGAAGCCAAGTTTTTGTAGATAGACCTGCTGACTATCATTTTCCGGCAGTGCAATTTCTACTTGGTTAAACGGCATTTAATTCAGCTGCCCCTGACAGATGATAAAGCTAACACAAATTATTTGCTTCCTTATTAGCTGCTTCTGTAACTGAGGCTTCGTGCCAAAGTTAGCTTTGTTTATTATCTAAACAACCGCTAATGCCAATATCCAAGACTAACCCGAAAAATATACAAGCGAACAGACACTTAAAAGATATCGATTTTTGGCTGATGTGCATTCCTCCCAAATTTGTAATAAATGACTGTTACTTCAGCGATCTTATTTTCTTTTAAAAGTACAAATATTTATGGGTTTCTCAAATTTATATATTTATTTTTAAAAATTAATTAGGAGAGTTTAGGAAAGCTGCCACAGTGTAACGTAGAAACTGCTTGAAAAACTGTTTAAGTCATATGCTTAAAACGTTTGAATTATTACAGATCATTCTTAAAAACTGAATTGATGGAATATATTAAACGTTCTAGGATGTCTCTGTCTGAAATTGAATTTTAATTAATATTTTTATTAGATAAAATCTATATTTCGTAGTCATCTTCGTAGCAGTAATAATTTTAGTAGGAGTTATATTTCAATATGACAAAACTTTATAAATTTTGGTAAATTAATTTTTCCACTATATTTTTCTACGATATATATATATATATATATATATATACATACTATATATATATTTCTTTCTACTATATATATATATATATATATATAGTAGAAAAAAATATATAGTATATACATATATATATATATATATATATATATATTGTGTGTGCACTTATGCGCCTAAAATCTCTGAAGGGAAAAATCTTTAAAACAGTAGCCGCTTCTGGGATTTAAGCATTACTCTTCAGGCATGAATTGAGTCCTCTTGGTTGCTAGCGTTTGTATACATCTATATAACACGTTAAAATCTCCCCATCTTTCAGCCGTGCGCCGATAGAACCACAGACGAGTATCTCTAAGAGATTTCGATCCCTGCTCGAAGCAATCGGATGTCTAGCCCACACTGAGTAGGTGTGATACAGCGAAACAGGCTTGTATGTGAATGGCGATATATATATATATATATATATATATATATATATATATATATATATATATAACTCCCACATATTTTTAATTTATTTGTTTGGAGAAATTTTAATGAATACACGTATTTGAGTAGATGCTCTATTTTTCTTATAGTTAAACGGGATATTTATTCACATCTATTGACATAAATGATAGAGAAATCCTGCTAAGAAAATAAGCGTCCTCCGGCAGGATTCAAACCTGCGTCCTCTAGGGAAAACCGTCATTAGATTCGACATGTCTTAACCACTCGACAACACAGGACTTATGGTCAAAGCAAGTTAGGCGCGCCGATCTTAACGGTGGCTCTCTCTCTAACGTTAGAGATGTAGGTTCGATTTCTTTTATTTAAGGTTTTTCGAAATTCCACTCCAGTAAGTGAAAATAAATTAATATACTGTTTAATATATATATATATATATATATATATATATATATATATGAATAGTCTACTTAAATATGAGCATCCGCAAATTATAACGTTTACAGTCATACAAATCTGTCGGAATAATAAAAATCTATCCAAATAAATTATCTTTTTTTAGGTTCTGAGTTCATATATGAGAAACTTTGAGAGATTCTATGAAAGAATAAATTTTGCATGAAAGTATAATTTTGTCTTCGTGGTCAACGCTGTAAAGGCGAACCAGTTTAAACGGTATCTCTCTCTATAATGAGAAATTCAGGTTTATTTTCTGCCGAACAGCACATATTTTCTTAAATAAGATTTCTTGAAATTTCAGACCGCAATTAAAAAAAAAAATATTCTGTTTAATATATAAACGGTGAGTATACTCAAATACTAGTTAAATACTCTAATAATTACATTGAAAGTGATATATATATATATATATATATATATATATATATATATATATATTGTCATCTGCAGACAGATCTGTTTCGCTATATCACAGCTCATCAGTACGGTTAGAATCCGATTGCTACACAACCCAGGCTCGAAACCCGACCGATTTGGCGTCAGTCGGCGACTCTACCCCTGGGCCACGGGGATGTATGCATGTATGTGTGTGTGTGTGTGTGTGTGTGTGTGTGTGTGTGCTTGTGTTTGTGTGTTCATGTGAGTGTGCAGGATAATATGAAATGAGAATATAATGTAAATATTAATACTATCAAATAATATATTTAAAATTATATATCGTATTTCAAACTTAACAAATTTCTACTAATATAGACAATACACTAGAACCATCATGGTTAATAAAGTATTCAGTTTTTCTAATCGTTTCGCCTCAAGCAAGGCAGAATTTCCACTAGTGCACAAGGAATTACATAAGAGGTGAGTGCTGAGAAAGAGGAACATGTTACAGGTGAGTCAGAGAATGAGTAAGAAAAGGAGGAGAATACAGGTGTGAAGAGGGCTGCATGAGAATGGAGTAGAAAAAGGAAAAAAAAGCATGATACAAGGGTTGTCAGCTAAAGGATGTGAGACAAGAACATAAGAGATGACAATTGGCTTTGCATTTAAATTCTTTGAGGTTGTAGCTGTCAGGGAAGCAAGTATACGGAAGAGAATTCCACAGGCAGAAGTGCAAGTAAAGAAGCTGATGGTGTGGAATTTGCGGTTACATTTTGCTGGTTTCACTAAAAAAAAGGGTGGAACCTGGCCGCTAGTCTTGTGGGAGCACAAGGAAGCTGAGCTCATTGGAGCAGAAACCGTGAAAGTATTTGTAGAAGAGACAGAGGGAAGCCACATTACGCCGGTGAGAAAATGAGTGGAGTTGAGCTACAGGTCGGGATTAATTACATTACAGATTCTTCGTTGGATTTTGTCAAGAAATCCTGTGATGAATAGCAGAGGCAGCCGACAATATATGACAACAGTATTCAATGCAGGGGCGGATGGTAGATTTATATATATGTGCAAGATGGATTTAGACAAGAAAAACGTCTTGGCCCTACAAAGGGGGCGACCTTCCGAGTAGCAGATTTAGCTATGGATTCAATGTAGTCATTTCACTTGATGTCGGTTGATAAGGCTTAAGCCAAGGGGGCGCAGTGTTTTGCTTTTAGGGAGACTATCCTGATGCATTTTGATGTGGGGTAGAGCGGTTGTCTATGGCGGTTAAAAGATAGCTATTTCCTTTTGGAATCATTAAAATTTACGAGCCATTTCTTACGCCAGTCTACTACAGATTGGATGTCCTTTTTATGATCAGTAGCAAATTTTGCTTTGTCCGCCTCGGCAGATTTCTTATCGACGCTGGAGTAAATGGTTGTGTCGTCAACATAAATGCCTACTTGGGATATGATTACATCAGAGAGAGCGTTGAAAAATCGTAGGACCTAAAATAGAGCCTTGAGGGACACTCACTTTCGTATGATAATATCTGGAAGCATTACCATTAAATAATACATTCATCATGTAATTTTAAAGAAAAGACTGGACTAGGTCAAACAATCGTCCAGTTATACCATAGCCATGGAGCTTGTCAAATGTTTTGGAGATATCCAGTTCAATAGCTCGAGATTCGCCATTTTTATCGGGAGCCTGGTATGTATACTCTGTGATGGTTGCTAACATATTAGTAGTAGACCTGGTGAAGCGGAAACCATACTGTTTATTGGAGAAGAGGCCGTGGCCTGTGAGATGCTGAACCACTTCATCATTAATACTAACCTCAAGCACTTTGACAAAAATTGGTAGGAGGCTGATAGGGTGATAATTAGAGGTTGTCTGATGGTTCTCCAGCTTTCATAAATACATGAACCACAGACGAGTATCTCCAGCAAGCACGGAAGCAAGAAGCAATAAGACAGTATTTGTAGTTTGGAGAGGACAGAATAGAGTGCAAGGACACATTTCTTTAGGAAAATGACTGGGATTTCGTCACTTCTGCTTGCTTGGCTTATGAGGATCAAGTAGTGAAATTATGTTAGAGAACCAGCGAGGGAGTAATGTTAACGTCACTCAGTTGAAGCTCAGTTCTAGGTAGGAAGTCGGGTATGGATACACCAGACGAATCAAATGTTGACTTAGTGGAGAATCTGCAAGCAAAGCATTCAGCCTTGTCCGCTGAAGATGTGAGGACCTCAAATTCGTTAATTAAAATGGGGACTGAGGGATTGCTTTTACTTAACACATTTTACAGAGCCGCAAGTAGTCTTTGGAGCCGAACTTGCGATATGCTATACACTCATACTTTCAGAAAACAACAGCATTTACGATCCTCTTGCACTGATTACGAGCAAAGGCAAAAAAGCGCCTATTATGTTCAGACGCGTGTCTTCTATAAAGACGGAAGAGGTGAGTCCTGTGGGCAATAGCAGCCGAGCAAGCAGGGGAGAACGATGGAGACGAATGTAGTTTAAGTCGTAACTTCCTGGCTGAGATGAAATCATCGATAACATCTTTAACGCATGAAGAGACCTATGACACACAATCTTCAACGGGAAGGTTAGAAACTTTGTTCCAAGGGACGTCACACAGGAAAACGCTGAACGACTCCCAGTCTGCTCTTTGGTTACAGCAAGATATTCTGCTGGTCTGGAGTTCCTAAGAGGAGAGCATCTGAAAGAAGATATCAACGGAAACCGCAGCATGACTAGAGTTGCCAAGAGGGCAGAACTGACAAGAATTATGAATAAAAACTTTGAATACTTCTCGAAAGCCAACTAGGTATTTAGAAAAATTTTAGTCATTCATCGTGTCTCTCGACAAAAATTATTGTACCGTTTCTTTTGAGATTCCCGTTGTGATTATAAGCTTACGGAACTGAGTTTATTTTCTAATTTAATTCTCTGTCTCTTTTTCTATCTTTTTTCTACTAAAGCGTTCTTCTAGTTGTTGCTATTCTGGTCACATAATCGAACTTTTAGCTTGATCAATGTTTTCTTGCTGCTGTTACAGTACTAACATGACCTCTTCACTAGCCGTGTTCATCAAGAGGAAACAAAGAGCAGTGATCCCAATCTTCAGACAACATGCTACTACATCGATGATAACTCGCTGGTTAGGTATCAGAATCTACTGTTTTTGTATTATTTTCGCGTCGGTGGTAGAGATTGACGGATGCCCTGCTCCCCTTCTTTACCCGTTATGCTGATTGAATCATTTTTAAGTCTCGATCCATTCGTACACACTTCTGTACAATATTACATTGTCGTTTTATTATAAAGCCTTTAATGAATTTCCGCCCCTCACACACCTTCCAACCAGAGAAATCGGATCACTGCTCTTTTGATCATCTACAGTGCACATTACTAGCAGAGCGGTCATGTTTACACTGTAACAGCAGCAATAAAACTAGAGTAGTAGAATTAAAGATATGCTATAGCAAAAAAGCAGATAATTTTTCAACTTACTTTCGTATATATATATATATTGAAAATAGAAATCGTATAGGTGAAAAGTGTGAGAAGCTGTGAACGTTTTTTAAAATGTAGATTTATTGTTATTAATATTACTTGCCTTTTCTATCATACAAAAGTGTCCATATAATACAAATAAATGTCCATAATTGTATTTGTGTCACTACATGTGTTTCGAGTCCAAAGTTGACTCTTTATTCACCTGAAAAGAGTCAACTTCGGACTCAAATCACGTAGGGCGACACAAATACCATTATGGACAATTAATGTATTGTTAAACGAGATAAATGATATTAATGAATCTACACGTTAAACAAAATGTTCACGGCTTCTCACACTTTTGAATTTAGGTGTTCAGTTAAAACGCTTTGCGTGTGTGCGTAACAAAATTTGCTGCATGTTTGAATAAATTGTTTTGTCATAGTAAAGAAATGTCCTCCTAATGAATATTTGTAAGAGAAATTAAGGATTTCTTGCTTAATCGGTCTGAGACTAGTTGAGAATATTATTTGTAATATGGTGATCGAACTCATGGAATGTCCATTTCAGTTTGACATGTGTCGATTAAAATCGTTTTCCTATAGCTCGCAGAGCCTATGTAAAAGTTACAATTGCAAATTTTTCTGGTCACTCTGAAAAGAAAATTTTGCAAGGGTCGTATTCTGTTTTGACATTTTCAGCACGAGCAATCGCCACTAGGGGCGGGGGGAATAAAAAAATCTCCATATATTGACGTATAAATCTTTGGAAAACATCGTTCTTTGTTACAGCTATATTTATTTATGCAATAATAAACATATATATATATATATATATATATATATATATATATACTTGAACATGTTTACGGAATTTCTACAAGTATTCACAGAAAATTTGATTCGTAACAGTGTTAATTTTCAAGTAAGATCTAATATATAAAAAAAAGAATGTAACCCTGCCGTCAAAAATATATACAAATAAAGACACAAGGGTTTTATTATAATATATATGGTTTCTTCACTACTCGACGTTATAATTATTGAAAAACAAAAAAAAAGGCAGACTTGAAGCAGACTACCACCACGTTTAATTTCGTTGTTTTTCTTTTTTTTTTTTTACTTTTTTCAGCGCAGTCTTATCGATTGTTACATAAACTTTCCGATTATCAAAATAATTTTGAAAAATTACAATATTTAAACACATTTGGGGGTGGGGGGTCAGTTTCGCATACAACGTTAACGTAAATCGATCCTTCATTTTCCATCCATTCGCGTTGGGTTCGCTTTGTTTATGTTAATTTCGTTGTTTTTCATTTTTTTACTTTTTTAAGCGCAGTTCTATCAATTGTTACTTAAACTTTCCGATTATCAAAAAATAAAAAATTGAAAATTTACAATATTTATACAATTTTTTTTTTTTTGGTGGGGGTCAGTTTCTCATACAACGTCATATTAAATCGATCCTTTATTTTCAATTTTCAATAAGGTTTTATGAGAAACTGGTCCCCCACCTAAAACTGTTTAAATATTGAAATTTTTGCCAATTCTTTTTGTCATTTGTAAAATTTAAGGTGTAGAAGATAATATTGCACTGAAAAAGTCCAAAAAAATTTGATAATGAACATATTTACAGGTGGCGGTAATGCCGTACTGGCGACTGGCTTCAAAATGGAGGCTTGATTTACTATAACGTTTTATGAGAAACTGAATTCCCCCTAATCCAGAAAATGTTTAAATATTGAAATTTTTGTAAATTTTTTTGTCAATCGTAAAGCTGATAGGACTGCGCTGAAAAAAGTTAAAAAACAAAATAAAAATGAAATACAACGAAATTAAACGTGGTGGTAGTCTGCTTCAGATCCGCCCCACAAAAATAATAAGGCGCTGTTAAAGAGCAAACACGCGGCAAGATCTTTCATAAATAGGAGTAAAATTTAATAAATGATAGTAAACAGAATAAACTGGCCCGACACTGCCGCAGTATCTCTCTCTCTTCTCTCTCTCTCTCTCTCTCTCTCTCTCTGAGCGTGACAATAGGGAAATATATATACCAGTAAAAAGGTGCTGGTTGCATTAGCATACGATAAATAAAAAATGTGCTCAATGCACAATCAAATCAAAAGAACTGAATATGCAGAGCTATCAATATCATCGAGCGAAACACACATCACTTACCTAGCTTGCCTACCTAGGTTTCGACCACGCCGATTTCCTCGGGCAATAAAGGAGAACTGTGTGGTCGACACCTTGGTAGCTAGTAAGTGGTTTGTATTTCGTTCTATGATATATATATATATACTAGCATCATAACCCGGCGTTGCCTGTGCAACTCAGAATATTTTTAATTAGATGATTAATACAGTGTGTTGCAATTTCCAAGCGCTTGTCGTCACCGCCTCACTTTAAAACTCAGTTATAGAAAAACTAATTATATAAAAAATTGTTGTTTAAAAATTCTTAGAAAAAAATCTATTTTCTTTTGTTTTGCGTAAACATTGCGTTTGTTTTTGTTTCAAAATTACGTGGTAAATTATTTACATTTTTTGTTGACTAAATAAATTTCATGAATTTTCGAAGAATATTTAAAAATGTAAACATTTAATTTTAGAGGAAAAAGTGACATTAATTCCACACGAATTACAGACAGTTGACTTCCTGCATGGAATATTTAGCGAATTTTTTTTTTAAATTGTATTTTCTGAAGTAAGAAATATTAAATCTGAAAAAAAGACTTAAATAATTAACTTAGCCATTGGCACATTTTTTACATATTTTGTTTTTCTTTGAAAAAACACTTTTTATTAAAATATTTTTGTTTCAAAAAGTTAAATATATTTTGTAACAAGTATTTTTTCTTGTTAAGGCATTTGTTGAGTAAATCAAATAAATTACTTTAACTTAATTGTTTATTTTCTCTCATAAAAGATGAAATAGTTCTTGTCCTAATTCTTTTGCATAGTAAAATAGTCACAGTACTATATATATATATATATATATATATAGTCATCCGCAGACAGATCTGTTTCGCTGCATCAGAGCTCATCAGTACGGTTAGACATCCAATTGCTTTTTACGCAGGATTGAAACCCGACCGAATTGTCGTCAGTCGGCGATTCTACCCCTGAGCTATGGGCGCTCGGTAGAAACAGGCACACTTTTTAGTGTATATATTATCACTATACATGCCCAATAGCTGATAGTGTTCTAATTCATTGCTGAATGAACGATGCGGATATGCTAGAGTAGCTACTGTTTATCAAAGTCTACCATTCTTCCAGATGCTCAATCAGGGTTTGAGAGCGTAAATAGTCATCCGCAGACAGATCTGTTTTTCTGTATCACAGCTCATCTGTACGGTTAGACATCCGATTGCTTTTTACCCAAGATTGGAAACCCGATGGAATTGGCGTCAGTCGGCGATTCTTCCTCTTCTTTTTAGCCTGCATATGCAAATAGTGGTACAGCGGCCTTCATTGTATGAGAGGGGATGAATAAACTAGTGTGAAAGTAGCCATTGAGAAAGTACCTAAAAATCCCCTTCTTAAGGCGAATAATTAACAAGTATTCATAAGATAGTAGAGATAGATTTTAGAAGTGAATATGAAATACATTTTTAGAACAAAGGCTTGAAAAAAGTTCATACTACTCATCTTATTGAAACTAAGCCAGAATTTTATCGCCCATATAATAGGGGAGGGGGGAAATAATTGGCAAATCAAGTTTTATGATAAAAAAAAAATCTAATGGCCTCAGATTCTTCTATCTTGGACAGTATAAAATGAAATCGATCACCAAAGTATTTACGAGATATTCAACGAAGAGTGAACCTCGCGGAAACACTAAAAAAAAAACATGAAGAAGAAACCTCTAGTCAATATGTCTATTCGAATCATGACATTTTAGTAATACGTTTATATTTTCTGTTATAAGCTGAGTTCAAATTTCGAAAGTGTTGCTTGAGTCAACATTCGCACAAGTAATCTGTGGAGGAAGTAAGAATCTGTTTTCTTTTCTCCCTCGAGCTATGCTATCTGTTAAATAATAGGCCAGACTACATACCCTAGCTCTGGCCGACAAACACTATATACATGAGGACTTAGTAAAAACTTTAATTCCGTAGCAAACTTGGTTACTTAACGAGGCACACTGACTAAAATCCTTTAAGTTGTGTCATATGAAGCAAGCAAAGATTACGCTTCCAGGTACTTCCTATTCATTGGTATATTGTATTGCGTTGTTGTGCACTGGACAGCGGCCAGGAACGATAAATCGGAGAGCCGAGATCAAATTTCAGTCGAATTTGTTGTATTTACTTACGCGCAAATACCATTGATAATCCGTCACTTCTCCCTCCAGCTGTTGGTTACATAGCAGGTCAGACTGGTTTCTATATCCTTGGCAGGCAACCAGTCTTCCGCGGAACGTAATGACAACCTAATGTGAGAAAATCTTCTGCCCAGTCAGGAACGGATCAAAAGATCCATGATCACGCAAGTGTGTATCACGTATAACACTCAACTGACTGATATTTTTCTCTGAGAATCTTCTAGACATTTTTAGTTGGAACAGTTTATTTATCTTTGGTAAGGTTTTGGTTCATTGAATTCTTTTCAATCAACCTTTTTCTATCTCTGAATTTCTCAAACAAATATTGTTTAATTTGGCTTAAATGTTTTTTGGGATTATTAAATTGTCAGACACAGCCCTAACGACATAAAATATGCCGGTGACATTGTGTTAGTTCGACTCCAGCCACTTTCTCATCGGTGGGATGTGGCTTCCCTCTGTCTCTTCTACAAATATTTTCATGGCTTCTGCACCAAAGAACTTGGGTCACTGGTGCCTTATTCACAAGAATTTACTCGGGCAACCAGAATGGCATCAAGGTCCCACCCTTTTACAGTTTGATCAACCAAATACAGGCGACAATTCTACTCCATTATCTTTTCTTGCACTTCCCGTCTGTGGAACTTCCTTCTATATACTTGCTTTCCTGACGGCTATAACCTCCAAGAATTTAAATGCAAAGTCAAATTCCCATCTCTTCCCCACTTAACTCCAGCCCTTTCCACAACACCCTGTGTACCTTGTTCTTTTCCTTTCTTTCTAATTTCGTAACTGTCTTTACTCCTGTGTTTATATCCTTCTCTTGCCCTTTCTCTTTCTCCCCCTGTAACTGGTTCATCTTTGTCTTCACTCTTTTCCTGTCTAAAACTTTAGCTCTTTTATGTAGCCCTCTGCACATCAGTGGTGGGACCGCTTTGCTTGTGGTGAAATGATTAAAAAAAAACATAAAGAAATCTACAGGAACTACTAAACGATATAGTAAAGGAAAGCGACAAGAATGGGTTAACTATAAAATGTAAGAAGACTGAATGTTTACCAGCGAGAAGAAAACCCATATTGCTAGCTATTCGAGATATCAAAGACAAGCAAGTGAAAAAAATAAATATATTTTCATAGTTTATATAACTTTCTATGATATTTTGTATACAAACAAACAGAAAATGACACCCTCAGAATAAATTCTTAAATACATTTCCTAAAGAGAGATATCAAAACCTGAAACTGACAAGATGGAAATATAAGTATATGAATATTTTCCAATAAGTTGTATGTATTTTTAATGAAATATCTTTTGTTATTTTTTTAAACTTAAAAACAAGTAATAGACTCTATAAGCTGTGTTCGATGTTTTAAGGAATTTCGTAGAAAGTCAACTTTTATCAGATTAACAGATTAAGTAACGAAACGTCGACTATCGAATGGTAAGGGCGTGGCCGAGTGGTTAAAACGTTTCGACCAAGGGAGACCCGGGTTCGAATCTCACCACTGTCGATTAATCATGAAGGTGATGTCTTGATTTTGTCAGCCTGGGGAGGATATCACGGTGTGCCTGAGAACCATACATCTTGGGTTGATCAAAGCCTTGTGAGAGAAACTGGGTTGTCCAAATAATTGGGGAGCCGTCGATGATTGTACTAGCAAGAAATAACAAGTCATCATGGCCGAGGGTTTGAGTTTAATGGCCTTGTTAAAGTCTTGTTCAATACTGATCAAAATGTAACTCAGCTTTGATCGTGATAGTTGAAGTATAAACCAACAGTAGGCTCTGTGGTTGTCGAACAAACGCTAATGAGCTTGAGCAGGCGTCTGCAACATGGATTGGCTAGCCTTCATATTAGACAATTATACTCGGATTCGAGTGGCCAGCCGCCACCACCACCACCACCACCACCACTATAGTTCAATGAGGCTTTGTTAGTTTGTCAATACTGAAATTATATGACAAACTAAAATTTTCTATGAATAGTCATAAATATTAACAGTGGAATATATTTACCTTTTAACAATCACTTTTTGTGTAAAAGTGTTTTTACTTTCTCTGATTTTACTTATATTTGGGTCCTGGGTATGACGGTTAACTGCATCCGGAGGCAATGCCCCTGATTAGGAGGTTTTGAGGAGCATGGAACTGCCTCTTAATTGCTGTTGTTCCTTGGTCCACCCTGGCCCGGAGTGGTAGCACCTGTTAGGGTCCCAACTATGTGCAAATAGTTTATCCCCAAACTGGGGTCAAAACACCAAACAAAGTATAAAAATAGACTTTTATAGAAAAATAGACTTTATAGAAAAATAGACTTTATAGAAAAAAATATATTTTTGAAAGGAAAAAATATTGCCAAAAATACATCTTTGAAGAAGAAATTATTACCATAATACAGGTTTGAAGAAAAAAATATTTTCAGCAAAACATTTTTGAATACAAAACTGGAAGATATTTAAAGTTTTTTAAAATAAAAAAGAATAAAAACAAAAAAAAATCAATAAAATCTGACTTCTCACTATAACCTGAGCATTAAAAAAACACCTTAAAACCCCACTTTTTTGGCATTAAATGACCCACAGAGGTGTTGATATGCCGTTAAACAAAACTCAAAATACTAATATTTGATGGAAAAAAACAACTCTTTGAAGTGCATGTTTTGTAATAGAATGAAAATTCTTTTTTAGATACAAATACATCCCAATGGTTGATACGTAGGTCACTTACCATGTCTATTTCTTCTTTAATTTCTCTCTCCTTGTATTTTGTGGACATTGTCTTTCTCGTTGTTTTCAAAATCAACACGCATACTCTCTATTTTATTTTAATAAGCCAATCTAAGTCTTATTTCTCTGATATCATCTTAATGGAAAATGGACTACCGTTAAGTCCTCGGCAATTTCCGTCCACCATATTTGCCATCCTCCGCCTGCTACGTCTGTCAGCTGCTGTTGTTACTTAATCGATTTTATTTCGCTTTCTTAATGGTCATCTCAAAGCTCATCCTATCTTTCACGTTCTTTCGTCTTTTATCTTTCTAACTTGCCACAGGTGATTAGGGGAACTTGCCTCCACCAAATCTCTTTCATACTCTGAAGTAATAGCCGGCTACTCGTTTTCCAAGCGCATCCATCGTCTAGAGCGGCTAGTTGATCCTTGTTGCAGATACCTGATCAGACACATTAGTATCTATTCAAAGCCCATAGAATCAAGATGTAACATAGCTTATGTCAACGTATTGGTATGTTTTTTGTCTTGTGCTTTACAACACTTTTGAACATTTTTGAACGCTGGGGCTACAATCCCAGGTCTATAAAATGACAAACCCATGATGAAATTCGAATCCGGGTCTCATGGTCGAAAAGCAAACAGAGAGATTATTTTAAAATCGCCTGCCAATTCGTAGAAATATTTGCCGGATTGTACAGTACTCGTAATAATTTACAGACACCGTTATTATTATGGATATGAAGACAACTTTTTGTTTAACTTGATTGCATATTTCAATAAGGATAATAAAAATGTTATAATATGGACAAGAAATCATCTGCCAGACGAATCGACCATGATGAAATTTGAACCCTAGACTCATGTTTGCATGTGTTGTGACCTGTTAGGGTCAGGAAGAAAAACACGAAAAACAAGAACGTAGGTTAAACCAGTGTATTTGAATAACAGAACATATATACAAAATAAGAGTGTATTAGTCATCAGAGAGAAGTGTAAGCCTGAACGGTCAAGTTACACTGCCTCTCGGGTGCTTCGCCACTGCCTTAGGACTGACTTTCAGGAAGTCACGCAGTTTAGTATTTATGGAGGAGGAAGAGAATTCCATTGTAGATAGGGCAACCATAACAGTATTGCTAATGTTCTAAACCAGTGATTTTCAACCACTGTGCACCTCGCGATCATCATAAGTGTACCGCTAAATATAGTCACGGTTAGTATTTAAATAAATGAGTAAAATATTGACAGCGTTAGTATTTAAATAAATGAATAAGTATCAAAGCATTTTCTTAAGTAAGTTCATAAATGTTCCTTCTAATATTGGGCTTCAGTTATGCAAAGAAGAATTGGCCACCATAATAAAACATTCAACGATGCCCATTGATACATTTTGGTTTTCAATGCTAAAGGAATATCCCAAATGTGAATTAGGCTTCTCAAGCTGAAGTAACAAAAAAGTGAGACAGACTGCGCTCAAATGAAGAAGAAATGAGGTTCTGCTTATTACATATTAGCAGTATAGCCCGGCGTTGCTCGGGTGTAATGAAACCTTTAAAACTAATCCATGGTTCCGGAGCTCAGCCTCAGCCTAAAGAATATTTTAAATAATAAAATAATTGCGACAATTTACCAATCGCACCTAATAAAATAATTGCGGCAATTTTCCCGATCGCGCGTGCGCGCACACACACACACACACATATATATATATATATATATATATATATATATACACACACTAGCAGTATAGCCCGGCGTTGCTCGGGTGTAATGAAAGCTTTAAAACTAATCCATTGTCTCTTTGGACGTTGGCACAAAAGACTAAAAAGCAATAGTTGTTTCCAGTTAAAGCGAAACTGTGTACTGAAAGAAAAATGAATCGATGTAAGCTAAATTTTGATTTCCTGGTATCGATATCAAATACGTTTTTTCGTCGTAAACTGAATTTTGAAAGTTAAATATGTTTTCTCTGAATAAATGGTATCACAGCTGAGACTAAGAACTACAATTATACCTACTTAAAGCCAAACCCGAAGCAGAAACTAAAATAAAAGGGCTGAAAAAATACAGACATACAGGCAGATAAACACACACACACACACACACACAAACATCTTCCCTTTTATATATATATATATATATATATATATATTATCGATTTTCTGCACTATTGTAAGAACTGCAACCTTGGAAGTTCTGAATATCCTTTCTTATGTCTTTGTCTATGAGTTAATCAAATTTGATTAAAATAGGGCCACTCCTTCTATAACCCGATTTTTTTGATTATCGATTTTCGATATTTATCGGGGGTACCGCGACTTAAACCCTAGCTAAGAACACTCGCAGAGGCTTATAGTACAACTCTGTAAATTTTCAAGAAAATCGGTTCAGCTGTTTAGGTGTCTATAAATAACGGATACACACACACACACACACACAGACAAAGTTTCATTATAAATAAGTTTAGATTTGATCACATATTGAAGAAATCGCGAAAAAACACCAGATACACGTTTCATACTAAATAAGCTGTAGAAATAGTTGAATAAAATCATTAAAATAAAATAAGCTTTTATTAGTATGTGTGTTTAAAAAACATTTATAGTTGTATTTCATAGCATTTAAATTTAGGCTGTTAAAAATATTGCTAAGTGGAGCGTGATATTTCATTTGATCTAAGGTGCACCGTTGCTTCAAAAGTTTGGGAATATCAGTTCTAACTACTAGGCGACGAACCCATTAATACAACTGGCTTGTGTAGTACCGTAGGGAAGAGCTTGAAAACCATATCAGGGGTTGACCTATGTGTTGTGATTGAAACTGACTCGGTGAAAACTACACGGAAGATATTGACGGATAGATTAGCGCGAAGCCACAAGACATTACCACCGACGCCTACCGTTCAAAATATTTTTCACTCTATCGCTAAAACTTTACATAAAAGTTTAGTACTTCTTTCTTTGTTTCAAACGAATTCTTCCTGTTTTTAACACTTTATTTAGCATTTGGAATGACATTTTACTATCCCAATGTACATTCGGATTTTGGTGTAGAATTTTGCTTTCTTTGTTACAATATTTTTAGAAATTTAACGTGTTGCACTTGCTTTATTTCGGAATCTTCAATTTGTATTTCGCGTGTTAGGCAGTTTCTTTTGCTGTCAGCCATAATATTTTAAAAAGAAAAGAAAAAAAATGTGTACCTTGATCGGTTTTCGACTAGTCAGTTGAAAATAAATTTATAATATATATATATATATATAAATTCTAAACATATACATTAAATACAAGAGACAATGAATGTCTATTATGTTTAATAATGAACCGTTATAAACGTCGTATTTTGGCTTTAATTTCAGTTGAAAATAAAGACAAAAATTCTCCAACATTTGGATAATTTTTTATTAAGTTGGTTCCAATCTTTCGGTTCACATGAGCCATCTTCAAAATATGTCAACACAAAATAAAATCGTCGCTGATGGTGGAATGTTATTGTGTTACCGTCTTAATACCTGTCTGCACGTGGCGTTTTCTGACAAGATAGCCTAACGTTATTCAATGAAGATTTTTCCTTCTCCGAAAATCTATAAATATATTGCAAGATCACCAAGCCAGATGCAGCAGCATTATTCAAAATCCCTATTTTGCTAAGGGAATACGACTTTCATACGATTCTAAGCTACCCTAAAATGATATAGCCACATTCGAGACAGTAATTACGCGTTGTTGTAATCTCCTTAATTTCACCGAGACTCTGAATTCTTTCTTTCAAGTATATATATATATATATATGTTGTGTATTCAGGGAATGAGAACCGCATAAAATAAATGAACAAAAACCAGAATTGAAGATATAATGAATAAGTATATTAAACGTAAAGAATACAAACTTGAGTGCAGGTTAGTAATCCAGGAATACATTTAGTACGAAATATATATACAAGTCTCTGAAGTGAAGCCGTAGTATGTTTAGTATGTCCACGTCGGAAGCCGACGGGTGCTGCGTAATGATATTCTGCTTAGTGGAGCTCAGAGCTACTATGAACTTCTTCTTCTATGTGCCCTGTCCCTTCAGGACGTAGGCGATCAAGGCTCTCCACGTCTCCCTATCCCTTGTGGCTCTTAGTATGTTTGCTCCTGTTGCTCCTGGCAACCCCCGTTCCGTCATCCACCTGATCAGACCCTGCAAATATGTTATCCGCTGCCTCCCTCTGTCTCTCCTTCCTTCTATCTGTCCAGTCAGTATCAGGTTCTCCAGGCTCTCCTTCCTCATTGCATGTCCCAGGAACTTCAGTTGTCTCTTCCTTATGATCAGCATCAATTTCCTTTTTGTTGCCATTCTTTCTAACACCTCGTCGTTGCTTGTATGCTCAGTCCACGATATCCGTAGCATCCTTCTCTAGAACCACATTTCGGCCGCTTCCAGTTTTGTCCTCATTTTCGATGATATTGTCCATATATATATTCACAGTCGTATTGAAGAACTGACATCACGTAGCAGTCTAGCACACTTTTCTTCGTTTCTATTGAGATTTTCCTGTGTGTTAGTATTTTGCTCATCTTCTGGAACGCGTCCTTTGCCATGCCAATTCGCCTTCGGATCTCCGTGTCGCACTTTTATGAACTACTGACGCTGTATCTCTCGGTATCTTTCGGTATTTGTTGGTGTCTCACGGATCTGACGTTATCTCCCTATGTCTGACGTCATGCAGGAGTATATGTATTCTGTAGACGAGTCTATTATCACGGAAAAAGGGGCGACTCCACAACACAGAATTATTTCTTTTATACCATTGTATATTCAGTTTCATGTAAGTTTTTAACATTTTTATTTTAACTCAATGCGATATTTTCTATGCTGTCTTTTGAGTCGAAGTAGGCCCGGAAGTTCCCGAAATCACGGCAAATCAAGACCAGCATTGGGCTATTATGCAAACATTATCGCTCATGTCATAAAAGGATAGTAAAAAAATAAAATAAAGGGATAACAAACAGAATTTGAGATAGAAAAATAAGTATATTAATGTAAAGAATACAAACTTGAACGAGGGTTAGTGGTCTAGGAATACGGGTTTAGTAAGAAGTATATATACAGGTCTCTGTAGTGAAGCCGTAGTAGAATTAGTATGTCCACGTCGGAAGCTGACGGGTGATATGTCATAATACTACGAACTTCGTCGTGAAACTCCGATATCTGTCGGTATCTCTCGTCTTGTTTATATGTAAGGATATAGTTATATGTACTTATATGTACTTTAGAAGAGTCTATCATCATGACAAAAAGGGAAACTCCACAATATATATCTAACGTATAATTAGTTTTTATTTTCAGAATTATTTGTTTTATACCATCATATATTCAGTTTCATATCATTATTTTATTTTTATTTTAAATCAATGCGATATTTTTATGTTGTTTCTAGAGCTGAAGTAGGCCCGGAAGTTCATGAAACCTCGGCAACTCAAGACTAGCATTGGGCTATTATGCAAACATTATCGCTCATGTCATAAAAGGATAGTAAAAAAGAAAAAAAAATAAGAAAAGAATCATATGGTTGAATGAAGAAGCGAGTGAAGCCCGAAGGAAACTGTGTTTCTCTATTGTAGCGTTCTTTTCGGAATCTCTGCATTCTATACGAACATTATGGCCGTTCGTTTGTTTGTTTGTTTGTTTGTTTTGTTTTTTTAGTTTTATTTTTACGTCTTCATTCAGTTATTTCCGATTTCTAATTTTGAGCGGCTATCATTACACCATCCGCACATCTATTTTTCCATAATAATAGGATATGTCTAATCAGTGGATACAAAAAAAAAGGTCTGTATATTCCTCTCAGAACGAACGTATAATTAGTTTTTATTTTCAGGTTGTTGTTGATCCCGGGAATGGGAATCACACAAAATAATGAAACAACAAACAGAATTTGAGACGGTATCTCTCGGTATCTGACGTTGTCCGACGTCTTGTTTCTATGCAGGAGTATATGTATATTCTAAACGAGTCTATTATCATGTAAAAAGGGGAGACCCCACAACAGTAATCTATCCAAGTAATGTGATATTTTGTCAAAACATTTCTTGAAATTCAAAGTTTGGATTTTCTAGAATGACGGTAAACTCCGTTATTTTCGAGGAAATTTTCAGCTATCTGCTGACGCTTAATTCAAAACTCTTTCCGAATTAATAGTAGTAATAATAATAATAATAATAATAATAATAATAATAGCCATCTAAAAATTCAGAAAAAAATCATTTATTGGCATCGGTTTCTTCAAAAAGGAAAAGAAAAATTAAGTAAAAAAAAAAAGAATTCTAAAGTCAAGCTTTTATTTGATAGGTTATTAATATTCAAATAGCAAACTAATCTTGAAAAGTTGGTCAACGGCGATCGTCGCCCTAAAAGAGTGAAACGATCCGATCCATTACGTTCTAGTTAAACTGAAATGAAAAGCAATAGGCATTTTTAAAGAAATTCTATCATCTTGATCGCATCTCATCAAGGAATCATTTGCAATTTCGTCATGTTTACCGAGATCTGAAAGTGAATATTGAATATTAATCACCTGAGAAGTTTAGTCAGTGACACGTCAGATGGAAAGAATCGGGTATTGGTGGCTCTTAAAATAAGTTATATAGAAAACAATATCAATTTGGAGATCTTAAATATAGTTGTCCAAATATTCCAAGCATGTTACTGAGAAAAGGGAAGCTTTTAACTATCGATAACTAGCAGTATAGCCCGGCGTTGCTCGGGTGTAATGAAAGCTTTAAAACTAATCCATTGTCCTGGAGCTCAGACTCTTTGGACGTTGGCACGAAAGACTAAAAAGCAATAGTTGTTTCTAGTTAAAGCGAAACCGTAGACTGAAAGAAAAATGAATGGATGTAAGTGAAATTTTGATTTCCTGGTATCGATATCAAATACGTTTTTTTCGTGGTAAACTGAATTTGGAAGGCTAAATAAGTCCTCTGGGTAAATGGTATCATGGATGAGACTAAAAACTACACGTATACCTACTTAGAGCCAAACCCGAAGGATAAACTGAAATAAAAGGGCTGAAAAAATACAGACATACAGGTAGATAAACAGACACACGCACAAACATCTTGCCTTTTATACATATATATAGATTATCGTTTTTCTGCACTATTGTAAGAACTGCAACGTTGACACTTCTGAATATCTTTTCTTATGTCTTTGTCTATGAGTGTATCAAATTTGATTAAAATCGGACCACTCCTTCTATAACCTGATTTTTTCGATTATCGATTTTCAATGTTGATCGGGGGTACCTCGACACAAAACCTAGCTAAGAACACTCGAAGATGCTTATAGTACAACTGTGTAAATTTTCAATAAAATCGGTTCAGCCGTTTCGGAGTCTATAGGTAACGTACACACACACACACACACACACACAGTTCCATAAAAAAGTTTAGATTTAGATATGAAATAGATTTTTCATCTATACTATTCAAATTCTCCAAAGTACGTAGCGCGATCATTTTTTGGTGTTAGAGAAATCTTGGAAGTGACTTTGAAGCTATTTAACACATTCTTATTTTGTTTGTGTATGTGTATGTGTGTGTGTATGTGTATGTGCAACCTTTTAATTGTGCAATCATCCTGACATATCTTCTTTATTTTTCTGTGCATGGTTGTTTTTAATGTCAAATAAAAACCCTGAAGATTTTTTTCTACTAGTGCCCTACCTAGATTATGGATGTTTTCCTTATAGGAAGCTTAGATATAGCGAGTAACAGTATTCCTTAATAACTGAAACATATCAGACAATTTTTTTGTGTATATTCTTGCCGTTTTCACTATTATAGACAGAAAATATATTAGAAAAGCCTATAATTTGTCATAATCAAATATATATTATGTTTTCAACGGTTGTAGTGG
Organism: Ascarosepion bandense; assembly: GCA_037127315.1. Classification (NCBI taxonomy): domain Eukaryota; kingdom Metazoa; phylum Mollusca; class Cephalopoda; order Sepiida; family Sepiidae; genus Ascarosepion; species Ascarosepion bandense. The sequence continues at coordinate 417,568 of JBBBDQ010001887.1, forward strand.
AACCAGAAACATTCTGATACAGCGCGTCTTTTTTCCCTTTTAAGAATCCAATGATTGACGTTGTCTTAATGTCTTTGTGCAGGATAATTTAAAATTCTACTGCTACTGGAAACGAGATCGTATCACCAGATAGAAAATTTTTCAAGAATCGAAGAAATGTCAGTTTTATCATCAAGCTCAGGAATGAGAGCAATATTTATTGCAAATTGTTAAACTTGACAAGTAGATTTAAACCGTTAAATTAAACCAACTGTTACTGAAAATCATTAAATTAAACTAACCGCTAATGCCCATTGTTAAATTAAACCAGTTATTACTGTAAATAGTTAAATTAGACCAGTTATTAATGCACATCACTAAATTAGATCTGCTGTTATTGGAAATTTGACCAGTTTTTAATACAATTGATAAATTAGTGCAGTCGTTACTGAACAGTGTTAAATTGAACCGGCCGTTTCTGCAAATAGTTAAATTAGATCAAATGTTACTGCATATCGTTAGATTAAACCAGCCGCTACTGCAGTTTCATAAATTAGACCATCCGTAACCGTACATCGTTAAATCAGACCAGCCGTTACAACACATAGCTAAATTAGATCAGCCGTTACTGTAAATCGTTAAATTAGACCAGCTGTTACTGTGCACCGGTAAATTGGTCTAGCCGTTTTTGCACAATGTTAAATTAGATCAGCCGTTACTACTGATCGTTAAATGAAACCAAAAGCTACTGTAAATCGTTAAATCATTAAACTAGAATAACTGTTAAAGCATATGATTAGATTAGACTAACCGTTATTGCACATCGTTAAATTACGACAACCATTACTGTAAGTCGTTAATTACACCATCCGTTACTGAATATCGTTAAATTAGTTCTGCCGTTACTGTAAATCGTTAATTTCAATTAGCTGTTACTAGACATCGTTAAATTAAATAAGCCATTTATGCAAACCGTTAAATTGAATCAGTCGTTACTTCGAATTGTTAAATTAGCCGTGACTGCACTTAGTTAAATAGATCAGATTTTACTGGACATCATTAAAAAGTTAAAAAGTTCAACCGTTGCTACACATCGTTAAAATACGCAATCCTTTACCGGACATTGTTAAATGTGACTAACCGTTACATGAAATTGGCAAATAAGACCGTTTATTAATGCATGCACTTACATTGGACAAGCCGTAAGTGCACATCTTTAAATTAGACTAGTGGTTATTGCACATCGTTAATCTTACTGAACATCATCGAATTTAATCAGCTGTTGCTACACATCTTTTAACTATATTAGCCGTAATGGCGCATTGTTTAATTTGACCATCCTTTCCTGTAATTCTTTAACTTATTTCCTCCGTTGCTGCACATCGTCTTAAATCAGATCATCTTCAATGCAAATCGTTAAATTAGTCCATCTGTTACCGGATATTGTTAAATCGAAGCAGCCGTGACTGGAAATTCCTAAATTAGACTCGCCGTTACTGCACATAGTAAAATCAGACAGCCATTACTGCAAATAGCTAAATTAGACCAGCTCCTGTTGTAAATCGTTCAATTACACCTGGTGTTACTAAACATCGTTAAATTAAACCAGCACATAGTGCAAATCGTTAAATTATTAAATTATAATAACCGTTCTTGCAAATGGTTAAATTAAAGCAATATCGTTAAATTAGACGAGCCGTTACTGCAAATTTTTAAGTTATACCAGCCGTTGCTGCTCATCGCTAAATTTCTCCCGTCGTTACTGCAAATTGTTAAATTAAACCAGCCATTAGTGTACGTCACTAAATTAGCCACTGTTGCTCATCATTACCTTAAACCTGGCATTACTTCACATCGTTAAATTAGAACAGACCTTACAGAAAATCGTTAAATTATATTAGATTTTACTGAGAATCGTTAAATTATACCAGTCGGTTCTGCAAATCAGTAAATTAGAGTAGGCGTTACTGCACATTCTTAAATTAAATAAAACCGGTACCACAAATCGTTAAATTAGATAAATTAATACTGAAAACGGATAAATTACACAAACAGGTACTTCTAAATCTTACATTCGACAAACCGTTAGTCTTCAAATTGATAATTTATATGAAATGTTACTGCAAACTTACAAATTAGACCAACAACTACTGCAAATTGTTAAATGTATAGAATACAAATCCTCCATCATCCTTCAAAATCACAAAATAAATTTCAACCCGAAAAATCGGATTCAAACGACTACAACATTTGGGAAAAACCCAAAGCAAAATTGCGCCCGTACACAAAGGGATTCAAACGACTTTGGAAAAACCCAATTAAGAAAAATTCACAAGTCAGTGCGAAAAGCAAATTCTGAATCCTGATTAGATTAAAAACAGCAAATTCACATATGACGTATTTTCACGCCGAGATGTGAAAAGGCCACTGGGGCCGGCATCATGAGAAGTTTCACTATTTTAAACAACGACGCTAACCTTTCAAAGGCAGTCAGATGAAAGCAGTAGCTGACAGCATCTCAGCATGTAAAAATGAAACTTCAAGCTGACTCGCTCTCACTACAAATTTTATTTTCTTCGTTTTCACTCTACGCCAACCCGGACGTAGGGCACGCCACAGTTTCATTCGATCTCTTCTTCCAACGTCCTTTTCTTTATTTTCCCACCACGCCGCTAAAGAGGACAGCACAACGACAAAATGGACATGTTAAGTACAAATCCTTTATTTGTTTTGCCTTCTCTTTCTCTCAACCTGTTGCTACCTACTGAAAAGAGGACGGAACAAAGACTTTATAATCCACTACTATTAAACGCACAAACTAAACTACTGCAGTGGGACCATTTTGAAAACATTACATTTCAGTTTGAAAATCAATTGCATGCATATTTTCTTAATGAAAATTTATATCATCTTCTCACAACAATGTAATGGAATTAACAGCGAACAGAATTCCACTTATATTTTTTCAAAAACCTGATGTTACCTTTAAATGCGTGGATTGTCGTCTGTTTGGAATCGGCCTTGTAATAGGCACTGAGACACACCCTACAAATGAAACAACCCACTACTGCAAAATTTAAACACTTCACTTAAGAAATTGAATCTCATAAATGACAGACAGAAGCAGGGAAAACCTTTTCTTAGTAGGTAGCTTTATTCTTTTTTATGATAAGGCCTATTGAAAAGGTATTCAAGATAAAATTGGAAGTTATTCTACACAATCTATTTTTCAAACATTCAGATAATTATTTTTCTCCGGATCTGGATAGTGATTACAAAAATACAAACTGTCTAAAAAAAATTATAGCGGCTATATTAAAAAAACGCCATTAAAATGAGTACGGATTCATTTGATTGGAAGAAACATTTATATCAAACATCGTAACCAAGATGGCGATACATTTTCGTCAAGTCTGCGATGATATCTTCGGAAACAAATTCCATATAAATTCTTTACTTCATTTTAGTCAGTGTTTTACTTAGCATTAAACTACCATGAAGAGGTTGGAATTACTGGAAGACATGCTGAGTAAAGAAGGTTTGAAGAATTCGTAAATAAATGAATAGTTAGAAAAAAAGGAACAGGAAGGATCTAGAATAACCTACCTAACTTGCTTTCGTAAATAGATGGTTGAACAGGGAATAGGAGGAAAAGTAAGAGGAACAACATTACGTACAGCTGCAAAGAAGGGGAAGTCGAGGAGAGTTATGGACGTACATCACTTACAGTACACGCTACCTAGAATAAAATAAAAACAAACTACTTTTCTCATGCGGATATGCGTTGTGGTGCAGTGGATATCGGAGAGCCGAGTTCGAATTTCAGTTGAATTCGTTGCATTCAATTACGAACGAATATTCTTGGGAAAATTATTAATCCGACACTTCTCTTTCCAGCTATAGGTTAAAAGGCAAGGCAGATTGAGTTCTATAGCCTTGGTTGGCAACCAGTCTACCGCATAAAATTATGGCAACCTACTGCGGGAAAATCTTCTGCCAAGCCAGTCATGTATTTTTGAGACGTGATCACCTAAACGTGTATCACGTATGGCACTTAACTGACTGACTTTTCTCAATTTTAAACAATTATATCTCTCTTCTCACAAACATCAGATCCAATTGCGGATACATACATTTCTCTAGTTGAGGTAAGAAAAATACAGAGAAAAGAATTCTTTAAAAAGCTTATTTAAAGGATACTGGAAAGACATTATGTGAAGTGATTCCCTGAATTCAGGCGTGGCAAATCATATTTAACACTACATATACAGCGGGAAAGGGCGGGTAACCTACTTAACACGCGTGTGTAAATCGATGCAAGTGTAACACACCAGTGGAGGTCCAAACGATACAGCGTGGAGAATGGCCACCGGAGAAATCGTTCGGACCTCCACTGGGTTGGAAGATATTGTAATGGGATTGTTTTACAAAGAATAGGAATATTTGTTTATATTGCTGAGATGAGATAATTACATTATTTACATTATTCAGTGTGTTGTCCTCATCTTTATTGTCAAATTTACGACGTTTCATCCGTTGTACGCTCTGAACATCTTCAAGGGATTGGAATTTAGAACCAAACACTTTATTTCGATCACTAGATCGATTGTTCTCGTTCTATGAGTCATGTTACATACGGGTATTTTAGTTATTTCCATTTAACTCAATTGTCTAAGTCTTGTCCGCCACTGGTGTCGGCAGGTATTGAATCTGCAACTCTTTGAGTCAAGTCCCTAGATCCAGCCAACGTTTTATCCACTAGGCCACTTGTCCTTGGTTATTCTTTTTTTGTCAAGAATCTCTAAATATGTAGCAGGGGTAAAATTCCACGACAAGAGAGAGTAACCAACAATGCACAAAATTACGGATGGTCCAGAAATATTAAAAGCCAAAGTGGAATCGGAAATGGTCAAATTGAAGAGAAACAAAGCAGTGGGACCAGGCGGGATTGTGATAGAGATGTTCGTTTTAAAATTCTAATCACGCGAAGAAGGTCGGAATGTACAAGAGTTGAAACGTCTTGAATATTAAAATAAAGATGTGGGCAACAGTCCAAATTGTTTGAATAAAGGATAGAAAATTGTTAAGTATAAAGTTCTTCCTTGTCCTGAAAGAACATGGCACGTACAAGTTTTTCATTCTAGTAGAATTAAAATAACTTGTCTAGTAATTGAAATAAAAATGCATATCCAATCTGCATCGGTGTACATGCACACCTATAATCTAGTATTCTAAACGTTGATTTTCATGGTAGGCAGGCTAGTATTTCTGTCACCCCATCAGCATGGCCGATGCTAACGTCCAGGAGAATGAAACGTTGCGCCATCTCAAGCTGACAAAAAGTAGAAACATTATTTTAAATCAATTTTTAGGTTTTCTGCTAAGAAAGTTGGTTCACTGTGTCTTGGTAGACATTTTTTTTATCTTGTATTTATCTAATATATTTATTTATGTCTACCATTTGTTCCATGCTTTAAATATTACTCCTGCTGTATATTTAGAGATTCTTGTCAAGAAAGATACAGCAATATTAAGGGCCTGACCTGGCTTCTTGCCTTTAGTCACTTTCCCACCGCCGTAAAGTAGCCTCCATGAACCTTTTCTATAAACACTTTAATGGTAATGGTTCTGATAAATCTGCAAGGCTATTGGTCCTGTCCTGGCATTCCGACTTCAGTGACTGTCTCACCGTCGTAATATAGCATCGCTGTGCCTTTTTTTTATAAATGGTAATAATTTGGATTAACTCTTCGCTGTGGTACCGACATTTAAAAAATGTAAACTCCGCACTAGATTGGACGCTAGGTTCCATCAATTCGTAGCTGAATTGTTTAGATTCAACCGTAAATTCTACGCTAGCATCTTTTTTCTTGCATTTTTCTCTTATAAACATTTCTTCCGTCTCCATCCTTTTCAGCAAACTTGTTCTTAAAAGATTAAATATGAATTATTATCTACTATTTTCTTGATTACTCATCTAGTGTTCATGCTTCTTAATAATATTTCTCTTTTTTAGTATTCTACACTCTGTAGTATCTTGTATCTTAGTGGCTTTATAGCCTTACATAGGGTTTTAGGATTAAAACAATTAGATTAGAAATGTAAACTTTTAGTTCAGCTTTACGTCGTCCTTCAATTTGGAAGACTAAATACGCTATCTATAATCGAAGTAAATGTACTGACGAATAACAGTGTGTAAAACGTACCGTCTCTTTTAACACAGATGGGGATGTAATTGTGAATTTGAATTGGTTCATTAACAAGCTAAACAATACTAATTAGAGCTTTTCATAAGTATTACCGGTTTTGTTCGGGAATTACCGCCACAACTGTACCGAAAATAAAATCTCAATACTTTCATGTATGAGAAGCAAATCCGATTTTGTCTTTTAGTTACGTTCAGATGTGTCAATCCTCTTTCTTGGCCTCACAAACATATTATGACGTAGAACCATGGTTCCCAACCCTGGGGTAAATTACCCTAGTGGGGTAACGAGCCCATATTTTGGGGGTAATGGATGTTTGGTTTGGGAAAAGGCAATTAGCTTATAATTTCACCCTGTGTCCTTGGAATGAAGACCAAGAAACGTAGCAGACTCAAGGTGGCAAACGAAGCCCAGCCCGAGTAGCCCTTTCAGTCACAAAGCCAAGAAAAAAAAACTGGCACTGGCACATGCAATACAAGCTCAACACTCACATTAAGAATCACCGCTACTATACATCTGATTATTACAGATTGGTACCATTGTATTGAACAATTTCCATTAACGCTGTCTGCTTTTGATGTATGAAAATATAATTACTTCTTTTCCTATATTACGGGTATTTGTTCATTGGGGTAATGGATAATAGTGATATTGTATTTTGGGGCATTCGCAGCAAAAACGTTGGGAACCTATGACGTAGAAGTTGCTCAAGGTTCTGTTTCAAAAGCTTAGTTGGTGTAGTGATTTCCTAAGTGTAGCTAGAACAGGACCGAGTGTATGGGACACTCAGTGAGGATATAATTATTAAGTCTTAATTTATCTAGCAAGTTTGCTAACAATTACAATACGTGTAAGTGCCTAGATGTTTGATTGGTGTATTTTGATAAGAGGTAAAAATCCATTGATAAGACTGCTAGAACTCTAGGTTGAAAAATTTGACGGCGTTAGAAGCATTTAAAAGTGACTAATTTGGCATTGTGAGCTTAGATCTAAGTTCATCTTCTCCAACTTTTATGTGCCATGTCTTTTCAGGACGTAGGCGATGATGGCTTTCCACATCTCCCTGTCCCTGGTGGCTCTTAGCACGCTTTCTCCTGTTGCACCATCAAACCCTCGTTCCGTCATCCACCTGATCAGGCCCTTCAAATATGTTATCCACTGCTTCCCTCTGTCTCTTTTTCCCTCTGTCTAGCCTGTTAGTAACAGGTTCTCCAGGCCTGCGTTCCACATTGCATGTCCCAGAAACTTCAGCTGTCTCCTCCTGATGCTCAGTATTAATTTCCTTTTCGTCTCCATCCTTTCCAAAACCACGTCATTGCTCACATGCTCGGCCCATGACAGCCGCAGCATCCTTCTGTAGAACCACATTTCAGCTGCTTCAAGGTTTTCCTTCATCTTCGAAAATATTGTCCAACATTCACTGCCATATTGAAGAATCGACATCACATAGCAATACTTCCCTCTTTGTTTCTAATGAAATTCTCCAGTTTTTTAATACTTTACTCAACTTCTGGAATTCTTCTTTCGCCATGACAATTCACCCTCGGATCTCAGTGTCGCGCTTTCCATCTTCTGTTAGAATAATTCCTAGGTATTTAAATTTCTGTACCTGCTTGATTTTTGAGTCCCTTCCCCTGTAATTGTCATTTTGGGTTGCCCTTTTTGTTGATGACCATGCATTGCGGTTTATTTCTAGTCCTTTCTTGTCACTCTCTTCAGCTACCTTCTAAATTTTCATATTTACCTTCGCTTTGAGGCAGAAGTTTTGTATTCTAGTGATGGCGACGTTATGCCTCTATTCCTCTCCTCACAAGACCTCTGACGCGACACGGAAACAATTTCTGTGGCCACGTGTATTTTGTTAGCGTCTTCGTAGTTAATGTCATTGAGTGTTGTTTTTTATGTTTTTATTAATAATGCTTGAATTATTTTGAGCCTTTTTGTAACGATGTGCTTACCGTGTACGGAACATAAAACACAAACAATACCCTACAATCATACATAACATAACATACATTCTGTTACAGGTAAAATAAAAGTCCATCTTCGATAGCCAAATAGTCGAAAGCGCTCGGATAAACAAGACATTTGGACAACTTTTATATAATTTGTGTCCACAAAAGAAAACAATTCATAAAATCACATAACTTTTAACATAATTTTAAATGAAACATATATATATATATATATATATATATATATATATATATTTAGTCATCTGCAGACAGATCTGTTTCGCTGTATCACAACACATCAGTACGGTTAGACATCCGATTGCTTTTTACCCAGGATTGAAACCCGACCGAAATGGCGTCCTTCGGCGATTCTACCGCTGAGCTATATGCGCTCGGTAGAAGGAGGAAGACTTTTAGCGAATGATGTATCATACGCCAGTAGTTAGTGTCATCTAATTCATTACTTAATGAGCGATGCGTATATATATATATATATATATATATATCATCCTAAATACGATATGTATTACAACAATCTTCATGTGATTAACATGTAATACTGGCTCATTTACGATTTAAATTTAATATATATGTTTGCTCTGTTATCCAACATTGAGCACTGTACCATTCACCCCTGATTAATATTTATACATTGATGTGTTACACGTGCGCTAACACACAAAATATATATACACACACACACACACACACACACACACACACACACACACATATATATATATATATCCTTATTTTCATCCTTATCACTATATATAAATGTGCCTGCATGTATCTGTGTATGCGTGTTATTCATATCTTTCCAGTTTTTCTTGGTTACAGACAGTATCTGAGTTTGATTCCTTAAAAATATCTGCACAATTCAAATACAATAAGCACATTATATGTCTGTCTGTCATTAAAGCTTAAGGCAAATGTTGACCACAAAATCGTTCTTCTTGGTTTTCAATGCATTCCTATTAGAATGCATTTTGGGTGTTAAAAGAATCTTGGCTAGAAATTGGTTTTCTTTTCTTTTCTTTAGAATTTTCATCCTCTTATTTTCTTCATTACATGTAGTATTGTGTTTTTCTGTTATTGTAAACATCGTTGGTTTTTTGGCCTCTTTGTTTATGTCTTCTTGTTGTATTAAATCTGTTTGCTGTCATCGTCGAAGGTGTATTTTTGTTTCCTGTCATATTTCATCTCTATTCGAACATTCAAAAGAGACAGAGGAGTCAAACCGAAATTCAAGAACGCGGCAAGCAATCAAAACTTTTCCCCCTCCATTTAAAAATCCCTTTGTATAACATTAAATGCCATGAATGTGTTGAGTGATTGTGTATTGAAGACGGAGATTTTTAACACTTTTTCTTCGCTTTCGCGATAGCATTGATATGGCTGAAAGCGTCAGACATCTCCGCCATCTCCGCCATGAAGGCTGTTCATTTCGCGGTTGAAGTCTTCATTATTTTAAAAACATTATTATTATTATTATTATTATTATTATTATTATTATTATTATGTTTTCATTTTTCATCATATTTCGATTTCTGCTATGTTCGCACTACCTACCAAGTCTGCGAGAAGACCTAAGGCAGGTCGTGGCGTGTTGCTAGAGCTCCATTTCATGTTTTCTCTATGCCCCCTAACATCCCTAGCGTTACATAGACAAAATTCTTCTTAGTGCGTGGACTGTACTTAACAAAACAATTTCTTGAATATATCTCTTAAGCTGGTGGGTTCCAGGGATTCTTTCAATGTGTTGTTTTGTTCCATTTTTTATCATTCCAAGAGCACCCACTATCACTGATACGCTTCTTGTTTTCAATTTCCACATTTTTCCTATTTCAGATTCCAGGTCTTTATATTTTGACAGTTTTTCGAATTTCTTGGTTGCTATGTTAGAAACCGCTGGACAAGCCATATCAATTAATAGGCAAGTTTTTTCTTTCTGGTTTTTAACAATGCTGTCCGCTCTATTTGCTTCAATTTGTTTTTTATTGTCGTCACCATTATTATTATTATTATTATTATTATTATTATTATTATTATTATTTCCTTTGATTTAGGATGTGTACAATTTCTTGAATATTTGTTGGTTGTGCCTTGTGGTGCAGTGATTATCGGCTCAGAATGAAAAATCGGAGAAACACTATCGAATTCCAGTTGGATACTTTGCACTTTACACACAAATACTCCTGAGAAAGATATTAATAATCTTTTCTTTCTCCAGCTATCGTTTAAATAGCAGGACAGGTTGGGTACGATAACCTTGGTTGTCAAGCAACCTACTGCCCCTGCGTGTATCACGAATGGTACTTAACTGATTGACTATTTTGTTTACGGAGACTAAAGCTCCTGACACAGAGATTTGGTTGGTTTAAAAAAAATAGCAGAGGCTAGATTACAGGAATTTTCCCTGTAAAATAGACCGAGAAAAAATACAAATAGATGACTAGAATTATTTTCGCTCGGCATTTTTGAGTTCACACAGTTTATGCAGATAAACCCATTTATTTGCAAAGTATGAGCTGTACTTGTGAGAACAATGTTTGTATTTCTCTATGGCATAAGCTAACTCGGCTCTTTTCAATGAGTCTACATTTCCAGTCAGACCAAAAACTCTAACCGTAACTGAAATTATTGATGTCCTCATGTGCCACTTATTTTTAAAAGATTTATTATTTTCTTTGATTTCAGTTGAATATTCGTTTATATCCCGTTTTCACTCAGAGACCTAAGATCAGGAACGAAGTAATTTTTACACTGATCACTTTATGTTGAAAAAAAAAACACACACACAAAAGTAAAAAAACAATCCTATGATTGCACTCATCTAATCTATCTAAACTTATTTATGAATGGAATTTTTTCTCTAGTGTTTGTGTATGTGTCTGAGTGTGTGTGTTCGTTACCTATAGACTCCGAAATGGCTGAACCGATTTTCTTACAAATTTACACAGTTGTACTATAAGAATCTGCAAGTGTTCTTAGTTAGGTTTTGTGTTGAGCTACACCCGATAAATATCGAAAATCGATAATCGAAAAAATCGGGTTATAGAAGGATTTTAATCAAATTTGATACACTCATAGACAAAGACATAAGAAACGATATTCAGAACTTTCAAGGTTGCAGTTCTTACAATAGTGCAGAGAATCGATAATATATATATAAAAGGCAAGACGTTTGTGTGTGTGTGCGTGTGTGTGTGTGTGTGTGTGTGTGTGTGTGTGTGTGTGTTTATCTGCCTGTATGTCTGTATTTTTTTCAGCCCATTTATTTTAGTTTTTGCTTCGGATTTGGCTCGAAGTAAGTATAATTGTAGTTCTTAGTCTCAGCCATGATACCATTTATTCAGAGGACTTATTCAGCCTTCAAAATTCAGTTTACGACGAAAAAGACTTATTTGATATCGATACCAGGAAATCAAAATTTGACTTACATCCATTCATTTTTCTTTCAGTCTACGGTTTCGCTTTAACTGGAAACAACTATTGCTTTTTAGTCATTCGAGCCAACGTCCAAAGAGTCTGAGCTGCAGGACAATGGATTAGTTTTAAAGCTTTCACTGCATCCGAGCAACGCCGGGCTATAATGCCAGTTTTACATAGATAAAGCTCTTCAAATGGTGTAACCCGTACTTGTGTGTATAATCTTTTTATATTTCTTTAAGGTTTTGGCTACCAGTAATCCCTCCAATAGATATATTGGAACATTTTTCAATCAGTCTGAGTGCTTCAACTACAACGTGCCACATTTTTGTAGAAGACAGTTCTTCAAGCGTGAATTTCGATAAGAAACTGTAAGCATTGTTACATCTTATCATTTTAACATTAAAATTATTAGACCTTGCCGTCAGTCTATTATTACGCTTAATTTCATAAACTCTAGACAGCAAAGAGTAAAACTCATCAGAACATTAAATTGTTATTAAAAATTCACAGGGAAGATACGTTATGTCAATGGGAAAGTGACTGAGGTTGAGATATCAGGTTCGGGTCAATAATATTGCAAATTCTTCTTTGTAATTCTTTAGTCAGTCAGTCAGTTAAGTGCCATACGTGATACACGCTTGTGCGATCATGTCTCTAAAGAGATATGACTGACTGGACAGAAGATTGACCCGCACTATGTAGCCATTGCTTTTTGCGGTAGACTGGTTGCCAGCCAAAGCTATTGAACCCAGTCTGTCCTGTTATTTAAACCATAACTGGAGGGAAGAAACGGATTAATACCTTTCTCAATGGTATTTACTATTAAGTGAATGCAGGGAATTCAACTGGAATTCGAACTCGGCTTCCTGATTTCTCGTTTCGAGCCTATCGTCACTGCCCCACAGCACACATTATGTACACCACAACTCACGTATTTTATCACGAATCTCTAAATACAGAAGCACCAGGCCATATGTATCAGCAGTATTTGAATCACAGACGAATGATAGACTTACAACTATGTAAAATTGATTCGTTACAGAAATGTTGTCTAGCAGCAAACACTGAACCGACTTTCCCAGCAGCAGACGTAGCATTTGATTCAATTTCATTAAATTAAATTATTGATTAAATCTTTTTTTAGCAATTTTATTTTTTCTTCGCCGCGTTTGTTTGTCTTTCGTCTACACTTTCAGTATTTATGAAGAATCGAACGCTCGACGCTGAGGTTTGGTTGGCTGTAAGGAATGGCAAAGACTGGTTTACGGGAATGCACTCTGCAAAATAGACTGACAAAAACTCAAATACAAAATGATAAAATTGGTTAGATCAAAGCACAATATTACCATTATGTCACTAAGTACTTTTACAGCTACTTTCACGGTTCTGCTCCGATGAATTTAGCTTACTGGTGCCCCCTATATATGAATTTACACGAGCCACAAGATTAGCAATTAGGTCCCAGCCTTTAACTGTGAAACTAATAAAATGTAAAGGCATGTTCTACTCCATTAGTTTCTTTTCACGCACTTCCCGCCCGTGAAATTCCCTTCCATTTACTTGCTTCCTCGACAGATACAATTGCCAAGAATTTAAATGTAAAGTCAATAGTCATATCCTATCGCACTAACCTACATCCTCTCTCATGCTCCTTTCTACGTCCACTCCACTCCCATCAGTATTCTCATCCTTCTCTTACCCACTTCCTGACACTCCCTATAACCTGTCACTCTTTCTCATAACTTTCCTCCTATGTAATCCCCTGCAAAACAGTGGCAGTAAAATGCCTTGCTTGGGGCGATATGATTATTAAAAAAAAATTCTGTACTATTATGATGTGGGCATAAAGTGGGGGATAACTTCTACATTACAATCAATATATAAACTGATCCCTCAGTTGATGGCCACAGTCGTCTTTCTCTTACCCATTTCCAGACACTCCCTATAACCTTTCACTCTTTCTCATCATTTTCCTTCTATGTAAACCCCTGCAAAACAGTGGCAGTAAAATGCCTTGCTTGGGGCGATATGATTATGAAAAAAAAACTTCTGTACTATTATGATGCGGGCATAAAGTGGGGGATCACTTCTACATTACAATCAATATATAAACTGATCCCTCAGTTGATGGCCACAGTCGTCTTTTTCTTACCAATTTCCAGACACTCCCTATAACCTTTCATTCTTTCTCATAATTTTCCTTCTATGTAAACCCCTGCTAAACAGTGGCAGTAAAATGCCTTGCTTGGGGCAATATGATTATAAAAAAACTTTGATAATAGTATAACAGAGACAAAAATCACAACCAAATAAGTGCGATATTTTGATATTCTTTTTTCAAAAGTCTACTAAAAAATTAGACTGGTCAGTAATCTGTAAGCATGAATTTACTGATTCTACAATGGATAATGACTAGGAATTATTAATCTGAGAGCAGGGTTTGTATTCCCCTTGGGTTCGTGATATTCATTTATCAATACCCATAGAAAAGAATACGAGTCAATTTATTATACCTACCTATAGGTTAATTAGTAAGACTTGTATCACTAAACCATATTCAAATTCATATCATAAAATAATAATAATAGTAATTTTGGTTTCAAAATGAATGGATGAAATCAAACATTCGGTCGAGTTATAAATAATTTTGCTGTTTATACAGCAACTTTATCAAATAAATTCAAAATTTCTAGCACCTGAAGAAAGAGTACAACGGCCGAAACGTCGTACAAATGGCAACAAAGATGAAACAATAGTCCGAATAATGTAAATATTTTAAGAGGCGCATAGTTGAAATATGTTTTTACACGTTTGGCAGCATGCAGGATATCCTTATGAAAGGCCTTATTGTCACTTCGCCATTCATGATTGGGAATGGTACATGACCCTACCACTCTAACCAAATAATACTCGTAAGGTATTACTACGCATAGTATTCGCAAACCATTTAGATACTGACCAATCTTAAAATAGCATAACATCTGTGATCGAAAGAAAGCTAGTGTTTCAACATGATTTGATGGTAAGCACTTTTTAACCAGGAATATGCAAAAGCGAAAATTACACATGTAAGTGAGGTAGAAATTTTATTAAAAAAAAAAAAAGATGCTGAAAAAGTCGACGACGGAGCAGATGAGAAAAATTGAAACTTGGACACATCACGAGAAACTCTTGAAGAATTTAACAATCGTAGGAGATTATCCGAGGTAAACACAACAAAGGGAAGCAGCAGGCGACCGAATTGACGAAGATACATGAATGAATTCTGTCGTGACAATTCCCAATATTCGAAAACTCGGACGATCACAAATGTACCGAAAAGTTGAGCCTGGTCAGTACTTAAATGGGTGACTGCTTGAAAATGAGCCTGGTCAGTACATAAATGGGTGACTGCTTGAAAATAAGTTGAGCCTGGTCAGTACTTAAATGGGGGCCTGCTTGAAAATACGTTGAGCCTTGACAGTACTTAAATGATTGTCTGCTTGAAAATACGTTGAGCCTGGTCAGTACTTAAATGGGCGACTGCTTGAAAATACGTTGAGCCTGGTCAGTACTTAAATCGGGGCCTGCTTGAAAATACGTTGAGCCTGGTCAGTGCTTAAATGGGTGACTGCTTGAAAATATGTTGAGCCTGGTCAGTACTTAAATGGGTGACTGTTTGAAAATACGTTGAGCCTGGTCAGTACTTAAATGTGTGACTGCTTGAAAATACGTTGAGCCTGGTCAGTACTTAAATGATTGACTACTTGAAAATACGTTGAGACTGGTCAGTACTTAAATGATTAACTGCTTGAAAATACGTTGAGACTGCTCAGTACTTAAATGATTGACTGCTTGAAAATACGTTGAGCCTGGTCATTACTTAAATGTTTGACTGCTTGAAAATACGTTGAGCTTGGTCATTAATAAATAACTGACTACTTGAAAATATATTGATCCTGGTCAGTACTTAAATGGGTGACTGCTTAAAAATACATTGATCCTGGTCAGTACTTAAATGGGTGACTGCTTAAAAATACATTGATCCTGGTCAGTACTTAAATGGGTGACTGCTTGAAAATACATTGATCCTGGTCAGTACTTAAATGGGTGACTGCTTGAAAATACATTGATCCTGGTCAGTACTTAAATGGGTGACTGCTTGAAAATACCAAGTGTTGTAAGCTTGGATGTGAAGGCGGTGTAAAGGATAATAACTTGAAATTGTTAATCGGGGAGCCGAGTTTTATTTGCAACTAGCATTACAGCACGGCGTGGCTCGGCTGCAATGAAAGCTTTAAAAATAATCCATGGTCATGGAGTTCAGACTCTTCGGACGTTGGCACGAAAGACTAAAAAGCAATAGTTGTTTCCAGTTAAAGCGAAACCGGAGACTGAAAGAAAAATGAATGGATGTAAGTCAAATTTTGATTTCCTGTTATCGATATCAAATAAGTTTTTTTCGTCGTAAACTGAATTTTGAAGGCTAAATAAGTCTTCTGAGTAAATGGTATCATGGCTGAAACTAAGAACTACAATTATTCCTACTTAGAGCCAAACTCAAAGCAAAAACTAAAATAAAGAGCTGAAAAAAATGCAGACATACAGGCAGATAAACAGACACACACACAAATATCTTGCCTTTTATATATATATATATATATATATATATATATATATATATATATTATCGATGTTCTGCACTATTGTAAGAACTGCAACCTTGAAACTTCTGAATATCGTTTCTTATGTCTTTGTCTAAGAGTGTATAAAATTTGATTAAAATGGGACCACTCCTTCTATAACCCGAATTTTTCGATTATCGATTTTCGATACTTATCGTGGGTACCTCGACACAAAACCTAGCTAAAAACACTCGCATTGGTCAAATGATTTCGAAAATGCTTTTGACCTTTGATATCAAAAGACGTCCTTAATATACTCTTTCTTAATTGTTTCAGTCGCGAAATTATTTAAGTCATTTTTGTTTTAATTATATTCGCCTCTGAACGTGGCAAACACAACCCGTCTTTTCATTATTTATATAAAATATTTAAGGAAAATATCTTGGACACCTGAAGAAGGCCGCAGCGTACAACGATAGAAACGATGTGAAATGGCAATAATGATGAGTACAACAATCCAAACAATGTTAATTGTAGTTTGCTTACAATAAGATTGTCATATATTTTTAAAAATGTATATTACGGAATTTCGTTTTTTTTTTTCTGGCTTTAAGTGTTCTGTTTTTGTCTTAAATCACGTTCACAAACACAACTGTATCACAAGAGATACTAGATCAAGAAATTGGAAGAACGAAAGGACAAATGCAAAAAAAGGGGGAAAAATCTAGCGTAAATAAAAAACAAGAAAAATATCTATTGCTGCGACTTGATCAGACATCAGTCAGCGTAAACAACATCTGCCGTTGTATTTTTATTCGATTTGCAATTCTTTTTCCTCTTTTGATAAAAGTGGTTGCCAACGGGAAGGGCGCGTAACTGTTCAGAAAGCAGCAAGAATGAAAGTACTCGCATCGAGACAAGTGTTAAAATCAAGCTTACCCTTACATAGATCTCAACGGCTACGTCAAATATCAATAAAAAAACATTAAAAAATATTCGTTTTGTCTGGTTTAGGCTAGAGTACGATGTCGAGTTATTCGCTTAACTTAATCTAGTAGCAGGAAAAATTATGGCAACGCTGAAAAAGGCGAACATGACAGATTTTGTGAGACAATAAAAATTGTTTTTTTTTTCGCTGTTTCTTATCAAGAGTTGCCAGTAATTGCGAAAAACAGACAAGTTAAAAAGCCATTTACAAAAATCAATTCATAATAAAAAAGAGGGTAAAAAAAAATAATTTATTCCTATGAAATGGTCATAAGAAATATTTGGTCGTTTTGAAGTTAATAGAAACCCTATAACTATGTTCTATTATATTTAGTGCATCGGGGAAGCAGATAATTTTCTAAACATATACTGTTTTGTATCTATTATAATATATTATCTAAACATATACTGTTAAATATAACAAACAATGAATGTCTATTATGTTTAATCATGAGCCGTTCTAAACATCGTATTTTGGTTTTAATTTCAGGTCAAAATAAAAACAAAAATTGTCTAAGATTTGATATTTTTTTATTATGCTGGTTTTACGTCTTCGACTCATATATGGTTCTGTTAGCATTTCGGTCTCTCACGTGGTGTGACGTCATAGAACCGCCATTAAAATTTACTGTCTCCGTATTTTATTCAGTGATTATTATCGTTGCTTAGCAATGCTTTATGTCAACATAAGATAAAAATCATCTTTGATGGTGGATGTCTTTATGTTAACGCTCCTGTAAAATATCTGAAGATGGCTCATAAAGATGCATCAGCATAAGTTTAGTAATAATTCTTCTCAAACTATTGTTGTAACTACCGGATATTAACAGAACATCGGGTGGAAGGTCTGTTTGTGATCGGCGTTGGTTTTTAAAGTTCCGTAGTGGGGATATGCATACTGAAGATCATGGTGATAGAGGTCATCCATCTGCTGTTTGTAGACAAGTGAAAACACTAGACGAACAAGGGGTGAGAAAAAGAATGCCAGTATATCAGACGATCTCCAAAAAATTGAAAGAATTTAGTGAAAGTCAAAGAGTTCGTCGTGATAAAGTATGTTCAATGCTACATCTGTAAAATTAGGATGATTAATTTCTTGATCGACTAGTGACATGTAATTTGTGATGACAAGTGGATTCTTTATGGCAATCGTGAACAATCGGCCAAATGACTTTAATCATGAGCCAAAACCTTTGAAATACGAAACTGAACCAATAGGGAAATTATGGTAACTATATGGTATCCACCATTAGCTTTATACATTACAGGAATTTGTAGTCTAACTAAAGAATTACCAGGAAATAGATGAAATACACGTCCATTTAAGTAAACTGAAATCTTCACTAATTAATTGACTGGTTACAGTCCTGCTTCATGATAATGCTCAGCCTCATGTTGTCAAGATGACACTGCAGAATATTAGAGTTTCAATACAAAATATTTTCCAAATCAACAATATTCCCTTGATCTTCTACGACCACTTTCTCAAGCCTCGATATATTTTTAAGCCAGAAGTTATTTTCTTCTAAAGAAGATGTAGAAATTTCTTGGTACTTAACACTGCAGAGATTTATCGTAAGGTCATTAATAACCTTGTACCCCGATAACAAAAATGTATAGATGTTGAGTTCTTATTTGACAGATTTAAAGACTGATTCAGTACAGTCAGTCGGAAATAAAAGTTGAGCCTAAAATCAGACACGATCTTTCTTGTACACTTAATATTACAACAGTTAAAAATTCGTTCTTACATTTTGGTATTGCAATTTTACCGTAATATACGTTATTTATTACCCAACCTTTTTCTCATTAATAGTTTCTTTTTTTTATAGATAGCTTTTTAATAACGCATATACTCGAATATAGGGCGGGTTTTTATTATTACTTTTTTACGTAAAAAGTATGAGCCCGCATTTTACAGTTGGAATATTTTGGAAGACATTAAAAATCATGCATTTTGGAAATAATTTTCACTATGCAGATATACATTTTTCTGGAGGGGACATTAGATCAGCATATTCAGGAATATATCCGGTATTCTGTTTTTATCGTTCTTTTGTGGATATGATTTAATTTGTTTTATTCGAGGTATTGTTTAATTTGAATACTTTTTTATCTTATTGTTATAGTTATTATTATAGAGACCGTGTTTCAATCAATTACTTTTGGCCATATTCAGACATTCTTTTGACTGATAGGATAGGATATATATTTTATTAGAAGATTACAGAAGAATTTTATCCCTCAGAGACAGAAGGAATCTGAGGGAACGGGAATGCAAGTCTACAGAAGAATGTTAAGAATATTATGGAGGAAATATGTGATCAACAAAGAGGTTTTAAGGCAAAATGCAAAAAAAGACGTGACTTAGAATTAAAAGAAAAAAAACCCCAAAATTCCAAAGTCACATAATGAAGACAAAGCCACTAAAGAATTTATTACTCAGAGGACACATTAAAGGCAACCATATATTACATCATGGCACCCATACAATAACATTTCATCATGCACACTATCTCTTAGGAGAAAAATATTCGTATAAATACTTCAATACATCTTCACATTTTTAATGAATACGATCATATATAACCTGCTCTATGATTGTACTAGCAGTATAGTCCGGCGTTGCTCGGGGGTAATGAAAGCTTTAAAACTAATCCATGGTCCTGGAGCTCAGACACTGGACGTTAGCACGAAAGACTAAAAACCAATAGGTGTTTCCAGTTAAAGCCAAACCGTAGACTGAAATAAACATGAATGGATGTAAGTCAAATTTTGATTTCCTGGTATCGATATCAAATACGTTTTTCGTGGTAAACTGAATTTTGAAGGTTAAATAAGTCATCTGAGTAAATGGTATCATAGCTGCGACTAAGAACTACAATTATACCTACTTAGAGCCAAACCCGAAGCAAAAATTAAAATAAAAGGGCTGAAAAAATACAGATATACAAGCAGATAAGCACACACACACAAACATCTTGCCTTTTATACATATATATATCATCGATTTTCTGCACTATTGTAAGAACTGCAACCTTGACACTTCTGAATATCGTTTCTTATGTCTTTGTCTATGAGTGTATAAGATGTGATTAAAATCGGGCGATTCCTTCTATAACCAGATTTTTTTATTATCGATTTTCGATATTTATCGGGTGTACCTCGACACAAAACCTAGCTAAAAACTCTCGCAGATGCGTATAGTACAACTGTGTAAATTTAAAAGAAAATTGGTTCAGCCGTTTCGGAGTCTATAGTTAACGGACACACAGACACAAAGTTCCATTTATAAATAAGTTTAGATTACTGGTCTGTAAACCGACTATTCCTTCAAGACTTTCTATTGAGGAATAGGGCAGGTTGAATTTGGAATCGTTGTACTGCACTCAGTTTGAATATTTGACATTAATAAGCAACTAAACAGTTTTTCCAAGTCCTTACAGTTTTGGAGAGACTAGTTTAAATATTAAGTTTATGTTAAAAACCATAGCGTTTGAATTTCATTGCGGTCATCATTGAATGTTTATAGCACAATTATATAATTTATATTTACTAAAGATTTAAAAATTTTATATGGACAAGATGCACGTGACAAGCACATTACTAAATCAATGTGCCATCAGATAAGCCTTTAATGTACTTAAAATATATACAGAACAATATTATAATGTAATATGCGAGGGGCAGACAACAAATAAGTGAATCTTTCGGTATAAGGACTTCTAATACAGATAGAAGATTACTTTATTTTTTCTTCCTTTACTTCTTTTTCAAAGGGATCTAATTTTTTCTGCAGATTGAAAAAAAAATTGAGACTTTTTGGAGATTAACAAAGATGGCCGACCAAGAAGCATGCTCCAGTATTGAACACAGGTCAGTTATCTAGTTTTTGGTTGCTGAAGGGTGCAAACCAATTGAAATTCATAAAATAATGTCAACTGTCTATGGTGCCACATGTTTCAGCCAAAAGATGTCTACAAGTAAGCTAAATTGTTTCAAGAAGAACGGAGTAACGTGGAGGATGAAGAAAGGCCTTGGAGGCCTACAGAAATGAGGTCTCCTGAGGTAATCGAATCAGTCAATGACCTCAATCAGTCTGACAGAAGGGTGACAGTGGATGACATTGCAAGGACTTTGAGCCTATCTGTTGGGACAGCACACAAAATTGTCCATGATGACCTTGCCTACTCAAAGGTCAGCTTCAAAGCCTCACACAGCAGCCTAAACGGCACAGACCATCAACAAGCTGAACTGGGAGCTGCTCCCTCATCCCTCTTACTGCCCAGACCTTGCCCCTTCAGACTTTCACCTGTTTGGTCTCTTGAAAGCGTTCACGGGAGGCACGATGTGTGAAAGTGACGATAAAGTCAGAAGTGCTGTGAGCGGTTGGCTGAGACATCAATCCAAAGATTTTTACGCTGAGGGAATACGGAATCTTGTGCACAGATGAGAAAAATGTGTGACACTGCTGGGTGACTACGTTGAAAAGTAAAGTATGCTTCTATCTGTATTAGAATTCCTTATACCGGAAACTTCACTTTATTTATTGAATGACACTCGTAGAACAAATATATAATTTATATTCACTGAAGATTTAAAAATTGTATATGGATAAGATGCACGGGACAAGCACATTATTACTAAATCATTGTGCAATCAAATAAGCAATTAATGTACTTAAAAATTATACGGAACAATATTATAATCTCATATATTATACAGTGCTGTAGATTTAGTGTCAGTTTAGGGCCATCCATGATTTACGCTGGGCGGAATATCTTCCTGCAGTAGGTAGACTGGTTGCCAACCAAGGCTATAGAACCCAATCTGTCCTGCTTTTCAAGGAGGGAGAAGACATGGATTAAAACCTTTTACAAAGAAATTTGAGAGTAAGTAAATGCAACCAATTCGACTGGAATTTGAACTCGGCTCTCCAATTTCTCGTTCCGAGCTGATATCCACCGTTTGTACTTATAGAATTCAGAAAAAATCTATATTTTTCTTGTAGAGATTCAGAACTAGAATTCTGGTTTGGTTATGTTTTCCATTCAATGTATCTCATCCAAAATATATAAGTTTTATTTAGATCTGTTCTTGAAATAGTAAAATTTTGAAATCAGTTTTTAAGTAAAACAGGCAGGAATTAGGTATTTCTGTACATTTCCAGTCTATCTTTAAAAATGAAATGCTTAAAAATTGTTAAAAGGTATGAATTATTATTTGGTGTCAATATTTATTACATCAAATTCCAACGGTGCAATATTGATTATTTAAAACTGTTGTGTATCCCGGGAATAGGAACCGCACAAAAATAATGGAGTAACAAACAGAATTTGAAATAGAAAAATAAGTATATTAAACGTAAAGAATACAAACTTGAACGCAGGTTAGTAATGCAGGAATACAGATAGTAAGCCAGATATATACAATGTCTCTGAAGTGAAGCCGTAGTAGAATTAGTATGTCCACGTCGGAAGCTGACGGGTGCTGTGTAATAATATTCTGCGGAGTAGAGCTCAGAGCTACTATGAACTACTGACGATGTATCTCTCGGTATTTAGATGTCTCTCGGATCTCTCAATATTTATTGTATGAAAAATACAATTGTGGCACAAGTCCGATTTTTTTGGTGGGGACTCAGGTTGGTCTTCAGTAACTATCCTATACCTAGCTAATCCGACTCACGACCCAAACATACTTTACAATTTTCTCATCCACCACAAGAGCATGTCCATCATCCTTCAATCCTTTATACACCAAAATACGTCAAAAATACCAGGGACCTAAAAAAAAAAAAAAAAAAACAAAAGAGTATAAAAATTTTCTTGTGAATAATAGATACAAAAATATATTTAAAAATATATCATGAAATGATAAGTGGGAAGGAGCATGACATAAATACCCCCCCCCCAAAAAAAATTTTTTTTAAACAAAACATACAAACAGAAATCATGATGTTAGTTAGACCCAACCAACTCAAAAAACAAAGAGGCCGCTGTATTCTCCCCATAGGACAAAATAAAGAGGTACTCTTTCTACAGGGAGTGGAGAGGAGAAAATAACATTGATGGGGAGAATATAATCTTGGCCCAGACGAGACAAAACGGGACAAAAAATAAAAACTGGGGAAATTGGGGAACTCGACCTGGATCATAACAAAAGATAATGCCGGGGAGAGGCTAGGACTCACATTCATTCGCATTAACTAGGTACACAAAAAAGAACTACATTAACCGATGTGACTAGTAGATCTAAAAGAGAAAATCAAGGATAGTCCCATTCACGCGAACCAGGCTCGCCACATTTACCCAACTTTCGCTAAAGCCTATCGGGGTAAACCGTTTCCAATCAGATCTAATCTTAATTTTGAGCTGATGCTAAAAATATCGGAGCAGATCCTGATGTGAAAGTCGGCCACCTCGCAAGATTTCCTCCAGTCGCGTCGCCCATATCACCATTCGAGTCGTGGCCAGCAGCGACAGAAACACCATTCGCTTAACTCCCAAAAACGGGGCGACACATTATCACAGGCTTATACACGATTAATGAGCACGAGCTCACGCGGCGCGATATGAGCAGTCAACTCGCCAACACGGTCCCATAGAGGGCGAACTGGTAGAAGGCGTGCGCAGAGGTCTTTATTAAACCCAGGTCACAGCGTTCACAATCTGGCAAATTCGCCAGGCCCCATATGTCTGACGTCTTGCTTCTATGCAGGAGTATATATATACTCTAGACGAGTCTATTATCCTGGAAAAAGGGGAGATCCCACAACAAAAACTATGCTGCTTACATCTTCTTCTTCTTCTTCTTCTTCTTCTTCTTCTTCTTTTTCTTCTTCGTCTCCGTCTCTATTAAGGTCATAGGTTTTTTTTTTTTTTTTTTTAATCATCTCACCCCAAGCAAGGCATTCCACTGCCACTATTGCGCATGGGGCTACATAGGGGAAGGTAAAGAGAAGGAGTGGATAGACATAGGGAATGTCAGGAGAAAGGTAATAGATGAGTAAGGATAGCGAGGATGAGTGTCGGGCAGATGGGAAGAGTGTTTGATAGAATGGGAGCAGGTTAGTGTGTTAGGAGGTGTGTATTGACCTTACATTTAAACTCCTGAAGATTGTAGCCGTCGGGGAAGCAATCGTTTGGAAGAGAATTCCACAGTCGGGAAGTGCGAGGAAAGAAACTGTTGGAGTAGAAGTTACGGCTGCATTTTATCGATTTCACTGTAAAAGGGTGGGATCTAGTTGCTAATCTAGTATCTCGTGCAAATTCGTATTTAGGGGGCACCAGTGATCTAAGTTCATCGGAGCAGAAGCCGTGAAAGTATTTATAGAAGAGACACAGCGAAGCCACGTCTCGCCGGTGGGAGAGAGACTGCAGGCGGTCTGCCAAGTCGGTATCTATCACATTACAGACCCTCCTCTGAACCTTATCGAGAAGCCCGAGGAGAACAGCAGGGGCACCCGACCAGATATGGCAGCAGTATTCAATGCACGGGCGGATGGTAGATTTGTAAATGTGCAGGATAGATTTAGACGGAAAAAACTTCCGGGCCCTACACAGAGAACCGACTTTCATAGCAGCGGATTTAGCAATGGATTCGATATAGTCATTCCATTTGAGGTCCGCTGAAAGTGTGAGACCAAGGAGGCGTAGTGTTTTACTCTCTGGGAGGCAAGCCTGGTCCATGCTAATGGGAGGTAGGTGAGATTGTCGATGATGGTTAATTGACAGTAGCTTCGTTTTAGAAGCATTAAAATTTACTAGCCACTTCTTACCCCAGTCCAATATGGATTGGAGGTCTTTTTCAATCTCGGCTGCGAGTTTAGCTTTGACGCCTACACCAGATTTTTGTTGGAGGCGAGAGTAAACTGTGGTGTCATCGGCGTACAAACCTATTTGGGTTCTTATGGAATCAGGGAGATCATTAATATATATCAGGAAGAGTGTAGGACCTAAGATGGAGCCTTGGGGGACACCTGCGTTTGTATGGTAGTTCTGAGAGGCATGTCCGTTTAATACCACTTTCATTGTGCGGTTAGAGAGGAATGACTGGATTAGTTCAAACAAATGTCCAGTTATACCATAGCTCCGCAGTTTACATAGAAGGCCAGCATGCCAAACTCTGTCGAACGCCTTAGATATATCCAATGCAACGGTTCGAGCTTCGCCATTCCTGTCGAGTGCCTGGTATATGTACTCGGTGATGGTCGTTAGCATATCAGCAGTAGACCTGGTGAAGCGGAAACCATATTGCTTGTCCGAGAGGAGCCTGTGTGCTGTGAGATGCTGAACCACCTCGGCGTTGATAATGGCTTCGAACACTTTGCCAAAGATCGGAAGAAGGCTGATAGGGCGGTAATTTGCAGGGTCAGAGGGTTCTCCAGTGTTTTTAAATATAGGAACTATAGAGGAAGATTTCCAACAGGCAGGAAAGCAGGAAGCAGATAGGCAGAGGTTGTAGAGCTTAGAAAGGATAGAGGAGAGTTCAGGGGCACATTTCTTTAAGACTATGGTTGGGATTCCGTCACCACCGCTCGCTTTGTGAGGGTCAAGTTTTAAGATTATCTTAGAGACAAGCGAAGGTGTAATGTGGACATCATTCAGTTGTGCCTCGGTTCTAGGTGATAATCGTCTTCCACACCTTCTTATCCCTTGTATCTCTTAACACCCTTTCTCCTGTTATCCCACTCAACCCGAGCTCCGCCACCCATCTGCCACCATCTGCCACCCATCTGCTCAAGTTCGTCAACTATGTCACGCGTTGCTTTCCCTTGTCTCTCCTTCCCTCTAACCGCTTCGTAAGCATCAGCTTCTCCAAACCTTCCTTCCTCACTACATTACCCAGAAACTTCAGCTGTCTTCTCATGATGTTAAGTATCCGGAACCTCATCATTGCTACCATTTCTGGTCCATGGTATCCTCAGCATCCTTCTGTAGAACTATATTTGGTTTCTTCAAGTCTTTCTTTCATCTTTAATGAGATTGTCTAGCATTAGGTATCATATTGAAGGACAGACATCGCATAGCAATCTAGCCCTCTCTTGTTTGTCTCCGGCGAAATTTCCCTTTCTCTTAACCCATTTTAACCGAGTGTCATCAGGTTTTAGAACATTAAATTCATTTGCAAATCACAAGAATTTTTCTTCCAACTGGGCAATATTTGGAAGGTAATATGTCCTCACTATCTATGTATAATAATGGTTTTATATAATGATTTATACCCATTATTTTTTACAGTTTTTTATACTGTCCTCTAATGAGGACACTTGGTTAAAATGGGTTAATACTCTATTCATCTTCTGGAATATATCCTTGGCCATACAATACGCCTTCGGATCTCAGTGTCGCACTTTTCGTCCTTTGCTAGAACACTTCCCAGGTATTTAAATTTCCGTACTTGTTTTGCACTAATCCCCGACATTTAGTTGGCAATTTGGGCTCTTTTAATAAACGAGTTTCGTCATAGGGCAGATGAACCTTCTGGTAGTGTCAATGCCTATTTAGGACAATTTTGGATACAGGTTTCATGCATGCAGTCAGTGTAGCGATGACACAGCGTCGGTGGGAGGAAGCATGATGTTGGCTGTGGTTGGTCCCGGAAAAGGATGAGCTCCTCTAGTCGCGCTCTGTACAAATGAATACCGCATTATTATCTCCCATTAATGTATGGCGTTAAACATTGTCCAATGGGTTTTGCAATCATTTCACCCAAGAAATGTGGGAATGCATCTAGTACGCAGGGGATTATGACGGGGGGAATGAGAGAAAAATCTGAGTATAGAGAGGATTGAAGAAAGGACAAAAAAATCAACGGCTTTCAAGAATATAGAAGATAGCGATTGATGTTGCATTTCATTTTTTGAAGATTGTACTTATCAAGGAAGCAATGAATCGAAAAGTATTTCCACGAGTCGGAAGTCAGTTAAGTGGCATACATGATACACGCTTTGAGCGATCATGTCCTGAAAGAGACATGGCTGACTGAAAAGAAAATTATCCCACCATAGGTTTCCATTGGTTTCTGCGGTAGACTGCTTGCCATTCAAGGCTACAGAATCAAATCTGTTCTATTATTTAATCCATAACTGGAAGGAAGAGACGGATTAATACCTTTTCCAAGGATATTTGTGCGTAAGTAAATACAAGGAATTCAACTGGAATTCGATCTCGGTTCGCCGATTTGTCGTTCCGAGTCGATATCCACTGCACCACAACGCACATCCGCACAGATGGGCGTTGTGGTGCAGTGAATATTGTGCGAAACTAGGATGGCATAAACTGTTGATTAGAAGTGGTTTTTACATTTAGCTATTTTAACAGTAAACGTGTACGACTTATATGCCAACTAGCAGTATAGCCCGGCGTTGCTTGAGTGTAATGAAAGCTTTAAAACTTATCCATGATCCTGGAGCTCAGACTCTTTGGACGTTGGCACGATAGACTAAAAAGCAATAGTTGTTTCGAAAGCGAAACCGAAGACTGAAAGAAAAATGAATGGATGTAAGTCAAATTTTGATCTCCTGGTATCGATAGCAAATAAGTTTTTTTCGTCGTAAACTGAATTTTGAAGGCGAAATAAGTCCTCTGAGTAAATGGTATCATGGATGAGACTAAGAACTACAAAATGCAGGCAGATAAACACACACACACAAACATGTTGCCTTTTATATATATATATATATATATATATATATTATCGATTTTCTGCACTATTGTAAGAACTGCAACCTTGAAACTTCTGAATATCGTTTCTTATGTCTTTGTCTATGAGTGTATCAAATTTGATTTAAATCGGACCACTCCATCTATAATTTGATCTTTTCGATTATCGATTTTCGGGGGTACCTCGACACAAAACCTAGCTAAGAACACTCGCAGACACCTATTGTACAAATGTATAAATTTTCAATAAAATCGATTCAGCCGTTTCGGAATCTATAGGTAACGGACACATACAGGCACACACATACACAGACACACATACACACACACACACACACACACACACATAGACACACACAGAGACAAAGTTCCGTTTATAAATAAGTTTAGATCTGGTGGCACGTTTAAATTCATGAAGTCGGGGCACTAGCAAAAAAGGTCGCCAGAGAAGTTGCCATAAAAACATTTGCAAAAGGACAGGGAAGCCCAGTCGAGAGGTTGAGGAAGTAATTGAAGGCGGGATGCCAAGTCAGAATCAATTACATTCAGTCAGTCAGTTGAGTGCCATACGTGATACACGCTTGGGCGATCATGTCTCGATAGAGACATGACTGACTGGGCAGAAGATTATCCCGCAGTAGGTTGCCATTGCTTTCTGCGGAAGACTGGTTGCCGACCAAAGCTATAGAACCCAACCTGTCCTGTTATTTAACCCATAACTGGAAGGGATAGGCGGATTAATACCTTTCCCAAGGGTATTTGCGCGTAAGTGAATGCAATGAATTCGGCTGGAATTCGAACTCGGCTCACCGATTTCTCGTTCCGAGCCGATATCCAATGCACCACAACGCACATCCTCGATTACATTACATATCCTTTTTTGGGATTTGTCACGATCTTAGATTTCGAGTGATTTAACAACATATGGGTCCTTGGGTTATTTTATGGGTCCTTGGGTTATTTTATGGGTCCTTGGGTTATTTTATGGGTCCTTGGGTTATTTAATGCCAAAAGGTGGGGTTTCAAGGTATTTTTTTAAACGTTCGGTTATAACGAAAAGGTTGATTTAGTCAGATTTTTAAAAATTTATTCTTTTTTTATTTTAAAAAACTAAAAATGTTTTCTAGTTTTGTATTCAAAATATTTTGCTGAAAATAATTTTTCTTTCAAAAATGTGTTATGGTAATAATTTTTTCTTCAAAACTGGTAATATTTTTCCTTCAAAAATCTATAAGCCTATTTTTATGTATATTTTTCTCTAAAAAGTGTATCTTTATACTTTCATAGTGTTTTGACCTCAGTTTCGGGGTTAACTATTTACCCATAGCTGGGACCCTAACAGTTGCTACCACTCCGGGTCAAGGTGGACCTGGGAACAGCAGCAACTAAGAGGTGGTTCCATGCTTTTCACAACCTCCCACATCAGAGGCGTTGATGCCGGATGCAGTTTACCGTCTTACCACAAGAACCAAGAGATGAATATCAGGAGCACTAAACGAAATATGGAAACAATATTCAGTACACTGGGGAATGGTAGATTTGTAAATGTGTTTACATGGAATATGACGAGAAGTTTTTCCAAACACGAAACAATGACCCAACCTTCATTGCAGTAGATGTAGTTATTGATTCAATGGGTTACCGCAATATTAAATCCCCCAGAATTAAAATTAACGTTACCCACAATGTAAATTAGGCAAAATGTTTAAAAATCTTAAGAAACTTTTGCATAATTCTTTGTGCTATTAGTACTAGATTTATTTAATAAATGATGAAACCCTTCCGACCCAAAGTTAGCTAGTAAATAAGTTTTGAAAAAGGTACCAACCTCCAATATAAAAGATGGCACCAAACTTTGGGACTATAGTGTATATTTTTGAAATTTTCTATAGTATTTCACATAATAGGTCTTAAAACTTTGCTAATGTTCTTTTTTATTCTCTGTCGGGATGTTCCACATTATTTTGTAAATTTTTGATGTGAGGTCTTTTTGCATATCTGCGGGGAACATCATCTGCTCAAAAGAGAGATTCAAAATAACCAAAAGTAAAATAAGAATAACAACCAAGAACAGTAAACATATTTTCTTTTTTTTTTTAGAAAAAAGGTTTAGATTTCTCTTTTTACTGCCATCTTCTTTAAAGCTTTTACGTTAGCTACCATTTCAACCAACTGAGAAGAAGTCGACATCGTAATTCTGATGGATAAAAAGTAAATTGTACTCTTAATGGAAGAGATATTCTAAGTTACTATTCTATGGAAATGCTGCCTGCCTAAACATAAGGAATATATTACGGAGTAAAACCTAGACACTTTCACATAAGAGGAAACAGTCACTTCAACTGTTATATGAAGGAAGTTGCGGCCACTTCGAAAGATACCGACCACTTCCGGAACATTAAATACACCTTGGTCAGGCGCATGTGAACAAGGGAACTGTTTATTGGAAGCAATATAATCAAGATAATTTTAGAATAGCCATTAAAAAAGTAAGTAACGTGACAATATATAAAAACTCACTCTCGCCCCCTCCTCTCTCTCTCTCTATAGTTATTTAATCCTAATTCTGATACAAACTTTCTATCCTCTTTACTCATAGATAGTAGTTAAATAAAATATATTGTTCAATAATAAAAAGAACCGAAAATTCAACCTGCCGATAAAATTTATTGCCTACCCATTTAGAAAAAAAATCGATGTAGTTTACCCAGACAAAATTAAAAAGTAATATGTCTAGATCTAAGCCATCCTGCCCCCTTTCCTAACCCAAATGTTTATCTCTATGGTAACATAATCCTAAATGCTGAGTGACGGGTTTTGACACACCTAAATGAATTTCCTCCAACCACTACTCCCTAACTTTGTAAATAACCACGAATTCATCTTATACTTTCAAAAATAAATCGTTGTCACCATTTATTTTAACATATCATCTGAAGAGAAACAGTTCCTTTCCGAAACATGAAAATTTTTCTGCAGTGATATTATGCTTTTATAAACCATTGTAATAACAAAATTACAATATATATATATATATATATATATATATATATATATATATATATATATTCTAAGCATATACTGTTAAATATAAGAGACAATGAATGTCTATTATGTTTAATCATGAGCCGTTGTATACGTCGTATTTTGGCTTTAATTTCAGTTGAAATTAAAGGCAAAAATATTCCAACATTTGGATAATTGTTTATTAATTTGGTTCTAAGCTTTCGGCTCACATGCGCCATCTTCAGAGAGGTTATTAAGACGGTAATACAATAACATCCACCATCACCGACGATTTTATTTTGTGTTGACATAAAATTCCGCTAGGCAACGGTAATAGTTACCACAAATAACAGACGCAGTTCGCAAAATTGCAATGTGGTTCCATGACGTCACACCGTGTGATAGCGCGAAATGACAACAGAACCATCTATTCAAATACAATGTAACGTGTTATGACCGGATTTAAAGGTAATTTTATTAAGCGTGGGTTGTTTGAATTTAATGTTTGGCCTCCAATATCTGATTTTTTTTTTAGAACGGGTCATGATTGAACATTCATTGTCTCTTATATTTAACAGTATATGTTTAGAAAATTATTTGCTACCTCTATACACTATATATATATATATATATATATATATATACTCATTTATTTCATAAGTAGATTCAAATGTTACATAGCTATTTCAACATATCTAACAAAGACATGCATTGTTCAACTCCAGTCGGAAGAAAAATTATAAAATTATAATATACCGGAGATGAAAGTTAGTAAAGAATAAAAGGCGTAAGGAAGTTTGGTCAGGAAAAGACCGAGAAGAGGAGAGGGGGGTGGAATATAGCAGTACACTTCTTTTAGGAGTAGAAGTCAGCGGTTTGACTGAGAGGTCAATGGTAGCCGGTAGAAATAAACTTAAGAGCATTGAAATTTAAATTCTAACAAATATCAAAAAACAGGTTAAAAATATAAATCTAGGTAAAGAAGACCCAAGGTGTTACTATTTTCAGTACTGTGGCATTTGTTTTAATATAAACAGTGCTCAATATAATAAATATTATAGAGTTTAATATAATAATATAATTATGAATTAATTGTACATTGGGCCAACACTGCCGGTTGAAGAGAAACTATCTAGAAACATAGAAATTTGCATGTTGCAATGTACAATTAATTCATAATTATATACATATATATATACTGCAATGGTTGTTACAATAATTTTAAATTCATATTATCACTACACAAAAAAATTCTCATGTTTCGAAACCAGCCCATTATGTTTTGGCTTCATCCTCAGCTGATTTTTTTTAGAAATAAGAATTATCCAGTTGAAAAGACCGTTTATTTGTGTTGGATTTGTTATTTTCGGGTGTAAGAGGGGTTGGTCTGTATTTTGAGTTCCGTTGACCTTTTTACTGGTGTTGGGGTTAAGTGTTTGTTTTTGGCAGAGTTCATGATAGGTTAATCTATTAATCTTGAAAGGGCTGGTGCTAATGGCGCTTTTGGTTTAGGGGTTGGTAGGTGTTGTTTTGTTTTGTGGTTGGTTTCTCCTTAATTTAATGTATGTTATTTTGTATTGGGGTGTGTGCTTTTTCTTGTTTCTTTTTATTTCTTTGTTTTTTGTAAAATATACCTTTTATAAAATATATCTTTCATAAAAATGTATAGGGGTTGGTAGGGGTTGTTTTGTTTTGGGGTTGGTTTCGCCTGAATTTATATCCTAAATCAACACGTAAACCAAAATAAAACCGGCAACCAAAACACAACCAAACCTAACAACGAAAACATGTGTAATTGTAGAAACCCTAGCAACTTCCCACTACAAAATAAATGCAAAAGAAACTGAATAATCTATCAATGCAACATAACATCCATAGAAAATCCAGCCATAAATAAAGTGTATATCGGATCAACTAAGAATACTTTTAAGCAGCGCTGGTACTTGCACCTAACCTCATTTAAAAACAGCTTATGCCGAAACCAAACATCCCTTTCCACATACTTTTGGAAGCTAAAGGATTCAAAACAGAAACCCAAAGTAAAATGGAAAATTCTAGAAAAAACTAGAACTTGCAACTCACTTAATGACATCTGCCCTTTAAGTCTAAGTGAAAAACTACACATTCTCCAGTACCCTAACAGCAACGATTTACTAAACCGTAGAGACGAATTAGCAGTAATATGCAAACATTGCAAATATTTCTCGCTAATATTTAAGTAAACACAAAAAAAAAAACAACCAGAACCCCCCCAAATGAAAACAAACCCTATACAACACCAAAAAAAAAAAAAAAAAAAAATAATGCAGTTGCAACAGAATAGTAGGTAAATAAATAAAAAAATATACTTTATATTTATAAAATATGCTGTATAGGGGCTAGATGTTATAAAAGAAATATATTTCTTAAATATTATAAAATGTTATATTTTATAATAATATAAAATAGCTTAATATTATGGAATATTATGAAATGTTTTGGTTATTTTGTTTTTTGTTTTTTTTTTGTTTGTTTTTGTGAAAGATATATTTTGTGGAAAATATATTTTATAAAGGGCAGGAGAGTAAAAAAACAAAAAGGTAAATAAACCTACGAGTTCATCAATTTAGTTACAATATATATATATATATATATATATATATATATATATGAAAGTTGATATTGATGTTTGCGGAATGATTCATTGCCCATATAAATAGATATATCCTGAATATATATATATATATATATATATATATCTATATATATATATATATTCAAGAGAACTCTGCTTGTATTCAAGACTCATCAAAGCTTCGTTTTTGTCGAACTCTCAGTTATCGGGTAGAGAGGAGCCGAAACGTGCATGTGGGATCCACGAAAAATCTTTGTCTGAGCGTACGGACTTGGAATGACCCACGGTATAAATATACCTTGTGCGGCATCCCGCCTTTGTGGGGAGGATCGGGTAAATACCGAGTTAATTAAGGCTTTGACTTGTCGGACTCTCTGCCGTCGGAGGGAGAAACCCAGAGGAGATTCTACCTTTCGGCAAAACTTCGTCTGGGAAAATACGTAAAATGTACAACCCCGCGTATGCAGGTTCTACGAGAAATTTTTTTCCCGAGCGTACGCGCTGGTAATGTCACATTGTAAAAATCGGCCTGGTGCCACATACCACCTTTGTGGGGATGCTCGGGTAAATACTGCCTTCATTAAAGGTTACCTTTAAGGTAATACACATTGTCTGTAACAATTCTAATACAAAGTCAACACCCAGCTTTGACAGTCTGTTTACTGTTTAAACACAATATTAAGCTTATGTGTGCTGTGTTTTGGCTCGACTATTTATATATGCTGATTAATAGTGCATAATAGAGCGATATAAGTGAAGATGATGATGAAGATGATGATGGTTGTCGAAGCAAACATGATGAGTGCATTATATTTGTTAAGTGCATTATATGTCTAAAAACGTGTCTTCATTGTTTTAATAAACGGTAATACGTATTCCATTAAAACATGACATAACTGAGTTTTTAAAAATTTCTTTTGTAATTCAATAAGAAATGTAAGTCAATATATATATATATATATATATATATATATATATATATATAAATTGGAAGCAACCCCACTCCAGAAATATCATAAATATACTTGATAGAAGAGTGAAACCTTTCAATCCTAAAAATCAAAGATAGATGTTAGATTCATTCAAAAAAGAATGGAATCAATTATCAAACTTATACTTTCAGAAACTTATACAAGGAATGTCATAAATTTTGCTGTAGTGATCAAGACTAAAAGGTAATATTTTGGCGTCATAAAAAGGTAGTCATAAAAAGATTTTTTCATTTTGTCATAATTAAATTTCTAACAGTAAAACATGTTTCACATTTTAACCATGTATAATAATTTTGTATTATTTAGAGTACAAAACAACTAATTTTGGGTAAATTTTAAAACATACTTTGGGGGGATTATAGACTTTTGAAATCTAGTGTATATATAATTTAAATTCTAATGGTTTTTAGTGCCAAAATTGCATAAAAAATTTTACTGTCTGAAGAGGTGCTAATAAACTAGTATCAAAACACAACGACGCTTGTAGTATTGTCCGCTATGTTTTTATTATAAGCACTTATAAGCACTTATAATAAAAGTATTACTATATATATTAGTCATCCAAATACAAGCCTGTTTCGCTGTATCATAGCTCATCAGTGCGGCTAGACACATCCACTTTCTTCAGGTCGATATCGAAACTCGACCGATTTGGTGTCAGTCGCAATCGCTACCCCACTAAGGCATAGGCACATGGAATCAGAGAAGGGAAATTTAACATTGTTTATATAAGCAGTGTACACACACACACCAGTTACGAAGGAACTCAATTCATTCTTAAAGGGTAATACATATATCGCAGAAGTGAAAACTGTTTCTAAAATTATCTTCTCTAGAGAGCTCAATCGTATTTCAGTAGGTAGTCTGTTTTTCTATAATTAAACAATACATTTATATACATCAACCGGTCTGAATACTCGAGAAATCTTGTTAGGAAAACATTTATCTACCGGAGGATAGATACCTATTTGGAAGCTTGACTTCTGTCAATTTCTCACTGACAGGATGTGGTTTCCTTCTGTCTTTTCTACAGAAATTTCCACGGCTTTTTCTCTGATGAGTTTATCTCTCTGGTACTCCCTCTACAAAATTTACTCGAGCTGTCAGACTGGCAACAAATCCCACCCTTTTAGAATCAAATTTAACCTCTACTTCTACTCCGGATGTGCGCTGGGGCGCAGTGGATATCGGCTCGGAACGAGAAATTGGTGAGCTGAGTTCGAATTCCAGTTGACTTCCTTGCATTCACTTACGCGCAAATACCCTCGGGAAAGGTATTAATCCGTCTCTTCCCTCCAGTTATGGGTTAAATAATAGGACAGATTTGGTTCTATAGCCTTGGTCGGCAACCAGTCTATCGGAGTAAAGCAATGGTAACCTACTGCGGGATAATCTTCTGCCCAGTCAGTCATGTCTCTTTCGAGACATGATCGCCAAAGCGTGTATCATGTATGCACTTCCCACCTTTGATACTCTTTTCCGTAGACTTGGTTCTTTGATAGTCACAAACTCAAATAGTTTATCTCTTTGATTCCCATATTTCTCTTATCCTTTCTCCAACACCACATATATCTTGTCCTTATTTCTGTTCAGTCTCCTCTCATATAACCCCCTGCGTATTAGTAGCTAGACTGCCTTGATTATGGTGAAATTAGTTTTAAAAATTCAAAACAGAAGAGTGTCTGTGGAGAAACAGTTTCATTTCGATACTAATAAGATAAGGTCTAATAAAACTGAAAGGAAGGAAGGAAATAGAAAAATAAAATTTGTAAATTTTTGACAAAAAAGTTTTGGGCGTTTTCAAATGAGCTGGTTTAGTTTTTCTATTATGTTTGCTTTTTTCCATAGTGATTCAGTTAAGGAGAGGTCTTAGAATAGAATCAGTCGGTCAATCGTTTGCAACTTGTGAAGGATGTAGACTGGCGCGGCCTACAACATAATGTGGCCTCGGGGTTGCCCACCGAACGTTCATGCAGTGACGCCCGTCCATGCGCGATATGGCACTACAAGAACCCCGGTATTATTCAATGTGAAACTAATCTTAACCTTTCTATCCCCTCATCTGAGTTCTACGTTTCTGGCTACCTTCCCCTCTTCAGGAAGGACTCCAATGTTCATATGCATGGGCTTGGTGTCTTTGTCAGCGAACACCTTCCCTTAGCTAGGGTGTCATCTTTTGAATCCCGAGATCATTCTTTCATGTGCTTCCGCCTCTCACTTCTCAGCTCGATTAGCTATCTCTTCTTACTCTACCGCTCTCCTTCCTCCTCTGACTGTTCGTTACTTGACATCATTTCTGACAATATCGACAAAGCCATTTCTTCCCATCCCTCTGTCCATATATTTTTGTTTCGTGACTTTAACGCCCACCACACCAAGTGGCTAAAGAACGCTGTCACCGACCCTGCTGGTGTCCACACCATGAACTTTTCAATCACATAATCCCTTACGCAAGTAGTGGACTTCCCCACGCGTTTCTCCGACAAACCTAACGGAAGGGACTCACTTCTAGACCTCTGCTTCACTTCCATCCCAGACTCTTGCACTACCAGACAACTCTGCCCACTCGGAAACTCTGACCACACAGTAGTGTCCGTCAATATTTCACTCCACTTCCGCCCGACCCATGATACCCAGACAAGTAGAATATCCTACTGCTATCAAAGAGCACACTGGGATTCGTTCCGAGACTTCCTCTGTGACAGCCCTTGGAACAACGTCTTTAGTCTTCCCATCGAAGAATGTGCATCCGAGGTCTCCTCCTGGGTTAAGGCTGGCATCGATGCCTTCATCCCTGCTAGGAAATTCCAGCTTAAATCTCATTCGTCTCCATGGTTCTCACCCGCTTACTCGGCTGGCATTGCCTACCGGAATAATTTCTTCCGACTCTATCGTAACTACGCGTCGGACCAAAACAGGCGCCTTTTCACTTCAGCTCGTAATAAGTTTAAAAGGATACTTAACGAAGCTAAGATGTTGTTTGCTGCTAGAATGAAGTAACGCATAGCATGCTCTAAATTCGGCGCTAAAGACTACTGGCTTCTCTGTAAAAGAGTACTTAACAAGAGCAAGTCCACAATACCCACGCTAATCAACAAATTTGAGGTCCTCACCTCCCCAGCAGATAAGGCTGAATGCTTTGCCCGCAGATTCTCGAACAATTCAAGTCTGGACTCATCTGGAGTTTTTATACCCGACTTCTCACCGAGAACCGAGGCACAACTGAATGATGTCCACATTACACCTTCGCTTGTCTCTAAGATAATCTTAAAACTTGACCCTCACAAAGCGAGCGGTGGTGACGGAATCCCAACCACAGTCTTAAAGAAATGTGCCCCTGAACTCTCTTCTGTCCTTTCTAAGCTCTACAACCTCTGCCTATCTGCTTCCTGCTTTCCTGCCTGTTGGAAATCTTCCTCTGTAGTTCCTATATTTAAAAACACTGGAGAACCCTCTGACCCTGCAAATTACCGCCCTATCAGCCTTCTTCCGATCTTTGGCAAAGTGTTCGAAGCCATTATCAACACCGAGGTGGTTCAGCATCTCACAGCACACAGGCTCCTCTCGGACAAGCAATATGGTTTCCGCTTCACCAGGTCTACTGCTGATATGCTAACGACCATCACCGAGTACATATACCAGGCACTCGACAGAAATGGCGAAACCCGAAACGTTGCATTGGATATATGTAAGGCGTTCGACAGAGTTTGGCATGCTGGCCTTCTATGTAAACTGCGGAGCAATGGTATAACTGGACATTTGTTTCAACTAATCCAGTCATTCCTCTCTAACCGCACAATGAAGGTGGTATTAAACGGACATGACTCCCAGAACTACCATACAAACGCAGGTGTACCCCAAGGCTCCATCTTAGGTCCTACACTCTTCCTGATATACATTAATGATCTCCCTGATTCCATAAGAGCTCAAGTAGGTTTGTACGCCGATGATACCACAATTTACTCTCGCCTCCTACAAAAATCCGGTGTAGGCATCAAAGCTAACCTCGTAGCCGAGATTGAAAAAGACCTCTAATCCATATTGGACTGGGGTAAGAAATGGCTAGTAAATTTTAATGCTTCTAAAACGAAGCTACTCTCAATTAACCATCATCGACAATCTCACCTACCTCCCATTAGCATGGACCAGGTTTGCCTCCCAGAGAGTAAAACACTGCGCCTCCTTGGTCTCACACTTTCAGCGGACCTCAAATGGAATGACTATATCGAATCCATTGCTAAATCCGCTGCTATGAAAGTCGGTTCTCTGTGTAGGACCCGAAAGTTTTTTACGTCTAAATCTATCCTGCACATATATAAATCTACGATCCGCCCGTGCATTGAATACTGCTGCCATATCTGGTCGGGTGCCCCTGCTATTCTCCTCGGGCTTCTCGATAAGGTTCAGAGGAGGGTCTGTAATATGATAGATACCGACTTGGCAGACCGCCTGCAGTCTCTCTCCCACCGGCGCGACGTGGCTTCCCTGTGTCTCTTGTATAAATACTTTCACGGCTTCTGCTCCGATGAACTTACATCACTGGTGCCCCCTAAATACGAATTTGCACGAGATACTAGATTAGCAACTAGATCCCACCCTTTTACAGTGAAACCGATAAAATGCATCCGCAACTTCTACTCCAAAGTTTCTTTCCTTGCACTTCCCGACTGTGGAATTCCCTTCCACACGATTGTTTCTCCGACGGATACAATCTCCAGGAGTTTAAATGTAAGATCAATAGACACCTAACACACTAACCTGCTCGCATTCCTCCTGACATTCCCTATGCCTAACATTAATTCCTCCTGACATTCCCTATGTCTAACCACTCCTTCTCTTTACCTTCCCCTATGTATCCCCATGCGCAATAGTGGCAGTGGAATGCCTTGCTTGGGGTGAGCTGATTAAAAAAAGAAAAAGAAAAAAGAAAATGATAAACATGAAAGCGATGAAGAATCCCCTCCCCACTTGTGGAAGATTTAATGCCGAAGCATTAGTTGTTAGTATGGAAAAAAAGTATTATGGCAATAATTTTTTAACTTAAAAAACGTATTATAGCAAAAAATTTTCCATTCAAAAAACGTATTTTTGTTGGTAACATTTTTCCTTCAAAAACATATCTGTGTTGGTAACATCTTTCCTTCAAAAATGTATTTTTCTTCTTAACATCTTTCCTTCAAAAACGTATTTTTGATGGTAAAACCCTTTCCTTCAAAACGTATTTCTGTTGGTAAAATCTTTCCTTCAAAAGCCTTTTTGTTGGTAATATTTTTTCTTCAAATATGTTTTCTTGGTAGTATGTTTTATTAAAAAAGGTTTATATATATATTTCACAAAAGTCTGTTTTATACTTTCATAGTGTTTTGACCCCTGTTTCGAGGGTTAACTATTTGCTCATAGCTGAGACCTTAACAAGTGCTACTACTCTGGGTCAGGGTGGACCTGGGAACAACAGCAATTAAGAGGTGGTTTCATGCTCCTCACAACAAACTCCCAATCAGAAACCTTGCTGCTCGATGCAGTTTACCGTCTTGCGCAGGACGAAGAATTAAAGTAAAATTGAAAGAGAAATGAATAGAAACAAAAGAAAATTATAGTTGTAAGATAGAAAAGGAAGAAACTTACTAGGATTTTGGTCAGGAGGCCACATTAAGGCAGGTTGATTTTTTTCACCTTTTCTGAAAATCAACATTGTCTTCGGAGTATACGCTGAAGATTTATGTGCAACGTACTGATACTGATAATTATGTTTATAGCCATAACTCATTTTTGAACATTTAGTTTTTAAAAATTGTCTTTAAAATGTACTGAAATACTTAATATCCATAAATTTTGCTTACATACTGACCTCAAAGTTTTACTATTTCAAAAATAAATCAATAAAAATTTGATATCTTTTGTATTAGACAGATTGAATTGAAAGTATATTCAAAGATGAATTCTAATTATGAATCACTATAGGGCAAAATATGTCATTGTTTTTACTGTATTCGATAAAAAATTGTAAAATATTACTAAAATGGATACTCAATAAGATTTGTTAGGTCATTTGTTAGATCATAATTAATAAAAATTAAAAACTAGACGAAAATGCATATAACACCATAATATTGATTGGGTACGAATTATAAGACAGAATTTGAAAAATTTGCAATTTTATTGAAAACTACACTAAAACTATTGCACTTTATATCATATTACATCATAATATAAGTATATATTTCAGTATAATTTCCCTTTGAAATAAACAAATGTCTTATTTGATAGCTCAATGATTTAGTAATTATGACATGTGTCTTGTCCATAAATAATTTGCAAAGTTTCTGTAAAATCTAAATCTTATAACGTTGTGCTTTAAGGCTTTTAGTGATAACCGGAATTAAGTGCTAACTCTATGATTCTGGGCCTGAACTTAACCTTTAAAATTGTTTCCTTAAAAATGGTAACGATTTTGGAAACTATTTTGTGTCTATATTTATCATGTCAAACGACAAATGTAAAATTGAGTTCAATACCAGGGTTCCAAAATCAACCTGCCTTAATAGCTCATATGTGAACACAGGTGATTCCATCTACCAGAGTAAATTCGGTGACACAAGAGTTTTCACTGCGTTCTTGCCGTTTACATTGGATCTCGGTATAATTAAGTTTTATTCAGCAAGAAAGATCACATCTCGAAAGACTTGCCGTGTGCTATGCTTTGTCAAAAGGGAATTCTGGATTTTGTCCCAGGACCAGACATGATTTTGAATTCGGCGTAATCATTCTCTAACACTGGTTGCTATTCACGACTAGTTAGCTTAATCTACTGTGCTATTTAACCTATAGCTGGTGGAGAAGAGATACATTCATACCATTTCCAGGTTTACTTGCACCTAAGTAAATATAACGAACTTGATTTGAATTCGAACCCTGCTCTTACAATTTCTCATTCTAAGTTAACATTACAACACATGCAGAAATAAAAAAAAAAGTTATTAGAAAATAAAATTCAAAAGGAACAAGATCCAATTTTCAGAGTACTTTTGCCTGAAGAGGTGGGGACTGACGATCAAAAATAATATTATTAAGCAATCGTTCTGTTGAAAGTCAGTCTTTATTGGGTTTGGTTAATGATTTCGAAAAAGCTGTAATTAAATGATCCGAAAAGAAAGCGTCCTGGTTGGTTGTCATGGCATTTGCGTTTCCTTTCCTAAAATATTGCTGTTGAAGGTAAAGCAAACAAAAGAGAGTTGATACTGGAAATACTGGAATAACCGAATCAAGAAATGAGTAATTACTGGTAAGCGTGCAGAATCAAAACAGCGATAAAAATCTGGAAAGAATGAAAAGCGGGGGATGGAGTTCAGTCTGAAATGAAAATAACTTCATATTCTCTGAAGGAAAACAAAGCAAAAAAAAAAAAAAAAGAAAAAAAAAAGGAAATAAAAAAATACCAAGCGAAGAAAATACAAATAAATTAACGCTAGAGGAAAGAGATGATTAAAATTAAAAGTTAAAATTTGTAGAAGGTTTCATTTGATTTTTTTTTACTGTTTATCAACCTTTTGTAAGTCATTTAAATTCAGGAAATACTTTTATATTCTAAGAATTTTGAGGGAGATAATAATATTGTTCTGATACAAAAACTTCTATTTAACCCATAGTTGGGGATGAAGAGGGATGAAAAGAACGGGCGGCCTTGAAAGAAAAAAAAAAGAATTAAGCATAAAATACGAACTAAAATTGGTGAAATTTTTTTCAACGTTTTTTTTAATAATTTACTTTATTTGGACAGATGTTGTAATCTTTGCTGCTATATCGACAACGTTAACTTTTCTGCAGCCAAGTATTGATCTCATGAATCTTTGGGTTAATTCACTGAATCCAACAAACGCTCTTATTCACTGAGCCATGTGTCCACGAGCGGCTCTAGAAGACAAGTCACAGAGGATAAAGGCAGAGGCGAACAAAAACTTGGAGAATTGAATTAAAGAGAGATAACTGATACCAAGACGTCCGGAAGTGGCAGGGCGCGTAAAAATAGAACAATCTACCCTTCTTCTATGTTCCCTGTCCTTTCAGGACGTAGGCGATCATGGCTTTCTACGTCTCCCTATCCCTGGTGGCTCTTAGCACGCTTTCCTCTGTTACACCACCCAAACTCCGCTCTGCCATCCACTAGCTCAAGCCCATAAATCTAGAATATAAATGTATAGAAACTAGCATGGCCACAAAATGAGGGGTCAGTTTATATATTGATCATACTATGAAATTGATCCCCCAATTTATATCCACATTAAAATATCTTATAACAGTTGGCATATATCTTCTTCTATGTGCCTTGTCCTTTCAGGACGTAGACAATCATGGCTTTCCACGTCTCCCTATCCCTGGTGGCTCTTAGAACTTTTTTCTCCTGTTACAACACGCAACTATCGTTTCGTCATCCACCTGCTCCTACCCTTCAAATATGTTATCTGCTGCTTTCCCCTGTCTCATTTTCCTTATATCTGGCCTGTTAGTATCAGGTTCTCCAAGCCCTCTTTCCTCATTGCATGTCACAGGAACTTCAGTTGTCCCTTCCTGATGCTCACTATTAATTTCTTT
The DNA here is from genome assembly GCA_037127315.1 of Ascarosepion bandense. Lineage (NCBI taxonomy): Eukaryota > Metazoa > Mollusca > Cephalopoda > Sepiida > Sepiidae > Ascarosepion > Ascarosepion bandense. Next base: position 460,602 of record JBBBDQ010001887.1, read on the forward strand.
TTCGTTGCCATTCTTTCCAATACCTCATTATTGCTCACATGCTCGGTCCATGATATCCGCAGCATCCTCCTGTAGAACTACAGTATCACTACTTCAAGTTTTTACTTCATCTTCCGTATTGTAGAACTGACAACACATAGCAATCTAGCACTCTTTTCTTTGTTTTTAGTGGAACTACCCTGTGACTTAGTACTTTACTCGCGTCCTTCGCCAGGCCAATTCGCCTTCGGATCTCTGTGTCGCACTTTCCATCTCCTGTTAGAAGACTTCCTAGGCATTTAAATTTTTGTAATTGCTTGATTCTGGTACCCCCACTTGTATTTGGCGTTTTGGTTTGCTCTTTTAGCTGATGATCATGCAATCATGGTTTTTCACAATCTACCCAGTGGACGAAATAAAACTTTCAGTTTAAAATTTCAATCATCTGAAGAAGGCCGGAGCGTACAACGGCCGAAACGTTGCGAATATAGCAACGAAGATAAAGACAATAGTTCGAACAACATAAATATGGGAAATAACTGAAATATTAATCTCAGATAGAGACAATTTTTAAAAATAAATCTTTTATTTATATAAATTAATTATCTGGATAATTAATTCAGTCTCTCCTAAGATCCCTCCAATATTGACTGCAATAGATTTCCAATAGTCAGATTTTGATGAAAATTTCCAAGGTCAGGAAGGACTGTTTGTAATCATTGGAAGGGAAATTTCAAACTTACTTTACATTCGAAAGTTCTTTGTGAGAATAATGGAAATTGAAAGGGTAATACTAACCATTTTGCTCATAACAAAGGATTCGAGGAACGAAGCAGTAATTGTGTCGGCTGAAATGTATAAAATCGTTATCATAAAAACATTTTACTGAAAAATAGATTCCTCAAGTTCAATATCCATTATCACTCTTTCTAGTATTGATGACAGTTTCCTTTAGCTTTTATTTGAAATAATGTGGTAGATTGTCATTTAATACCATTATTTTCTCTTTGACTGACGTGATATCCATTTTCGACTTTGAATGACGTCAAGAGATGTGGTTTCTATTATATGGTACAGTTCTTTATTTGCGATTCTGTAAAGCAAATGCACATGTTTCAAAGACTAATGATCTTTGCAAAGATTCACAGCTCAAGGCCATTTTAAATCCTTGATCTGAGAAAGCGGAAGCATACAGTTCACAAATCGAATATTTCCGCGCGGGTTTGGCAGCACGCATAACATCCATATGAAGGGCCTTCTGCATATCTTTTCAATTTACCGTTCATGTATCGAAATGGACCCTGCCACACTGGTTCGATATATAGGATTTTACTGCTCCAGGACCTCATAAGTAGTCATCCATCTAGATACTGAACAGATTCAACGTTGCTTAACATCGGTGATCGAAGGAGAATCGGTTACTCAACGTGATATATGGTCGTAAGCACATTTCAACATGGAAGCATATGTTGTTTATTCTCATTTCACCCCAAGCAAGGTAGGGCCGCCACTCTCGTGCAGTGGTTGGATTACAGTGAGAGAAAAATCAAGGTACAGAGAATATCGAAGAAAAGCTAATAGAAAGATAAGAATCAAAGAGATAGAAGATGGTAATTGGCGTTGCATTTATGCTTTTGGAGAGCGTAGTTACCAGGGAAGCAAGAAAACAGAAAGACCATTCCACACACGGAATTGCGAGAAAAGAAAACCCTACAGTAGGAGAAGCGATTACATTTAATTATTTCGATGGTAAAAGTGGGTGATTTTGATGCCAATGCATGTGGTCGAGGCACCAGAGAAAGAAGCTTGTCTGAAACACAGAGGGAAGCCACGTCACGTCGGTGAGAAAGTGACTGAAGGCGGGCTACCCAGTCAGGATCGATTACATTGTAGATTCTCCTTTAGATTTGTCGAGAACCTCAAGATGAATAGCAGGAGCACTCAACCAAATTATAGCAACAGTATTCACTGCACGGACGAAATGTAGATTTATATATGTGCAAATGTGGAAATCGTAGATGTGTGTGAGTTAGAAATTTTGTCTAAAACAATGATGCCGAGAATGCCATAGACACAGAAGCAAAGGAATAATTCCTACGAACAATGGAGACTTGGAGACATGATGAGGAACGCTTGGAGAATTTGTCTTTCAGGATAAATCGAAGGCGAAAAGATCAGAGGAAGGCAGAATTCCATCTGCTTCTCGAACTTTTTTGAATACATGACGGAACAGAAATATGAAACATGGCGAAAAAACTAACGTTGCTAAGGTCTACATGAGATAGAAAATTTTGTACATTCTATGAGACAGAGCACACAAAAGAAAATGTAAGTTGTAAGCAGAGTTCAGAGGGCGAACGTGCTGCACTAAGCACATTGTTTCTCTTTGAATCATCTATGAAAACTTTTTTGCTTTCCATCAGGATGGCTGATGCTAACCTCCGTGATAGTAACACATTGCACCTTCAAGGTCAAACGTTATACCTATATGTATTGTAACGATCATAGCAAGACGATCCTGTTTCTCGAAGGTGATTCACTATGTAGTGCTGTCCAATTTTACTTTAAAGTATTTAGATTAGACAGATTAGGACTATTATCCTCATCTTTGTTACCATTTGTTCGACGTTTAGGCCGTTTTACGCTCCGGCCTTCTTTACTGAACACACAATAACAGGCTACAGCTGTAGTGAACAAGTAACATACAAAGTTAGAGGGAGATAACTCATGACTTCCAATCTAGACTATACACAAAGAATGAGGAGAATATATCCCAGTGATTGCAATAAAGGGTTCGGTTCGAGATTCCTAGCTCATGAAGAAGGCTGGAGCGTGCAACGGCCGAAACATCGTACAAATGGCAACAAAGATGAGGACAATACTTCGAATAATCTAAGTACTGTAAATAGTACCTAATCTCAGAAGTATAGACAAATTTAATTTTATCTAGATACTAGCAGTATAGCCCGGCGTTGCTCGGGTGTAATGAAAGCTTTAAAACTAATCCGTGGTCGTGGAGCTTAGAATCTTTGTGTGAAGATTGGTGAGAATCGGATAAAAATTGTGGATTTGTATAAAGGACATACAGATAGATAAACAGTCACATACACAAACATATTGCTTTATATATATATATATATATATATATATATATTTATATATTAAAAAAAACAGACGTCATATTATTTAAACCCGGGGAACCTTTTGGCCAACTCTTATCAAGGGTTCTCGTTGGCTTTAATTTTAAGGGAATTAAGGAAAAGGACAAGGCAAAATAAATTACTTACAATGCTGGGAGATGATGGAACTCGTTTAAAAATAAATTTATTGAAAAAAAAAACACATAAAATGTAAGGTGGGTGTACACATATAATTCCACAAGAGTGTTTGAAAGTGAAAAAATGTTACACTCACAAACTCACCATAAGGAGCGTAAAAACCGCTCTTTCTGTCTGCACAGGCTCGGTTGATGAATTTTCAAGCAAATTGCTTCCAAAATACGAAGATGGTGTGTAGACCGAGCGCTGTGCAAGACAGTAAACCAGCTGTCCTCATATGCCGAGGCACACACTTGATTCTCCAAAAGATGTCGGCCAATAGCGGAATCCAGAACAGATTGTGTTGTTCTTATAGTTCTGAGAGAGCCACTGGGACGTATATTAGCGGGGACGTGTTGTGAAACTCGCGTCTCCAACCTCAGATCGGTACGTCCTATGTATATCTTTTCCCACTCTAACTACATTAGCTGTGCGTTGTTGTGCAGTGGATGTCGGCTCGAAAAGAGAAATCAGAGCAGCCGAGTTCAAATTCCAATTTAATTCGTTGCATTCATTTATGCGCAAATACTCTTGCGAAAGGTATTATTATATCTCTTCTCCCGGATCTATGGGTTAATTAGCAGAACAGATTAAGTTCTATAGCCTTCCATGGCAATCATTCTACCGCAGAATTTACTTGCAATCTATTCCAGGAAAACCTTCTGAATAGTCCATCATGGATCGATAGAGACATGATCGTCTAAGCATGTGTCACGTATGGCACTTAACTGACTGGTTAAATTGGCAGATAGGTCTCATAATTTTAATTTTGAAATTGCGAAATGCAATTATAAGTTCTATCCTTATCTAGCCATATCCGATATCCGTTGCACCACTACGCACAGCTTTTATAGAATATTTGGGAGAGTCATTGAGGCAGATAATTATTTGGCTACAATGTGACATTTTGAAAAGCACTGGGATTTTTATTCGTCAAAACTGGCGTCATGTGTAAACAATACACAAGAAATCGCTTGGACCAATTCATACTCATGCGATAATTAAACATGCTAATCTGGTCGGTTGAATTTTATAAAATTTATTTAGCTGAATTCCTGCTTTCTAAATATGCCTCAACCTTGCTAGCCAGTTCGTGACAGAGCGGTCTAAGGTACGCCGGATGAAACGACGGTTTCTCCTACAAAAGTGGGACGCAGACTTGAATTCTGCTTGAGAGCATATTTTTATTATGATTTCTTAAATGCACATGCCGATAGATGTAATACACACTGCACAAAATAAAAAAGTTTCCTACTTCAATATATATATATATATATATATATATATATATATATATATATATATATATATATAGAACCTAATGAGCCAAACGAACCTACCTAGGTTTCTCCTAAACGGATCGTGAGGGAAAGCTGGAGCCAATTTTTCCCTGAAGATCCGTTTAGGAGAAACCTAGGTAGGTTTGTCTGGCATATTAGGTTCTATATGTTCGCTCTACCTTTGTCGTGATCGCTTCCCATCAGATGGTTATTTGTGTCGGTTTTTTTCTTTTTTCTTTCGGCTTCGTGCTGATTTCTGTCCGAACACTTTTGACAGACTTTTAAAAGCCATTTTTCCTTAGTTCAAAACGTTTCGAAGAAGGTTTTCAAGACGAGTATAACTACATATAATTACACACACACACACACACACACACACACACACACACACACACACACACATATATATATATATATATATATATATATATGATATTTATAAAGGAAAACGCAACACATCATTTAGATTGGTTATGAATTACAATTCATTTTTATGAGCTAAATTAGCACATTTCCTCAGACCACACTATATTCATTCCATTCGGTATAAATATTTATCAGACAACACTTTATTCGTTCCATTCAGTATAAATATTTGCCCGGAATCCGGGAAAATATTTATACTGAATAGTACTAATACACGGTGTTCTGATGGAATGAGCTAATTTAGTTCATATAAATGAATTATAATTTATAACAAATCTCAATGATGTGTTGATTTTTCCTTTTTAAATATCATATTGCTCTGGATAACAACCATTCTCTGTACAGATATAACACTTAATATTTTATATTAAGTAGATCTTGTATTATCCTCGCCGTTCACGGAGTTTTCATCTATGCCTATATATATACATATATATATATATATATATATATATATATATATATAAAATGTTTAAATGTAAATCATTTACACAACCAACAGCAACAGCCTGATGATGAGAATCTATCTCTAAACATAGAAATTTCCGTGTCGCAATATGTTTTTTACCAAGACAAATTTAAAAAGTTACATATCGGGATCTAAGTCATCTTGCCCACTTCCATAACCAAACTTTTGAAAATCTCTATGGTTACATAATTCTAAATCTTGATTGAATACTTTTGACACACCGAAATGCATTTACTCCAACTACCACTTCCTAATTTTCTAAATAACCAGAAATTCATCTTATATTTTGAAAATTAAATCGCTTTTACCATTTATTTTTACGTAACACCTGAAGAGAAACAGGTTCTGAAACATGAAAATCTTTGTGTTGTGATATTAAGCTTTTATAAACCCTAGTAATAACAAAATTACAATATATATATATATATATATATATATAATGTTAAATTGTAATGATCCTTAGTGTCAAATTGGTGATTTTTAATAGCTTACTGGTAGAAAGGCTTTTTAGGTAAACAGAATGAAAATGACATCTGTCAACGTTACAGATCATTTCTGACATCTTTTCATTGTAATACGGCAAAGATTATCCGTAAGTATGAACAGATTTTATTAAAAATAAGCAAACATAATGTTTGCAATTTATTTAATCTGACATATTTAAAAGAAAATTTGCTGCCTAAATACGCAAATATATATATATATATATGTGTGTGTGTGTGTGTGTGTGTGTGTGTGTGTGTGTATTTAGGCAGCAAATTTTCAGATAAAGCGAAAGATTTATTTGCTAAAAAGAACGAATAAATCTAATCTTCGTAAACAAAAATTTAAGACAAGTTTCTCAGATTTAATCCACTTCTCAGGGGATTAGTGAAATCATTTAATTTTATTAACACATATAATACTATAATAACATCATATCATTTAAAATAGTGAAAATAAGATTTTGCATTTTTAATATCATTCCTTTGAAATGAATGCTTCTTCTTTTAATATTTACTTACACAGATTTATTTCTTTAAAAGCGTTATTCTCCCTAAATAGATTGATGTACAGATTTTTTGTTCTCTTGTGAAACCCATTAATACTAATAGAAGATTTGTCTTTATATCTATCACCAGTATTTCTGTTTATAGACCAGTAGAATTTCTCTCTACTAGGCGGCGTCTTTTGAAATGAAATGGTAAAGTTGGTAATAGCATTATTAGACGTTTCTCTATAAGGAAATATTTACCATTCTTTGACCGAGCAGCCAGTACTGTTTTGGAAAGACTTATATAAAGTCTTTTTCGTAAAACTCTTTCATTACGAAATTCATATTAACGAATAACATTTATATCGATATCCATTATATATATCTTACTAAGAATTTTAGCCTCTGGTGTCTATATATATATATATATATATATATATATATATATATATATATATGTGTGTGTGTGTGTGTGTGTGTTAGTCATCCACATACAAGCCTGTCTTACTGTATCACAGCTCATCAGTGTAGCTAGACACGTCCACTTGCTTCTTACTGGGATCGAAACTCGACCGATTTAGTGCCAGTCGAAGTCGCTATCCCGTAAACCATAGGCGCATGGAATCAGAGAAGGGAAATTTTAACATGTTGTATATAAGCAGTGTATGCACACGCCTGTCACCGTAAGAACTCAATACACTTCTGAAGAGTATATATATATATATATATATATATATATATATATATATATATATATATATATAATACAGGTTCTTTACATATCTCCTTTCAATATATATTTCGGACACCATATGTTGAAATGCTTTATTTATACTCAAAATCCTATGTCACCCACCAAAATTTCCCATCACCTGTAACTTTTGTTCAGTTGTTTATTGCTCGGCCAGCATTTGAAATCCTCCACCGGAAGGCGATATCATCCAGGTTAGAAAAACCTGTCCTTGACAAGGTACTAAAGTAAAGGGAGATAAAAGGATTAATTATTAGCAGCTGAAGAGAATGTATAGTCATCAACAAAAGAGTTAACCACGATGTGATCCACGGTTGTAAAGCAGAGTAATAGTAAGGGAATTTATTATCTTCTTCTGAAAAAATATTTCCGGAAAATAGGTTTGTCATGTCCACAAGTTGTTAGCGTGAAGATATAGGGTGCGTGTTTTTTGGACGTCGGGAGTCACCAGTGAAGATGTGATTCTTCCATTGTGTGTTCGTTTTCAGGCATCGGGGGTCGCCAGTGTAAGAGTAGGGAGATGGTTGATGTTTATTAATTCGACTTTATCTCATAAACAACCCAACACTCTACAGCTTATAGATTTATTCGTTATCATCACCAGGTTTTCATCAGATTTATTAGAAGGTTATTTTCAGAAGAGTATGGTTGGCAGACAGAAAGTTGGAGATTGTGGAATTTGTGTGAAAGAGCGTGGATGAGTGGAAGAGTGAAAAATAAAAATATACATTTTTTCATGTTTAAATAGTAATTTATTAAATGAAATGAATAACAAGGATTCATAAAAATTATTGTTCAATGAGAAAGTTGAGGGTATCAAGCGTTATAGAATGGTCGTAATAGTAATTTGTTGGAAAGAGTTTACGCGTATGTATGTGTGTATGTATGTATGAACATTTTTTGGTAGGAGTGTATTTGAATAGAGAAGAAGAAGTAAAAGGAATTAGCACACGAGAAGGAAGGAGAAAGTGGACAGATGTCCGGGTCGACTTGAAGCTTCTCCCGTTACATTTTAGCTTGTCGTCTCTGCTGCTTCCATCCCTGAATGAAGTCACTTATATATCCTTTAGATTTTTTGCACTGGATCGCGAAGTCATATTTGTTCTTGTAAATCGCTTCCCTTGGTCAGAAAATCAATTTAACATCTACTCGCGGAATCCGGTTTCGACTTTTTCTTTAAGCACATGGTCTATCCTTTTAATATTTGTTATATCGTGAGTAAGAATAAATAACTCAACAACAGGAATAGTTTAATTGTTGTATTCCGTGAAAATAGTATTTACAAAGGTTATTAGTATCCAATACAAGAATAAAGGTTAATCGTCTCAACCGTCGTAAGACGTAGTATGAGCAATGGGTACTTCCGGGTCGTCACCGGAAGTCTACGACTGACTTATCGATCGGCTGCTCGGCACACTCTCCTACGTAGATGCCACCATTACTTTACATAGTAATGGAATAGTCCATTATAGCCGAATAGGCACGGGCGTCCCCAAACTATTTGGCAAAATCAGGATTTCACGCGTCATTTTGAATTTTTGTAAAAGTGAAAAAGAATATTGATTTTAATCCTTAATTTCATATCCGCCATATACGCTCTTTCTAATATGATGGGCGTTTTCTTTCTCACCTTCTATTCGAGTTATTGTGGAATGCTAACATGTTGTTTGTGGTTCTAAACTCTCTGTTCGCATTGCCAAACAACAACATTGGCATGAGTAGATGAGCCATGACGTGGTAGCAGGAAAACCTGACATAGCAGTAGATATCTCCTGTATAACCTACTTACTCACTGGAACGTGCAGAAAATCCTCTTAATACAACAGCTACATTTCATATGGGAAACAGGATTAGAATTCTTATTTCTCTACGTGGCTTTTTTTGTATCATTATTTTCTCTAGCATGGTTATCCATTTTAGTTCGTTGTTTGATGCTGGTAATCCTCAGCTGATGTCGTTTCCGTTATTTGTTACAGTTCTTCGTTTGGGATTACGTAGCACCAGTTTATAATGTTTAAATTCACTAAGATGCCAAGGTTTTACATGTTCAAAGCCACTTTTATGGGAGGTAAAATTATTTTCGGAGATCAAGCGACAAAAACATGGAAATAGGTAATGTCTGGTTGCTGGTCTATTTTAAATAATACTTTAGTTCGGTGGTGGTGGTGGTCCACTATTGACGGATACAGACTTGTCTGTGTCGCGATTATGAGTCCTCATCTGAGTAGATGCGCAATGAAATGGTATCAGGAAGACCTGGCGTAGCAGAAGCTCTTTCCTGTATCACCTGGTTACCCACTCGAACGAGCAAGCGAACACTTGAATAAAACAGCAATATATCATATTGGGGAAACAGGATTAGCATTCTTATTTCTCTACGTGGTGTTTTATTCTCTCGTCGAATTAATTTGTGATCATCTAGCGCGCTCACTTTTTCTGGCTTTCGATAGACACCGACGAGAACGAAAATCGAAATAGGGTGATCAATGGAGGAAAAAACTTAAAATTGCGTTATCTGTTTACAATATAAAAATCCAAAGTAATTTAATCAGTCCAGCAAGAGACGGCGTTATGATTTAAAAGGGTTGCCGTATACTGCTTCTGCGAACACGCAACGAATAAAAAATAATAATCTGCCGAGAATCCCTGTCAAGAAGAATAACAGAAAACAAATAACAAAAATTTTGATGAGCATGCGTAGATTTGCAGACGACATTCCACATTCGGACAAGCAATGAGATTAGTTCGAATAAACAGGTGAAAAGTATGTTTTTCTTTTTCTCTTCTTACTTCTTTGTTAGGGTAAAGATTGACATCTCTAATGGTTTGTGTGGACCGGGTCTATACTGTCATTTCGGCATTTGGGCGAAAAATGTCTGCCTGAACTTTGAGGAATGGGAGGCGGTCATAATTTGGTGAGTGTTCAGAAACAAGCTTTTATTGTAGCGTTGCTGAGAACTGAGTGAATTTGATTATTTTTGGGGTGTCATTCCTAATGGGGACTGGACTGAGGTTTTCTACTTTTCAGTTACTGTTTTATATATACATTTTATCTTTTTAGGCTGGCATGTATTTTTTTTTTTTTTTTTTGCTGTGAAAGACTGAGCGGGGGCAACCAGAAAAGGTGCCTGAGAAGGACGAGATGAAAAATATTGTGCGACTGGCAGTGAATAAATGGTTTCAAATATGCGACATTCTAATAGGAATAGTATAAATAAGTAAGCACAATGAAAGATTGGGGAGAGAAAGCGAGAAAATACGAGAATGGCACAATGGCAGATGGCTATTGAAATACATAGAAAATTATAGCGCACCAACATGCACACACACGACTACACGCACACACATATACGTATATGTATTTAATGTAGCATAATGTTGTTTGCAACACGTGATCAACAATCAACTTCCTATCGTCTGACTCTTTACTCTAAAAATTCTTTATCGTATAATCAAGATATACAAATAGCTAAAATCATATTTTCCAATCTCACAATATATATATATATATATATATATATATATATATATACTGTTAAATACAAGAGACACTGAATGTCTGTTTAATCATGATCCGTTCTAAACATCGTATTTTGGCTTTAATTTCAGATGAAAATAAAGACAAAATTCTTCAACATTTGGATATTTTTTCTTAAGTTGGTTCTAAGCTTTCGGCTCACATGAGCCATCTTCAGAGAGGTTACAGGGAAGTTAACATCAAAACATCCACCATCACCGATGATTTTATCGTGTGTTGACATAAAACTTTGCTAAGCAACAATAACAGTTACCAGATAGCAAACGCAGTTCGTAAATTTGTAATGTGGTCCTATGACGTCACAGTGCGTGACAGCACCAAATGTTAACAGAACCATATATTTACATGCAATGTAATGTGTTATGACCAGATTTAAACGTGAATTTATTAAATGTGGGTTATTTTGATTTAATGTAGATGGCCTATAATATCTGAAGGTTCATTTTACTGTGTGCATGAGTTAGATTATTGTATTGTTGACTAAAATCTCTCTGATATCTACGTGACTATGTTTTTTAAGAAATGTTGTTTAATTGAACTCTGATCAAATGACAAGGTGGCAGGTAAGTCTACGGAAGAGCGTGGTTGTAGTAAAACCAATATCTGTAGTGGATTTATTATTAGTACCAGAGATAGAATCTCTGAACGGGCATGTAAATTGATACACTACACTGGTTTTCTGAAGAGGATTTAGTTGTGTGGTTGTAGGGTTGTTAAAGACTATAAGGTCAATTGTTTTAAATGTTTTATGATATTAGATGAGCTTAATTTGATTAGTATTATTTATTGGTTTAACATTTTTACGTATTACGTTTTGAGAGCATTTTCATTTTGTTTATAATTATTATGTATTTGGTTGCAATCGTATAAGTTAATAGTGTGATGTTTATTTTGACGTACACTATCATTATTAATTTTATCAATAACGTTAGAGCTATTGTTATATATATATACTAGCAGTATAGCCCGGTGTTGCTCGGGTGTAATGAAAGGTTTAAAACTAATCTATGGTCCTGGAGCTCAGACTCTTTGGACGTTGGCACGAAAGACTAAAAAGCAATAGTTGTTTCCAGTTAAAGCGAAACCGTAGACTGAAAGAAAATGAATGGATGTAAGTCAAATTTTGATTTTCTGGTATCGATATCAAATAATAGTTTTCGTTGTAAACTGAATTTTAACGGCTAAATAAGTCTTCTGAGTAAATGGTATCATGGATGAGACTAAGAACTACAATTATACCTACTTAGAGCCAACCCGAAGCAACAACTAAAATAAAAGGGCTGAAAAAATACAGACATACAGGCAGATAAACAGACACACGCACAAACAACTTGCCTTATATATATATATATATATATATATATATATATATATATATATTATCGATTTTCTACACTATTGTAAGAACTGCAACCTTGAAACTTCTGAATATCGTTTCTTATGTCTTTGTCTATGAGTGTATCAAATTTGATTAAAATCTTCTTGTTGTGTATTCAAAAATGTTTTACTAAGAATAAAGTTTCTTCAAAAATGTGTTATGGTAATAATTTTTTCTTCAAAAACGTATTGTTAGTAATATTTTTCTTTCAAAAATGTATAAAAATAGGGTATTTTTATTAATATATTTTTATAAAAGTGTATCTTTATACTTTCATAGTGTTTTGACCCCAGTTTGGGAGTTAACTATTTGCCCAAAGCTGGGACCATAACAGATGCTACCACTCTGGGTCAGCAATTAGGGGGTGGTAACATGCTTCTCCCAGTTTACCTTCATGCCCGGGATCATTACAGGAATGTATTACATATATATATGTATATCCAAGTGAATAAGGAACGAAAAAATTGACAACGTTCAAAACATTACTTTAAAAGAGACCTGGATATAAAATAGAGTTATGAATATTTATTATAAATTATAGTTTAGAACATGGACAAATTATTATCTACTACAAAGTGTACATTTTGTTTCGAGTTTCGTCAGGTAATGTGAAAAGGAAATGGAAATTCTTTTGGATATGTTTGACGAATTGTGTGTGAGATGTAGGTGGGGTGGGAAACGGGAAATAAGGGTTGTAATTTGTCAGTTCAAATTTGACCGAAAAGAGGGAAACGGTAGGAGGTAGAGGTGATTAATGGACGTGTTGAAAATTTTCTAGACAGCTTAAACATTAGAAGATAAGGCATGGTTCTTTATAGTTTTTGTGGTCAATGCTTTGGGTGTAACAAAAGGAAAAGAAAAGTTAGGATCCCTAGAAACGACATAACTTTATAGTATTAAGAACACGCTTACCCCAGATTTTACCTTTATTTAATTTCAGAAACTGTGCTCTAATTTTTTTTTAATCATCTCACCCCAAGCAAGGCATTCCACTGCCACTATAGCGCATGGGTTTACATAGGAGAAGGTAAAGAGAAGGAGTGGTTAGACATAGGGAATGTTAGGAGGAAGGTGACAGATGAGTAAGGATACCGAGGATGAGGGTTGGGCAGAAGGGAAGAGTGTTTGATAAAATGGAAGCAGGTTAGTGTTTTAGGAGGTGTCTATTGACCTTACATTTAAACTCCTGGAGATTGTAGCCGTCGGGGAAGCAATCGTGTGGAAGAGAATTCCACAGTCGGGAAGTGCGAGGAAAGAAACTGTTGGAGTAGAAGTTACGGCTGCATTTTATCGGTTTCACTGTAAAAGGGTGGGATCTAATTTAAAGTTTTATATAAAAAAGAGGTTTCTTAAATTTTAAATTAAGATTAATTACAAAAAATAATATATAAAAAAATGATATCTAAAACATATTAATTATAAAAACTAAGTTTAAATACAAAAATATTTGTAGTCGTATAATTCACTAATAAAGATATGTTTACCAAATAGCAATTTTTATAGCCATTGTATCGCACCCACTCCTACTCATCCCTACCCCATATACATTTCCTTATTTTTTCCTTTTGTTAAACTCAAAGAACTGACCATAAAAGCTGTAAAGGACCATACCTTATCAGCTAATGTTAAATCTGTTTAGAAAATTTTCAACATATCCATTAATCCCCTCTATCCCCTACCTTTTCCCTCTTTTCGTTCAAATTTTAACTGACAACCCTTATTTCACATTTCCCACCCAACCTACATCTCACACACCATTCGTCAAACATATCCAAAAGAATTTCCATTTCCTTTTCACACTACCTGATGAGACATTGTCCTTTCAATGTCAAAACAAAATGAACACTTTTTAGTAGATGATAATATGTACATGTTCTAAATGATAATTTATAAGATATGCATCCATGTATATATATATATATATATATATATATATATATATAGATAGATAGATAGATAGATAGATAGAATGCGTATAAAATAATGAAATAATATATTCGCCTTCTGGAGCAGTTAAGCTGTGAAAACTGGAGGTTTTCTGTACAATACACTTTTATGATAATTGGAAGTAAAGCCTCAAAGAAATGACGGGATGCAGCTAATAAAAATGTATGGCTACAACATTGGCAACATTTAGCTCAAAGAAATGACCGTGACGGTAGTAAGCAAAAGAGATAGCAAAAGCATTGAACTTTGGACTGTTTACGGACAATTCTGTGTCAGATGTGCAATAAATTATTCGAAGATAGAAAAAAACAATAATAAGATAAATAGATAAATCATCTCTACTGTCTTTCTCTCTCTCTCTGTTATATATATATATATATATATATATATATATAAAAGTAATGACAAATACGTCAAAACAAATAATAAAAAATATTATCGAATTAATGTAAAATATCAAATATTGAAATATAGAAAATATATAACTCAAGAGATATTATTCAGAGCAATATGATATGAAGAGGAGAAAACTCAACATATGTGTTGAGTTTTCTTCTCTCTCCCTCCCTTTCCTCCCCTCTCTCTCTTTCTTTCTCTACATATATATTTTATTCGGTAGAGTTAACTCGGACATTCATAAGTTTATTACGCCAACCATCATCGTCAAGTGTCAAGTTCGTAAAGTCATTAGAGTTAATAATAAATTATTAACAGATCGTCCATGTATGCTGTTACAGATGTTAAAATAATAATAATAATAATAATAATAATAATAATAATAATAATAAAAAGAAAGAAAAAATATTCAATAATAAAAGAAGGCAGTAAATACAAACAAGAATTACAGTTAGTAGATTCTGTAGAAAAGCAAAACAGTAGCCAAGAACCAACTATTGCAGCAAAAAATATGAAAATGAAAGCCAAAGATAAAGCTCTTGAAAAGATGAAACAGCGCTGGCAAGACAAACCTCTGCATGGCCAATATCCAGTACGTGCCAATAAATCCAATGTTGACAAAGTTAATACTCATCGATGGTTACGTGCATCTGGATTAAAGTCTGAAACTGAAGGATTTATACTTGCAGCACAAGACCAAAGTCTTTTCACGAGAAACTTTCAGGCAAATATTATGCATAATAATATGGATCCAAAATGCAGGTTTTGTGATAAACACCAAGAAACAATAGACCACCTAATCTCAGGCTGTTCTGTGCTTGCCCCAAACGAATATAAAAATCGCCACGATAGAGTTGGGCAATATTTACATTGGGAAATGTGCAAACATTATGGAAAAGCTGTAAACAAACACTGGTATGAACATCATCCAGCACCGGTTACAGAAATAGAAGATGTAACCATTCTATGGGATTACACCATCTACACAGACAGAAAAATTGAAGCAAACAGGCCAGACATTATTGTTAAAAACCAGAAGGAGAAAACTTGTCTATTAATTGATATGGCTTGTCCAGCGGATTGTAACATAGCAACCAAGGAATTTGAAAAACTGTCAAAATATAAAGACCTGGAAATTGAAATAGAAAAAATGTGGAAATTGAAAACAAGAGTTGTACCAGTGATAGTAGGTGCACTTGGAATGATAAAAAATGGAACAAAACAACACATTGAAAGAATCCCTGGAAACCCCAGCTTAAGAGATATACAAAAAATTGTCTTATTAAGTACAGCCCACACACTAAGAAAAACGTTATCTATGTAATGCTGGGGATGATAGGGAAGATAGAAAAACATGAAATGGAGTCATAACAACACGCCACTACCTGCCTTAGGTCTCCCCGCAGACTTGGTTGGTAGTGAGACCAAAGCAGAAATCGAAATATGATGAAAAATGACATAATAATAATAATAATAATAATAATAATAATAATAATAATAATAATAATAATAAAATGTAGTAGTAGTAGTGGTTCAGGAAAATAGAGGAATGATGAGAAAAATGTTAAAAATCTAAATTTTCGGACACGCATATATATCTGTGTGTGTGTGCGTGTGTGTGTGTGTGTGTGTGTGTGTGTGTGTGATAGTAAAGAACGATTGTCAATGTATGCTGCTTCTTGTGATATGAACATATTATGGGTAAGGGAAGTAAATTTCCAAGATAAAAAACATGAAAAATAATAATATTTATAGTAAGACAAGATACTATTTATTTCATATTAGTAGGACTCCTAACTAAATGAAAGTATGATGAGAAAAAAAGTTAAAAAAAAAACACTACTATATACTTGAATCCCGTTCATTTTTTTTCTTTTCCTTAATGAGCCCTGTACTCAGTTTCTTTTTCTCTCACGGTGCCCAGTTGCGCACTAGTGGCGGTCCTGCTTTGCTGGGGTGAGATGTTTTGAAAAATTTTAAATTAGTGTATATTTCTTTCAGTAATTAAGAATAGATCATCTGCTTAACAAGAATGTTTTACGAGGATCATTCAATGAATAAGGTGAATTTTTAGGTATAAGGACTTCTAATACAGATAGAAGCTTACATTTTTTTAATTTTTTTTCTTTACTTCTTTTTCGAACGGATTAAATTTTTTTTGCAGATTGAAAAAAAACTTTGGGAGTCTTGGAGATTAACAAAGATGGCCGACCAAGAACCATGCTCCAGGATTGAACAGAGGTCAGTTATAAATTTTTTGTTTGCTGAAGGGTGCAAACCAGTTGTAATACATAAAAGGATGTCAACTGTCTATGGTGCCACATGTTTCAGCCAAAAAATGTCTACAAATGGGCTAAATTGTTTAAAGAAGAACGAAGCAGCGTTGAGGATGAATAAAGGTCTGGGAAGCTTACAGAAGTGAGGTCTCTTGAGGTGATCGAATCAGTCAATGACCTCATTCAGTCTGACAGAAGGATGGAAGTGGATGACATTGCAAGAACTTTGAGCCTATCTGTTGGAACAGCACACAAAATTGTCCATGATGTCCTTGCCTACTCATCAAGACAACGCAAGGCCTCACACAGCAGCCCAAACGATGCAGACCATCAACGAACTGTGCTGGGAACTGCTCCCTCATACATCTGACAGCCCAGACCTTGCCCCTTCAGAATTTTACCTGTTTGGTTCCTTATAAGCGTTAACGAGAGGCACGAAGTTTGAAAGTGACGATGAAGTCAAAAGTGCTGTGAGCGGTTTGCTGAGACATCGGTCAAAAAATTATTACGCTGAGGGAATACGGAAGCTTGTGCACAGATGGGGAAAGTGTGTGACACTGCTGGGAGACTACGTTGAAAATTAAAAAGAAAAAAGAAAAAGTAAGCTTCTATCTGTATTTTATTCTTTTACTCTATTTTTTATTGTAACTTATTTTATTATCTTTATTAGATTATAAAGCTTTTGTTATACTATGAAGTTTTAATAAAAGGGAAACATGTTAGATTAATAAACCTTCGATATATATATATATATATATATATATATATATATATATATATATATACTAGCAGTATAGCCCGGCGTTGCTTGGGTGTAATGAAGGTTTTAAAACGAATCCATGGTCCTGGAGCTCAGACTCAGCCTAAAGAATATTTGTGTGAAGTTTGTTGAGAATCGGATAAAAATTGTGGATTTGTATAAAGGACATACAGACAGATAAACAGATACACACAAACAAACATCTCGCCTTTTATATATATATATATATATATATATATATATATATATATATATATATTATCGATTTTCTGCACTATTGTAAGAACTGCAGCATTGAAACTTCTGAATATCGTTTATTATGTCTTTGACTATGAGTGTATCAAATTTGATTAAAATCGGACCACTCCTTCTATAACCCGATTTTTTCGATTATCGTGTTTCGATATTTATCGGTGGTACCTCGACACAAAACCCAGCTAAGAATACACGCAGACGTTTCGGAGTCACACACACAGACACACACAGAGACAAAGTTCTATTTATAAATAAGTTTAGATTAATTGGGAAGTCAGCTAATTATGCTAGCTTTGTTACTTTTCGGCATCATCAGGTGTTTTGTATTAACTCATCATCCAACACTCTTTCGAACGAATACCTGGCAGTTTAAAATAAATTAGGAGCTGGTCAACAATTTGAAAGATCTTTTATCCGCATTTGTACGATCCTAAAATATATTTTCTGATATGTTTACATCCGGATACAATTCAGAACTTTCATTTATCAACGTTTCTCGGTTTGGAAATAATAATATGACTAATTTTGTTTAATATCCTGTTATACGCTCGAAAAAGCGTTGGAGAATCAGTTAATATATAACACCTGAAGATACCGAAAGGTTGAAACCTAGGTAGCGTAATCGGCTGATTTTCTCAATTAGAATATTTAAATGCTCTACATTATTTTTGTATTGAACACTTTTTAATACAATTTGTACGGTCTAATTTGATTCTGACCAATAAGTAGTTAATAATTATATATATATATATATATATATATATATATATATATATATATGTATGTATATCTATCTATCTATCTATCTATATATATATATATATATATATATATATATATGTGTGTGTGTGTGTGTGTGTGTGTGTGTGTGTTTAGGCAGCAAATTTTTTTTGACCTATCAGATTAAATAAATTGCAAAAATTGTGTCTGCTTATTTTTAATAAAATACGTTCATACTTACGGATAATCTATGCGTACTATATAATGTAAGATGTCAGAAATGATTTGTAACGTTGACAGATGTTATTATCATTCATTCCTCAATGTTCCCAAGTACTTTTGGTCTCCTTCCGAGATTATCTTCAGGGGTGTGAGTTGTGGTAAAAAAATAACAACCGCAAAACTGTTTTGCTAAAAATTACTGTAAATTAGTTTGTTTGATGTGTGTTACGGTGCGTTGATGACATTTCAAAAACCGCAACACGCATCAAACAAAGTTCCACAAAAGATTCTAAACATATCAAACTCTTCTATTGTAACCAGGTGCACGATAACTACAAACAGGATGAAAAAATCATAAAAAATCTCATTCGTACTAATATATTTCACGTTGATCCTAATAAAAAATTAAAAGTAATAATATATTATAAAAAAACAAAACACTGCTAATTTCATTATCCGCAATAACTCCTCCCCACCAACTGATGTCTTACGTAAAACCACGATTATATATAAAGTCAAATGTCCCTTGAGATAATATATCTCCGACAAAAAAAAACAAATATATATGTTGGATTTACAACAACTATATTAATAGGACGTCTTACATTACACTTGTCTCACCATTCGTCCATTTTTTAAACATCTATAGCAACATCATTGTCTACATTCACAATATAAAAAAATAATGACCTATAACAGAACTATCCTACACCAAGAAAGCAACAAAAGTAAACTATAGATTCTTGAAAAAATTCATTAAAAATTTCATTATAACAATTAAGCCGTCAATTAATAGAATCAGCCATGAATACTGTAGTCAGTCAGTTAAAGCGCCATACGTGATACACGCTTGGGCGATCATGTCTCGAAAGAGACATGACTGACTGGGCAGAAGATTATCCCGCAGTAGGTTGCCATTGCTTTCTGCGGTAGACTGGTTGCCGACCAAGGCTATAGAACCCAATCTGTCCTGCTATTTAACCCCTAACTGAAAGGAAGAGACGGATTAATACCTTTCCCAAGGGTATTTGTGCGTAAGTGGATGCAATGGAATCAACTGGAATTCGAACTCGGCTCCCCGGTTTCTCGTTCCGAGCCGATATCCACTGTACCACAACGCACATCCTGAATACTGTAGTAATGTTCTAAAATGTTTGTGAAAAGAACTTGCTATAACACGTGCATGACCATGACATTAAAACATACAAAATAATCCATTTTGAATAATTTTCACCTTCTAATAAATGCTAAGCAATTTGTCAACCGTTATACTTGAAGTAAGAAAAAAAAATTTACAGTAATTCTTAGCAACACAGATTTGCGGTTATATTTTGTTACCACAACTTACACCCCTGAAGATGATCTCGAAAGAAGATTGAAAGTACTTGGGAACAATGAGAAATGAATGATAATAACATGTCAGCGTTACAGCTAATTTCTATAATATTTCAATTATAATACGCGAAAGATTATCCGTGAGTATGAACGGATTTTATTAAAGATATGCATACACAATGTTTTCGATTTATTTAATCTAACATTATATATATATATATATATATATATATATATACGTTACGCTATTAAAGAAATATTGTTTATGCTTGCTTCTTATAATATGTAAATAAAATAGTTCAATGACAATGAAAGAAATATGCGAAATAAAATAATCAACAAAAGTAATAATATTTATTTTAAGACTATATTTATTGTATATTAGTAGGTATTTTGACCAAATGTAAACATAAGAAGAAAATTATTAAAAAACAGAAATTTCGGACAGGCTTGCGTTATTTTATCAATGAAAAATAAACGTTAATTTGGTCTTTTTTTTGACTCAGCATATATATATATATATATATATATATATATATATATATGTAAGAAAGTAAGTATTTTTGCATATGACACACAAGTAGAAATATAGGAGAAAAGTTGAAAATTCAACTGGAGTCTTCAAGAATATTTATTTAAAATAACTTCACCTGTTTCATAGTTCTATGATTTTCAAAACTTAAAGTGAGATGGAGAGACGTGTGAATATGCCATGATAATTCTCGTATTTCGTATTTCAGATGCGAAACTTACCATGGAATAGCTCCATATAGCATTCCCCACCCCTATTTCTCTGTGTGTTTGATATTTAATATCTACGGTGGGTGTGGAATTTTCGTATTCATTCATTCGTCTGAATGCGGATGTTAGAGAGTCCGTGTCTGTGTCAGCAGTTCTTTGAACAGGAGGCTTAAACAGTTTATCCCTTGTTTCCTGTTTAGGATCGGGTTCCCGGTTTAATCTAAATTTATTTACATTCACTTTCACTCACAGAAACCCCTAGATTTTCAGTGGCATTATCGCTTTCATTTGGCTGAAGTAATTAAAGAAAAATGTATATTTGTGCGTTCAATTTTCAATAAAGTTTGAATGGCAGGTCTTTTTTTTTAATCATTACACCCCAAGCGGATGTGCGTTGTGGCGCAGTGGATATTGACTCGGAACGAGAAATCTGAGAGCCGAGTTCGAATTCCAGCTGAATCCATTGCATTCACTTACGCACAAATACCTTTGGGAAAGGTATTAATCCGTCTATTCCTTCCAGTTATGGGTTAAATAACAGGACAGATTGGGTTCTGTAGCCTTGGTCGGCAATCAGTCTACCGCAGAAAGCAATGGCAACCTACTGCGGGATAATCTTCTGCCCAGTCAGTCATGTCTCTTTCGAGACATGATCGCCCAAGCGTGTATCACGCATGACACTTAACTGACTGACACCCCAAGCGAGGCATTCTACTGCCATTATTGTGCAAGGGGTTACATAGGGGAAGGTGATGAGAAAAAGTGCTCAAATATAGGAAATGTCAGAAGGAGGGTGATAGACGGGTAGGGATACAGAGGATGAGGGTTGGGTAGTTGGGTAGAGTGTTTGAGAGAATGGAAGCGAGTTAGTGTGTTAGGAGGTGTCTATTGATTTGAATCATCGAAATTTAACAATAATGGCTGGCTGAACATTTTCGAGTAAGTCTGAAGCAAAAAAAACCCAAAAAAAAAACCGAACTAGAAGCGACTTTCACTGACGAGAAGCGCGATGAAAGAAACTAACTCAATGTAGCTATTTAAACAGTAAATCAATGGGATCTATCAAATAAAATCGAATGAAACGCTTAAATTCATACGTTCGATATATCAAGCAGAAGAGATCATTGGAACAATTGCCATGAAAATATTTCGGGAAAAGGCAAAGGAAAGGCGCGTCATGACGGTAGGAAAATTAGTGAAGGTCAGAACCGATATCATTGCAGACCCTTTTTATTTTGTCGAAAATCTCCAGATAACACTCAACTTGATGACCGCTCAGGCACTGGTGAAATGATTAAGGTATTTTTAAGAGTTGTACCACTTTTAGTGCAGTGGATATCGGCTCGGAACGAGAAATCGCGGTGCTGAGTTCAAATTCCAGTTGAATTCATTGCAGTCACTTATGGATTAAATAAGAGGACAGATTAGGTTCTATAGCCTTGGATGGCAACCAGTTTACCGCAGAAAGCAATGAAACCTACTGCGGGATAATCTTCTGCCCAGTCAGTCATGTCTCTTTCGAGACATGATCGCCCAAGCGTGTGTCACATATGGCACTTAACTGACTGTCTGAATATAATATATGGAAACATGATTAAGGCTGCTACTGGGCATAAAGAGGGGGATCGGTATTATATTGTTATGAAGTAATAAACTGATCCCCAATAATTATTACTTATAATACATCTCTTCCCTCTCTAGCTATGAATCAAATAACAGGACAGATTGGGTTCTATAGCCTTGGCTGGCAACCAGTCTAACGCAGAAAGCAATGGCAACCTACTGCGGGATAATCTTCTGCCTAGTCAGTCATGTTTGTTTCGAGACATGATCGCCCAAGCGTGTATCACGTATGGCACTTAATTGACTGATTGACCGTATTTTATGTCTTGTTACAGATATTTTCAATAAAAGTTACAAAATATTTCGAAAATGTTTAGTATGAAAGTATAAAGCATTTGAAGTTTTGTAACAATCCAAATAGGCACTTGTAAGCAATGTTAGAAGTGTTACAAGCACTCGCAGATTCTAACAATTCGCGGTGGGTTCTAACCCCTTCGAATATGGCGGGCCCTCTCTCTTTCTATGTATATGTATATCTCATCTCAAGGTGCAGGAGGCTCTTTATATCGCGTCCCGTAAACCTTTCTTGTGTAAACAGCTTGAATGCTTGTTGAGGATATTATTAGTCCCTAGATCTTTGGATTTATTTTTCCCCCTTCTTTATCACACATTTCTTTATTTTAATCTAAGTTTAAATCTCCCGTAGAGACGTGAAGAGCGGAAGCGAGACCACTTGCTTCGCTTTTAAAATGTCGTGTAACATTAAACTACACTTTTCATTTCATTAATTAGATTTTGTACCTTTAAAATATCTTCATAGTCGCCGACTGGCGCCATTTCGGTAGGGTTTCAATCCTGGGTACAAAAGCAATCGGAGTCTAACCGTACTGATGAGCTGTGATACGGCGAACAGATCTGTCTGCGGATGACAATACATATATATATATATATATATATATATATATATATATAGGTTTTTACGTACAACAAAATGTCAATATATACTTAAGGAAGCGGACAATGGTGAGAAATCAATCCTAGAATTTTAAATTCTCTTCCGACATATACCCATGACGAGTTCTGTCGGACAAAAGATTTACCTCGGATTTTTCTTTTTATAGCGGATCTTTTGATCTGTTTGAAATATTTTTCTGTTTCAATTTTTATAAGCAATATCAGTAAATTATTTGTTTTTATAATTTGACATTTCTCACCATGGTCCTCCTTATATATATATATATATATATATATATATATATATATATATATATATATATATAATTTATAAAGAAAAACTCAACACGCCATATTAGTTATAAACTATAGTTCATTTCAATGAGCTTAACTAGCTCATATCATCAGACTCTTTTACAATATTTCCTCCATTTGGCATATGATTTCTCTGCTGGATGGAGGAAATATTGTAAAAGAGTCTGATGATATGAGCGAGTTAAGCTCATTGAAATGAACTATACTTTATAACTAATATGACGTGTTGAGTTTTCCTTTATAAACTTCATATCGCTCTGGTTAACCCCCATCGAGGTCTTTATATGGTTTTGCCTATTAATAATTTATATTAAAGAAATCTTGTTGAATTATCCTCACCGTTTACGGACTGACAACTATACCTATATATATATATATATATATATATATATATATATATATATTTCCATTTTTGAAGAAGAAATTCGCAAGGTGTGAGGTATGGCGAATTTGGTTAATGTTAAACCAGGGGAATATTGTTCTTGTACAAAAACAGCTGCACAAGGCAATGGTCACTGATAAAACTTCTGTGATGTGGTAAGACGGGCACACTCTCCTTTTAAATCACTGCTGTAAACAATGGACGAGAGCAAGAACGTCATAACTTAGTGTTTATATCGACAGAGTTTCAGAGTCAATCCCTGCCGAGCGGTTTGATTTTGTATAATTTAGAACCGGTACCATAGTAACAGTCTCAATGCTTTTTGATTCGACATCGTGTGCATGTTATCACAGTTATATATTATCGCATGTTTGTTTCGATAAACTCGTACTGAGGAGCGAGAATTACATATTTGTAATTCCTGTTTACGCTTATTCAAAAGAAAATGCTGACCTGTCAAGAAGATCTAAAAATACATTCTGAACATATATCTTAAACAGAATCTGAATAGACCCAGTCTCTCCAGAGACTCTAATTCCAATCGATCTTCAAAGGGAGTAGGACTTCTTTCTTGGCGAGCTTTCAGTAAAAAAAGATGTACTCAGACTTGTTTGCTATCATCGGATTCAAATAAGATACGGTTTTGCACGCCAGTTTTCTAAATATCCGCTTCAAAATTCCCCAAAGCAGATATCGATTAATTTGGATTTTAACAGTACTCAAGTGTAACCCCTGATATTTACTTCTACTGTAAACAACATGCGTAATTCCTGCCCCTAGATAGGATCTTTAGTTAACCATGTTTACAATAATCTGAGCTGTGAAAGAAGAAGAAAAAAATCTTTTACGTATGTTATGCAAATAACCGATGTAAATCGAAAGTAAAAATAGTTGTCACCTAACAATGTTTATACTTCTCGACGTAATTCGGAAAGGGGCATGTTTCTGTTCTTTATCACTCAATCTTTTTGCTTTACCCAAAAAAGAATAAAAAATAACGACTACACAAGTCTTTTTTTTTCTCAGATAAAATCTGAAGATAACATCCCTAACAAGATTCCATCTTCAGCCTTACTTAATAACGTATACTTCAGCGTTTCTTTGCCAGTCTTAATCTACCAATCTTTTTCGCGTTTTGCTTTATTTCATTCTTTCGTTCATTTCCTCACCAAAGCAATGTTTCCAACAGAATTATTAGACAAATTCTTTGTCATCGTTCTCCATTTCTCTTCCTTCTTCTTTATCTCTGATTCTTCAGTAGAATTAAAATCATGGCTCTCGCCTATTTCCTATCCTTTTTTTTTTATCTCTAAGCAATGCTTGTTCGTTTATGATCCCCACCACTTAGTTCTTTTATTTTTTGTCTACTTGTTATATTCTCTTCAAGTATATATACTGCATACCTACTTCGACAAAAATAATACTGGAACCAAAATTAGTTACTTCTTTATAATGTAAATATCGGCCTTTTTCTCACTGTAAAAATGAAGGACAGTAACACGTATATATAAATAAATATATAGAACTTATTTTTATTCGATTCTTTGGTGACTTGGTTGTGGGTTGTTTGAAGAGTCAGCACAGACGCATACGTGGGCAACCAGGCACTTACTTCAACTCTCTGACTGTTGCTATCTGATCTCACTTAAATAGGCCAACTTCGTTTGATACATAGCCCGTCCGGTGAATTTTGTTATACTTCGGGCGACTACATAATTAGGATGTACGTTGTGGTGCATTGGATATCGGCTCGGAACGAGAAATCGGGGAACCGAGTTCGAATTCCAGCTGAATTTATTGCATTCACTTACGCGCAAATATCCTTGGGAAAGGTATTAATCCGTCTATTCCTTCCAGTTATGGGTTAAATAACAGGACAGATTGGATTCTATAGCCTTGGTCGGCAACTAGTCTACCGCAGAAAGCAATGGCAACCTACAGCGGGATAATCTTCTGCCCAGTCAGTCATGTCTCTTTCGAGACATGATCGCCCAAGCGTGTATCACGTATGGCACTTAACTGACTGACTGACATACTTGACCCCGACTCCACTGTGTTCGTCAAAACAAAAATCTAGCCTGCACCTAGGTTTCGCACTCACTGACATTTCAAAACAACATTATTTTTCTTTAAATCTTGCTAAGTAAATACACTTCTAGACAGTATTTATACTGCAGTAAACGAATATATAACATCTTTAATAAGGCTCGTACGCATATCACTCAACTCAATGCTTTCTTATGAATTTGAAAATCTTCATATTCTTTTATCCATTAAATGTTTCGGATATTTCATCTATTTCTTTGTGATCCTGTTTTTCTTTTTTACTCGGTATCACCAAATGCAAGGCAATAAAGCCAGTAAAACACAAGAGACTCTTAGATGTGGAAGAATTAGGAAGAGAAACAATAATAGCGAAAAGAGAAAACAAGTAATCAGGAAGACGGTAGATAGCTATAGACATTGCATTTAAAGTTTTGCAGATTGAGGTTGGATGTAAAGCATGAAGCCGGAAGCGAGTTCCACAAGCAAGAAGGGCGAGAAAAGAAACTGTTACTTAAGCATACATCTAGCCCAATCAATTGTAAATTTATAAGTTCTAGACACCAGTCCAGTACTGTGCATAAGTTTTTAAAAATCTTGGGACCATAGCGAAGAGCTCATGAACAATTACCAGAAAAGTATTTATAGAACAGACACAGGGAGGCAACCATTCGGCGGTAGGGAAGTAACAGCCAGATCTAGACCAAGACTTTTGCAAGAATTATTTTCGTGTGCATTTTTCTTTAAACTCATTGCCTCCTACTTTTCTCAGCATCCTTCTGTAGAACTGAATTTTGTTTGATTCAAATCTCCTCGTCATCGTTCAGGAAACTGCCATAAAAACTATTTATATTATATTTGCAATTAAACACTCCTTTTTCAAAAAAAGGAAAAACAATCTCTTAAATAGGCTAAATAAAATTTGCTTTGTAAGGGTGGATTTTTTAAAAGTCATTGGCAGTTACACTCACAACTGTATAAGGTATGCCTATGACACAGTATTGTGGTTCTACAGAAGGGTTCTGAGGATGCCATGGACCGAGAATGTGAGCAAAGACAAAGTTTTAGAGGGGGTGCAAACAAAAACAAAAATTATATTTAGCATCAAGAAGAGACAACTTAGATTTCTGGGACATGTAATGAGGAAGGATGGCTTGGAGAATCTAATACTCACACGACGAATAGAGGGAAAGAGAAATAGGGTAAAGCAACATGAGACATACTTGATGGGCTTGAGCAAGGGGATGGGGGAGAAGAGTTTGTGTGAGATACCAAGAGAAAAATTGTTATGCGCGACAAGGGAACAAGGTTTTGGAGTGGATGCAAACAAAAAGGAAACATATTTAGCATCACAAAGAGAGAGCTGAGGAAACATGGCTTGAAGAATCTAACACTCACAGCGCGAATACAGGAAAAAGAGACAGGGGAGAACAGCACTGAAGCAAATGAATGACAGAGCAGGGCTTTGGGGAAATAACAAGACAAAAATTATTAAAAAGAAAAAGGGCAGGAAAGTGTAGAGATACTTGATCGCCTACGTTCTGAAGGGACACAGCCTATAAAAAAAAGAATGGTAGATTTTTCTGATAAAATAGTCTTAGCTTCAAGTAACTTGTTCGAGTGAAATAAACACATAGACGTTCAATTGCTGCTTCATTTCGTCACTAAATATAACAATTTAAACTAAAATAAGAACTTATGTCGGATTAAAAATTTAATTATAATTTTCATCAAAACAGTTATTGATCGGTTACGTATCACGTGTAATAAAGTAACGTTTATTTTAGATATACGTATCTGTATCTGTACCCGACTTCCCACCCCGAACTGAGGCCCAAATGAATGATATCCACATTACTCCCTCGGTGGTCTCTAACATAATTTCAAAGCTTAACCACCATAAAGCGAGCGGCGATGACGGAATCCCAATCACTGTCCTGAAGAAAAGTTCTCCTGAACTCTCCTCTGTCCTCTCCAAACTCTACAATTACTTCCTTTCTGCTTCTTGCTTTCCTGCCTGCTGGAAGTCCTCCTCCGTAGTTCCAATATATAAGAACACTGATGAACACTCTGACCCCTCTAATTATCTCCTTATCAGCCTCCTACCGTTTTTTGGTATTGTTCAAAGCCTTCATCAAAGCCAAGGTGGTTCAACATCTCACAGCCCAGAGACTATTCTCTGACAAACAGTGTGGTTCCCGTTCACCAGGTCTACTGCTGATATGCTCACGACCATCACTGAATATATACTCCAGGCTCTCGACAAGAACGGCAAAGCCGGAACTGTTGCCCTAGATATCTCCAAAGCGTTTGACAGAGTCTGGCATGCTGGCCTTCTATGCAAGCAGCGAGGTTATAGTATAACTGTACAATTGTTTAAACTTATCCAGTCATTCATTTCAAATCGCACAACGAAGGTAATCTTGAACGGACATGCCTCCCAATACTATCATACGAACACGGGTGTCCCTCAAGGCTCTATTCTAGGTCCTATGCTTTTCCTTATCTACATTAACGATCTCCCAGATGTAATAAGATCCCAAGTAGGCATATACGCTGACGACACTACAGTTTATTCTCGCATCGATCAAAAATCTGCTGAGGCTGACAAAGAAGACCTCTCTGCCGAGCTTGAAAAGGACCTCTGTTCCGTGGCGGACTGAGGTAAGAAATAGCTCGTGAATTTTAATGCTTCCAAAACGAAGATGCTATCTATTAACCATCACAGACAATCGCTCCTACCCCCCCCCCCCCCATTAGCATGGATCTGGCTAGTCTCCTTGAAAGCAAACACTGCGCCTTCTCGGCTTAACTCTCACAACAGACCTCAAGTGAAATTACTAAATAGCTAAATCCGCTGCAAAGAAAGTCAGTTCTCTGTATAGGTCCAGGAGTTTTTTTTCCGCCTTAAACAATCCTGCACATATAAATATACCATCAGCCTGTGCATTGAATACTGCTGCCATATCTGGTCGAGTGCTCCTGCTATCCACCTAGGGGTCCTCGACAAAATCCAATGGAGAATCTGTAATGTGACCCATCCCGACTTGGCAGTTCGGATACAGTCATTTTCTCACCGGTGCAATGTGGCTTCCCTGTGTTACTTCTAAAAATACTATCACGGCTTCTGCTCCAATGAACTTAGCTCACTGGTGCCCCTATATATAAATTTACTCGAGCCACAAAATTAGCAACTAGGTCCCACCCTTTTACTATGAAACCAATAAATTGTAAACGCAAATTCTACTCTAATAGCTTTTTTTCTCGCACTTTCCGCCTGTGAAATTTCCTTCTATTTACTTGTTTCCCGACAGCTACAATCTCCCAGAATTTAAATGTAATGTTAATAGTCATCTCCTATCTCACTAACCTGCATCCTCTCTGTCATGTACCTTTCTCCGTCCACTCCACTCTCATCAGTATTCTCGTTCTTCTCTTATCCACTTCCTGACGCCCCCTATAACCTGTCACTCTTTCTCATAACTTTCCTCCTATGTAACCCCCAGCAAAAAAGTGGCGTAAAATGCCTCGGTTGGGGTGATATGATTTTAAAAAATACCTGTATGTATCTATAGGAACGCTGCTCTGTTTATATGTATGTGTGTGTAATAACGCATCAGATGTATTGAAAACAATGAACGATATTTTAAAAAATTGTGCCTGAAAAATAATGAGTGGTTAATTAAATGAATGAATACGATTATAATTCGATAACGTTAGTCCGGTAACATGTGTGTGTGTGTGTGTGTGTGTGTGTGTGTGAGAGAGAGAGAGAGAGAGTGTGTGTCTGTATGATTAAACAAAATACATTTTTGTTTAAATTTGTAGCGAAATAATGTATACAAGTACCAAGCAAACGTTTTTAGAAATAAATAAATTTTGAAAGTAATAATTTAATTGCCTTTGGAATCTTTCATTGAAATAACATGTATTAAACTACTAATATTTTTCTATTAACTTATATATTACAATATTATATTTAACTTATATATTACAATATTATAATTAACTAACGAAAATAATATTTAGAAATATTATAATTTATATTTAAGTATTAAGTATAATAAAATTTTAGCGGTAGAAAACTTTCATTAAAATTTATATATAAGTATTATAATCATCAATTTATAGAAAAATATATAAGTATAGAACAACAGATATATAAAGAAAATATTGAAATATTTAGAATATGTACATATTTTAAAATTTTAAAATTTTATTCTAAATATCCAAACAATTTGGTAAACAAGATGGCGGGGTCATATTTTCTTTACTATCCCTTTTATCGAATTCGAAGGCCGATAGATATACAAATGCACAAACTATATTAAACAGAAAAGACTGTATGCAAAGTATTATTGAAAAACTAAGTAATGCCTTCATTTTTCTGACATGGATAAACTGTAATTGACTTTGAAGGTTAAGTTTATTATAAATCTTAAACAGATATAATTTTCAATTGTTATCATAACTTTAATATTCTTGTCTAATAAATGTATTTTCATAACTCAACACCAAACTTCAAACACTATAGATTGTATGGCCAGGGACGACCCCTGAAATCCAGAGAGTTCGGTTCAAACCGTGACGAATGGTAAGTCTGTATGAGATCCATGTATTTATTATTTATTTTTTCCTTACAGACGTTACAATGAAATGATTTGCTTGAACATTATTTTTGATCGATATTCATATTTAAGTAGATATTCTCTTTATAATCAAACGGTATTATATATTTATTTCTACCGGCCTGATTATTTACGATAATTTTTCTGTTAAGAAAATGTGTGTCGTTCGGCAGGATTCGAACCTGCGACCCCTATCCACATAGGGGAAGCCACCATGTGATCTGGCGCGTCTTAGACCTATCGACCACGAATATCGATCAAACGAAGCCAAATTGAGCCTGTAACACAATTTTCGAATTCATCGTAATAACCATATCTGCTCTGAGATGTATCGGAATGTTAACAAATGTAAACATGTTACGGAAATTACCGAAGATTAACGAAACTGCTTATCGTTAAAAAATAACGTTCAAACAAATCATTTCAAATTGTCGGTTGTTAATAACCAGTTTCGTTAATCTTCGTTAATTTCCGAAACATTAAGATATAATAAATTCATAACAGCCATGAAAATGTGGCTGTTATGAATTTATTAAGAAATAAGTTTTTAAATATACTATCACGTAGTATAATCCTAGGATCTAAACATTGAACTCAAAATTGTGATAAGCGATTTCTTTTTAAACCGAAATTGTATGTGCATGTATGTGCGTTATGGATATCGGTACGGAACAAGAAATCGAAGACCCGAATGCGAAATCTAGTTAAATTCATTGTATTCACTTACGTGCAAATAGCCGTGGGAAAAGTATGAATCCTTCGCTTCTCCCTCCAGCTATGGGTTAAATAGCTAGAAAGATTTGGTTCTATAGCCTTGGTTGGCAACCAGTCTACCGCAGAATGTGATGGCAACTTGTTGCGGGAAAGTTTTCTGTACAGTCAGTCATGTCTCTTTTGAGACATGATCGCTCAAGCTTGTATCACGTATAGCACCTAACTGACAATATGTGGACAAGATATTTAAATTTAAGAAATAACAAATAAATGGTCGGAAGGGGTGTATTATAACATTTCAAATAACCAGATATATGCGATTTAAGATTAAATTTTAAAGATAAAGACCTATTTATAATTTATCGTATTAGCATTAATTCTTTTTAATATTCTTTGTTTATGTCAAATTCTAGTTTCCCATCAGTGCCATACATGATACACGCTTGGGAGATGATGTCTCGAAAGAAAAATATAATATTAAAATTGATGGAAATTAGAATACTCATGAGAAATCGGGGAGCCGAGTTCGAATTCCAGCTGAATTCATTGCATTCACTTACGCGCAAATACCCTTGGGAAAGGTATTAATCCGTCTATTCCTTCCAGTTATGGGTTAAATAACAGGACAGATTGGGTTCTATAGCCTTGGTCGGCAACCAGTCTACCGCAGAAAGCAATGGCAACCTACTGCAGGATAATCTTCTGCCCAGTCAGTCATGTCTCTTTCGAGACATGATCGCCTAAGAGTGTATCACGTATGGAACTTAACTGACTGAATATAATATTTGAAAACATGAGTAAGGTTTGTACTGGTCATAAAGTGGGGGATCGGTTTTCTATTGTTATGAAGTAATAAACTGATCCACCACTAATTACTACTTAATAATATAATATATATCTCCCCCCATCTCTAACTATGAGTCAAATAACAGGACAGATTGGGTTCTATAGCCTTGGTCGGCAACCAGTCTACCGCAGAAAGCAATGGCAACCTACTGTGGGATAATCTTCTGCCCAGTCAGTCATGTCTCTTTTGAGACATGATCGCCTAAGCCTGTATCACGTATGGCACTTAACTGAGTGACTTGTTAACTTACTAATTTTAAGATGCTTTTCTTTGGTTTTTCTTTGTTTTTTAAATTTAATTTAATTTTTTTAGCGTTACTTCTCTACTGGTTTTAATCCTTCACTGAATCTGAAATTATTTTTGTAATTCATACTAACTTAGTAAATTTCAATTTTCTCAATTTTTTTTCTCTTCTTTTTATAAGAGTAGATAGAATCTCCTATCGCCTGGTTTAAAGTTGACTCCCTTCTCTAAAATAGGAGTAACGGCTCTCCCTTGTTTCATGCCTTTTTTAAAAAAGGCATCTCGGCGTTTTGTGTTAAAAACCCTCGACCTGTTGGTCAAACTTGTGAAATAGAAGAATGGCTGTATTAATTTACATATGTTTTCTCATTTTTTCTAAACAGAAAAAAAAAAGAACTGAAAAACGAAAAATATTGTTTAATACTTTGATTTTTCAGTATTTACATTATTCGGATTACTGTCCTCATCTTTGCTGAAATTAACGATGTTTCGGCCGTTGTCCGCCTCGGCGTACTACAGGTGCTAGGAATTTCAAACCGAAACCTTTATTACACTCACTGGGGTATATCATCTTCATTTCTTGCGTAAAGCCACTATTGGAAGTGATGAGTTCTGCCTCTAATCCTGCTATTTACTTGTTCACTACTGCTGTAGCCTGATATTGAACTCACAACTCTAAGAATCTGGCCAGGAAGAATGCCGGAGCGTACAACGGCCGAGACGTCGTACAAATGGCAACAAAAAGAAGTACAATAGTCCGAATAATGTAATGTAAATACTACCTCATCTCAGAGATATAGACAAATACTTTGATTTTTCGTTGTTTTTTTTTTCTTTTCTGCGACTGGTTATGTGGTTATGCAAACGCTAACCATATTGTTTAGTAACCAATCTTCTGACTTATAAGTTAAAACTTAGTAAATTTCTTTTTTTAAAAGAGGCGTAGATAGGCACGCTTATCACCCGGTTCCTACTTCTCTCCCTACTCTTAAATAGGTGTAGAGGCTCGTCCCTTGCTTCCTGTTTAAGAAGAGGTTTCTGGTTCTTTTCCTCTACTCAGGCCTTAATAGTTGTGATTTTACGAGTTTTTGTGGCATATGTGGAAGTAATAATGAGGTTACCGGGTTGCCAATTTTCTGGTTGCTGCTTCCGACTATTAATTAAGTGCATAAATTCATACGTAACGTCTAGATAAGCCAACTGTTTCCTAATATCGAGATTCTTGTAGCGTCATGTTGTGCATAGATGAATGTCCCTGCAAGTGCCCTCTGTGGGCAATCTTCAGTTTTCACAGTTTCCCTTTCCACAGATGTCGTATTTGACGACTGATTACTACTGTTAATCTAGGCTTATCTTTACCAAATAACGCTAAATCAGGACAATACACAATCAAAGATATAAAACGAATCTGCCAAGCAAAAGAAAGTAAACCCCTCAGCATCTCTAACGTTATTGGTATCCGTACCAATGTTTGCAGTGTGGAATCGTTCCTCTACGAAAGGTCCTCTGACATCGTAGATCTCTGACGAATTAACGTCAACCCTATAATTTCCTGCTCTGATTTCTCGATTCCTGGATACCTTCATCTCATTAAGAATAACTCCAATGTCCACATGCATAACTTGGGAGTTTAAGTTATTGAACATCCCCCTTTGGTTAGGGAGATCTCTCTCGAAAATCCTGTTCACTTTTACATGTATCTCCGTCACTCTCTACTAAACTCTAGTAAGCTATCCATTTTTTCTTCACCGCTCGTCTTCCGCTCCTGACTATTGCATGCTAGATTGTATTTCAAACAATGTAGACAAGGCCATTTTCCTTCAGCCATTCACTAATATAATTGTGTTGTAGACTTCAATAGCAGTCATCATGGCAAGTGCCTGGAAAACTATCATCGAAATTGCTGAAGTCCAAACGCTGAACATAATCACTCAGTCTTTCACGCAAGTGGTAAATTCTCTTCCACATCTCTTCCTTACTTCTATCCCTGACTCTTGTAGTTCTGTCTTCCTAGCAATTCTAACCATAACGTGATACCTGTAAATATCTTTTTCTACTCCCGCTACATCTAGGAACTTCTTACCAGAAGAATATCTTACTGCTATCAACAAGCAGTCTGTCATTTCTTTTGTGACGTCTTTTGAAACAAAGTTTTTAGTCTCTCGCTTCAAAACAGCTACTCTGATGTCTCCACCTAGGTGAAAGCCGTCATTGATGCTTTTATCTATTTATTTATTTATTTATGCTAAACATTTCTGACTTAAATTTCCGCTCATAGACTTGGTGCACACCTGCTTGTGATGGCCGAGTTTGGAAAATAGAACTTTCATATAACTCTAGATACATATATAAAACAGTTCATACATTCAGTTAAACGTAAAAAAAATCAATCTTGATTATGGCCAAAAGTATAGCCGAATGCGCATCTGGACAATTTCAATATATATATATATATATATATATATATATATATATATATATATATATATATATCGCAGTAGTAGAAACTGTTTTTTAAATTTTCTTCTCTAAAGAGCTCAATCGTAATGAGAGCATAATTTATTAGTCATCCACATATAAGCCTGTTTCGGGGCTCATCAGTGTGGCTAGACACATCCACTTGCTTCTGGCCGGGATCGAAACTCGACCAATTTCGTTTCAGTCGGAGGCTCTAATCCCTAAGCCATAGGCGCATGGAATACGGGAGAGAAATTTTAACGTCTTTTATATAAGAAGTGCGTACACACGCCAGGCACCGAAAGAAATCGATTCATTTCTGATCTCGGCCAGAAGCAAATGGATGTGTCTAGCCACACTGATGAGCTGTGATACAGCAAAACAGGCTTGTATGTGGACGACTTATATATATATATATATATATATATATATATATATATATATATATATATACACATATTCATTTCAAATTGTCGGTTGTTTATAACCAAGTTTCGTTAAAATTCGTTGCTTTCAGTAACATATTTATATATCTAAATCCACATTAAGAGGAATCAAGGTTTTATGATTTTCGTTTCCCTGACATTTACTTTTTTAAAAAAGTGCTCCATACAATATATATTGCAGAGCAAAATATAACCATATAATTATGAATTAAAAGTACATTGCGACACGGAAATTTCTATGTTTCGAGATTTTTATCTCGTCATCAGGCAATGTTGGATGTTACTTGTAAGTCATTTTCACAACCAACATCCAACACAGTACTTTTAATTGATTATTTTAGATTATATATATATATATATATATATATATATATATATATATATATTAATTGGAGTAGATAGACTAAACTATCGCCCGATTCACACTCGACCCACGTCTATTGAACAGGTGTAGAGGCTCATCCGTTGTTCCCTGTTTAGGATGTGGTTTCCGGCTTTCTCTTTTCCATTCTTTTTACCCTTACGTAGCCCCCTGCGCATCAGTGGCGTTATCGCCTTGCTTGGGGTGATATGATTATATATATATATATATATATATATATATCTGTGTGTGCGTGTGTGTTTCATGTATTATAATTTTCCCAGAAATCTCTCTTTTATAGAAGTTTCATTTAAAATGACTGACAAGGTACAGCAAACTTTTTTTTATTCAGTTTATCCTTACTTTGTTATATATATATATATATCTATATCTATTATGAAGGGAATATTTGTTTTTGTTTTTTTTATAAGTGATATTATTTAGTGTTGGCGTTTTCTTTTATATTATATCTACTTCCGTTATTTCTAGACTTTTTTACATGGAGATGAGGCTATTATAGTCGTATTTTCTGCGAGTTTCTTTCAGGAGGAGTTTGGTACGTTTACTTGTTTGTTTAAATTGGCCCTAATTGAGCTATGG
The DNA here is from genome assembly GCA_037127315.1 of Ascarosepion bandense. NCBI lineage: Eukaryota > Metazoa > Mollusca > Cephalopoda > Sepiida > Sepiidae > Ascarosepion > Ascarosepion bandense. Next base: position 496,918 of record JBBBDQ010001887.1, read on the forward strand.
GCATAGACGCATAACGTGAATCATCTTTAATGAAATTGTATATATATATATATATATATATATATATATATTAGACATACACATACAAGCCTGTTACGCTGTATCATAGCTCATCAGTGTGGTTAGACACATTTACTTGCTTCTGGTCGGGATCGAAACTCGAAGTATATATATATATATTCCGGCTGTAAGCAAGCGTATGTCTAACCACACTGATGAGCTGTTATACAGCTAAGCTGATTTCTATGTGAATGACTATATATATATATATATATATATATATATATATATATATATATATATATATACGTATGTATAATACATAACGGGAGAGAAAGAGATAGAATGTACGAAAGAAAAGAGAAACGAAGAAAGGAAGAATGAATTAATGAATGAATGAAAGATAACTTATTTACAAACAGGATTATATATCAAAATATGTATGGCCATAATCGTGTTTTCCTCCGTTAATGGACTGTATCTCCATCGGAAGAGGCTCGTGCCAGAATTTCTGGGAACATTTTTCTTTCTTTTTTTTTTTTGCCTTTTAAATATTTTCTACTCATCTCTCTCTGTGTTATTAGCTGTGCGCACTGCAAATTATATCGTTTACGTCACTTTAGAGGGTCTTTTTGTCAACGGACACTTGGAAACAATCCGATTAATAAGTGCGTAACTTGACTTGGTGCCAAAACTGTTAGAAATATGCAGACAGTGGAAAGGTACGGAAGGGCAGAGATTCCATTACAGTTGTGTATTTCTCTACTGATGGTATAATGCAAATACGCACGCAGAAAGAGAGAGAGAGAGAGAGAGAGAGAGAGAGAGAGAGCGAGAGACCTGGGTATGACGATAAACTACATCTGGCAGCAAGGTCTGTAATTATAAAGTTTTGAAGAGCATGGAACCATCGTTTAAATAGTGCTGTTCCCAGTTATAGTGTCTCGGGGTGGTAGCACCTGTTAGGGGGTCCAAGCTATGGGCAAATAGTTAACCCCCAAACTGGGGTCAAGACACTATAAAAACAGATTTTCTTATTAAAAATGTCATTAATGCTTTTTTTATAAAAATAATTTTCCAGCAATATACTTAACTCTGGATAAAACCGTCTTTTCAAGAATTGATCAGTGAAACCTCATCTATGAACTGATTCCTTATAAAAAATACCGTTGTTATATCTGGGCAAGCGCCCCTGCTGTTCATCTCAGTATTCTCGAGGGGCTCCAAAGGAGATCCTGCAATGTGATTGGTCCCGACCTGGCAGCACGTTCTCATCGGCGCAATGTCTCTTCCCACTTTCTTTTCTATAAATATTTTCATGTCTTCTGCTCCGAAAAACTTAGATTACTGGTGCCCCTTCTACAAAAATTTACTTAGACTAGACTAGACTAGGATCAAGGTCTCAATCTTTTACAGTTGAAACAACCAAATGCAAGTAACAATTCTACTCCATCAGCTTCTTTTCTCGCGCTTCCCGTCTGTGGAACTCCCTTCAATATACTTACTTTCATAAAGGCTATAACCTCCAAGAATTTAAATGCAAAGCCAATTCCCATCTCTTATCCACTTAACTGCTGCCCTTTCCACATCACCCCGTGTATCTTGTTCTTTTCCTTTTTCCCTACCTTCGCATCCGTGGCCACTCCTCTGTTCATATCCTTCTCTTGCTTTTTCTCTTTCTATCCCTGTAGTTGGTTCGTCTTGGTCTTCACTCTTTTTCTGTCTTAAACTTTAATTCTCTTCTGTATCCCCCTGAACATCAGTGGCGGTACCGTCTTGCTTGGGGTGAAATGATTAAAAAGAATTATACGAATCTGTTCTAAAACATTGATGATATTAAATAATCCATTGAAATTGATATCTAGATCGCCATTTCCAGGTAAAAGTTTCATGGCATCCATCAATCAGTCAGTTCAGTGACATACGATCATTGGGCGATCATGTCTCGAAAGAGACAAGACAGAAGATTTTCCTACAGTAGGTTGCCATTGCTTTCTGTCGTAGACTGGTTGCCAACCAAGGCTATAGAACCAAATCTATCTTGCTATTTAACCCATAGCTGGAAGGATAAGAGACAGATTAATACCTTTCCGAATGGTATTTACGCGGAAGTGAATGCAATGAATTCAACTGGAATTCGAACTCGGCTCTCCGATTTGTCGTTCCGAGTCGATATCCACTGCACCACAAAACACATCCGTATTCGTATATAGTAAGAAAATATGCACCGGGCGTTAATTGATGATGGAACATGTTAATGATAATATATATTTTTTTTTACTTTAAAGGAAACATTCAGGATTCATCGACCGAACAGACAGTGCTACCGTAGGTTGAAATTAATAAAATGTCTTTATTAAAACAACTTGTCAGTAAAATGGGTTTCTTAATTCCACGAACTGTTATCGCTATTTCTGGTATTGATATGGAACTTCCTTGTTCATGTTGGTAATTATATCTCTCCCAAACTTCTAAAATTTCAAATTAAACGTCAACATCTTATGTTATTATTTCCTCCTTCGAATTTCATGTGTCTATAAACTTGAGGTTTAAATCTAGTGTTTGTATTGCCTATCTGCTGATGGCGTTTGAATTCCTTCGGTATCACTTGTCTTTCTTGCTGCTATTGCGATTGATGAAGAATTGCTCGGAGTCTTGACTGCTTCGCCGGCATTACTTTTTTTCTGCGTGAGAGGATAGGAAGAGAAAAAAATTGTTTAAAGCTACTAATAATTGGATATCGTGGAGTTCGATGATCACCCAAAATCCAGAAGTCGAAAATCCCATAGACCTGGACATTGTGTTGTTGCTGTGTAGCTGTTCAATAGATATCAGCTCGGAAAGTTCGAATCGACTTCATTGCAGTTAATTATGCGTAATTACCTGTGGAAAATGGTATGAAACCATATTTTCTCAGCCCAAATTTGCGTCTGAATACTTGGATCTCTAGCCGTGATTAGTAAACAATCTATGAGAAGGAAAACTCTGAGCACCAGGCTAGCAACTCCATCTCGTACAAACCTGTTATTTGTGATAGAAACCACAACAGAAATCACTAACCGGCTGAGATCTATGGTGCCATGCACCACAGGGAGTCTACGGGGTTTGTGTTTGTTCGTGCGTGCGTGTGTGTGTGTGTGTGTGTGTGTGTGTGTGTGTGTGTGTGTGTGTGTGTGTGAGAGAGAGAGAGAGAGAGAGAGTGTTGACGAAAGTTCCAAAGTAAGGTGGATTCTTTGATTTGGTATAGTTCTTAATTTGCAGTTTTATGGTACCAGTCCACGAGGTTCGAAGAAGAACGGTTCGCACTAAGATCTTCGTTTACTCGAAACCACATTTAACCATCTGAGAAAGCGACTGTATGTAGCTGTTGACGTATAGGGAATATTTATAAAAGCCTCGATATGACGATGTTGTTTCAGAACATTGTATAAGTAACAGCATATTCATAGTAAATATGTTTTCAAAACCATTAAAAAATGACAAAATATGATTTACCTGTTTACTTAATGAACAGAATCAGCCTGCTTTTCTTATTCAATGTACAGAGAAAAGAGAACATATGCTTATATATGGCAGAGTACGGAAAGAAGCAAAAAAAATAATGTTTGACAGTAACTCAAATTCGCAGCAAACCAAATACTACGATTTGTGTATGATAACATTTTATGTAAACAATTTTTATTTGTTTACAAAACCCAAAGAAAAACATGAGATTTTTTTTTTACTCTCCGTTATTGAATTAAATATCGGTCGTTGTAAGAACACTGATGAATTGGAAGACGAAATATCTACATAAGACAAACTATAATTGGAAATGAACGATTTCTCTACCCAGTTCCTTGTATGATTGCAGAGGATATCAGAAAATAAAACTGTTGTTTCCATTTCTATAAAACGCTCTGGCAGTATCTGTCAATTCAAGTAAACGTTTTATTGTTTTTTTCATAACAGATATAGAACGGTTCTAAAGGAAGCCCCACAAAAAACAGGAAATTTCGTACAGTTTATTTAATTGCTGGAATTTTTGTCACAGTTATCTAAAACAAAAAGAAAGGATAGAAATTTAGTAACCTAAGATAAAACAAAATCTCAAATGTTAGGTGTTGTGTTCAAACTGGAAAAGTTAATTTCTTATGTAATCATATCAGTTATTTTTCTGTTATTTCATTATTTAATTATATCAGTTATTTTTTTGTTATTTCATTATTTAATCATATCAGTTATTTTTCTGTTATTTCATTATTTAATCATATCGATTATTTTTCTGTTATTTCAATATATAATCATATCAGTTATTTTTCTGTTATTTCATTATTTAATTATATCAGTTATTTTTCTGTTATTTCATTATTTAATCATATCAGTTATTTTTCTGTTATTTCATTATTTAATCATATCAATTATTTTTCTGTTATTTCATGATTTAATCATATCAGTTATTTTTATGTTATTTCATTTTTTAATCATATCAGTTATTTTTATGTTATTTCATTATATCAGTTGGTTAAGTGCCTTTACATAATATACGCATGTCTATTTCGAGAGAAGACTGATTTAGCAAAAGATTTTCCCGCAATTGGTAGCCATTACATTCTGTGGTGGACTGGTTGCCAAACAGGCTATAGAACCCAATCTGTCAAATTAACCCATAACTGGAGGGAGAAGAGATGGATTAACGTCTTTCTCTACGGTATTTGTGCGTAAGTGAATGCAACGGCTGCAACTGGAATTTGAACTCGGTTCTCCGATTTCTCGTTCCGAGCCAATATTCACTGGGCACCGCTATAGTAAATCTAAAATTTTATATTTGCTTTGTAGGGCACCCTGTACATACGACATATTATGATTGTTACCTTTTCTGTAATGTGTCATTTACCCACAGGATGTCGGTGATCATAGCTCTCCAAGACTACCGATTTTTTTTTTTTTAGCGTTAAACAAGTTTTGTCAGTATTCCTCACAAATTCTGCTTTGCTCAATTTTTTCTGTAGTTATTACGTGCGTCTAACCAAATTCTTGAATCTCTCATAAAATTCTTGAATCTCTCATAAAAATGAACTAATAATAATCACTAGTTCAAACCGTGAATACTTCATCGTTTTCCTATTTTCATATTCCACTGAATTTTAATTCTTAAGAAAATTATTAAATAAACGCAGGGCGAGTTTTACGGCAATGAAATATCCGTAGAAATTCCGCTATTGCATTGAGGTTAGCAACTTGAACAAAATATTAAATGACAATCCTGAATATGAGCGTTGGTCATTAGATTAAAAAGTGAGTACAAACAAAAAGATTTGACATTAACAAATGTTTCCATGTTTCTGAAGCAGACGTTAAACATTTCTTCAATTCTTTCTTTCATTTTCGAATTGAAACAAAGTAATGTCCTTTCCTCTATTTTAAGGAGTAACGAGAAGAAGTTTAAAGTTTAATGTTCGGGTAAACAGTTCGGGAGTCTGTTTCATAAAATAGCGGTTCTTGGAAACAAGCTCTTCATATACGACATTCTTTCTTACTAATGGAATACAAAGAAACGTGAGAGCGCGTTCAGGCATGCTGAGGGGAAATAAGAGACAGTTAGGGGCCTTTTTCAAGGGCCTGTTAACAAAAGTGAATGCAACAGAGTAGTGAGGAAATCGAACTCGGCTAGAGAATCTAGTACATTCTTTAATTCCTCGAACATTTCGATGATCAGACTTTCTATTCCGAGGTCAAAAATAACATGCTGTTGATTCGGTTAATGTTGATCTCAAAAAAGAGCTCTTCATTTTTTTTAATAATATCTATTCTAATCATATATATATATATATATATATATATATATATATATATATATGCAACATTTGGATAATTTTTTATTAAGATGGTTCTAAGCATTCGGCTCACATGAGTCATCTTCAGAGAATAAAACAATATCCAAATGTTGGAGAATTTTTGTCTTTATTTTCACCTGGAATTAAAGCCAAAATACGATGTTTAGAACGGCTCATGATTAAACATAATAGACATTCATTGTCTCTTATGTTTATAATAGCTGTTCATTGTCTCTTATGTTTAACAGTATATGTTTAGAAAATTATCTGCTGCCTCGATACAATATATATATATATATATATATATATATAAGCTACAAGTGCATTTGGGAAGCTTCGTCACCTCTTATAGAATGAAAGAAGTATCAAACGGGAGACCAAGATACGGGTTCATAGACCCTCCGTTTTGACCACACTATTGTACGAATCAGAATCATGGACCTCATATAGATCCAATATCAATCAACTGGGTGTCTTCCCCAAAATTGTCTGCGTGCCATCTTGGCTATACATTTGACGATAGGGTGTTGAATGTCGATATTCTCGCTAAATAACGTTGAGACATTCTTAATGCAGTCACAGTTTTGCTGGGCTGATAATATTGCAAGGTCCTCATGTATAGTCAGATTGTTAGTTGACAAAGATACATACTTGCTTTCCCGAGAGCTTCAATCTCGCGGAGTTTAAATGTAAGGTCAATAGACACCTCCTAACACACTAACTCGCATCCATTCTCTCAAATACGCTTCCCATTTGCATCCTTACCCGTCTATCCCCCTCCTTCTGACATTTCCTATATCTAACCACTCTTTCTCACCACCTTCCCCTATGTAACCCCCGGCGCAGTACTGGCCTGGCTTGGGGTGAAACGGTTAAAAAAAAACTAAAGTCACTCACATTTTACATATAAAGCCTTTCGTATAGTTTAATCCTAACTTGTGAATAATCTTTTGTATTTCCTTAGGCCTTGGCTACAAGGGATTCCTTCAATGAGTCTATCGGTACATTTTTCAATGAAACCGAGGGCTCCGCTCCAGCAAAAAACCAAAATTATAGATGTCCTCACATGCCTCATTTTTCAAATTTCTTCTTCAAGATCCTTGTATTTTGATAGTTATATGAAGAGCTTTGAATATACGTTTAAGTCTGCAGGGATTGCCATGACACTAAGAAGGCATATTCTCTTTTTGTGGTTTTTCATTTTGAAGTTTGGACGATTAGCTCTGATTATTCTCTTTTTGCGTATTCTAAATAACTCCCAAAATGCTTGAGTTTGTACGTCTGTAACCGGGTTTGAGTGGTACTCTTAACTTTTTACTGTAGTTTCCTATCCGTAATTTTTGCATATTTTGCAATGCAGATATTAATCTATTCATTCATGTTGGGTTTTATATTGATTGGGAATTAAAACCGTGCAACCTGGCACAAGATGGTCAATTGTTTCTCTATATTTATCAAAGAATCTGTATTTTGGACAAACACAAGTTTTTAGTTTGCGTGCTTTTTAGCAAACATTCGCCCTGTGCAGCAAGAATAAAACTTTTGGTTTCAGCTTTTAATCATAAACTACATAATCACATATAAGTGGTTCGTCTATAACAGCTTGTTTGGTATCAGAAAAGCATTGACATTGAAGTGGCTTATCTTGACATTGTTTATTATTAAGTTGTCATTTTTCATCATATTTCGATTTCTGCTATGGTCGCACTACCAACCAAGTCTGCGGGAAAACCTATGGCAGGTCGTGGTGTGTTGTTATGGCTCCATTTCATGTTTTTTCTCCCCCCTTAACATTCCTAGCGTTACATAGACAAAGTTCTCTTTCGTGTGTGGGCTGTACTTAAGACACATTTTTGTATATCTCCAGGTATTCTTTCATTGTGTTGTTTTGTTCCATTCTTTATCATTCCAAATGCACCTTTATTCTTGTTTTCAATTTCCACATTTTTTCTATTTCAATTTCCAGGTCTTTATATTTAGACAGTTTTTCGAGTTTCTTGGTTGCTATTTCACAATCCGCTGGACAAGCCATATCAATTATTTGGCAAGTTTTTTTCTTTCTGGTTTTAACAATAATGACCGGTCTATTTGCTTCAATTTTTCTGTCTGTGTATATGGTGTAATCCCATAGAATGGGGCACCTTCTGTTTCTGTAACCTGTACTGGGTGATGTTCATACCATTGTTTGTTTACATATTTTCCATGGTGTTTGCACATTGTTCAATGTAAATATTGCCCAATTCTATCGTGACGATTTTTATATTCATTTGGGGTAAGTGCAGAACATCCTGAGATTAGATGGTCTATTGTTTCTTGGTATTTATTATTATTATTATTATTATTATTCGATTGTTTTCACCGATATCCGTTACGCTACCTGCGCACTCACACATTACGTATTTGGAATTAAAGATTATCCACCAAAAAATCTAACTAGCTACAATAATTATTTATTTCAGTCACGACGTATGTGTCCATAGTGGCTTCGTCTAATGCTAGAGGCGTGCATTGCGTTGGTGCACTTTGTAATATACTGGCCTGTGTTAGTCGTTAAATAATAAGAGGCAGACAAATAAATAAAATCTGAAAATGAAAAGTAAAAGCAGCTTCGTACGCGTGTATATAAAAGTTGTATTTCTATAGATGAAAGCAAATCGATACCTGAACAACACCGATCAACATTTCCCTTTGTCGACGTGGAAGAGCTAACAGACCGGAAATCTGCCACGCTAACGCATACAAATGACCAGTTCGATGTCTTGTCAAATAATTGATGGATAGTTTCCGTACAGCGTTGATTTTCCTCTAGAAGTCACGAACGGAAATCGAGTACATTTCTTAATTCTTCGAACATTTTGATGATCAGATATTCCACTCCGGGACAAAAAGCCCTTTTGTAATCAATAACCAGTGACTGATTCGGTTAATATCGATCCTGAATGTAAGCCCTTTACTTTTTATTAACAACCCAAAATTTTCTTCCCATTATATATATATATATATATATATATATATATAGTCATCCACAGACAGGTCTGTTTCGATGTATTACAGCTCATCAGTATGGTTAGACAATGGATTGCTTTTAACCCAGGATTGAAACCCGAACGAATTGGCGTCAGTCGCCGATTCTACACCTGAGCTGTGGGCGCTCGGTAGAAGGAGGCAGACCTTTTAGCGTGTATATTATCATTATACACGCCCACTAGCTGAGAGCGTTCTAATTCATTGCTGAATGAACGATGCGTAGATGCTAGAGTAGCTACAGTTTTTCAAAGTCTGCCATTCTTCCAGAGTGTTCAATCAGGGTATATATATATATATATATATATATAATGTAGTACTCTTGATATGTAATCCGGGTAAATTCCAAAGGAGACGAACTCGAGAATTTAACACGCAAGTTTTTAGCTTACTAATATACTGAGAGGTTTTGCGTAAATTTTTCAATCCACCGACAAAGCAAAACCTGTAAAGCAAAACACTAAATGTAAGGCCCATTTCTGTTACTGAACAATTTAACACAACATAACTTAATATAGCATACCTTTAAACTATCAGTCAGTCAGTTAAGTATCATAAGCGATATAAGCTTAAGTGATCATGTCTCGAAAGAGAATTGATTGACTGGGCAGATTTTGCCGCAGCAGGTTGTGTTAGACAGATTGTAAACCAAGATTTAGAGCCAAAACTGTCCTGCTATTTAGCCTATGGCTGGGGGAAAGACGGATTAATATCTTTCCATGTAAGTGTATAATTTTATCATATATATATATATATGTTAGTACAAAGATTTCGTCACTTTAGTAGATCTAAAAGCCCGGATGAGTGAAGACATCGTAACAGTGTTCTCATGAAACTAAAAACGCTCTACCTCCACTAGGATATCGAGCACTTTACGATAAAAACATGCCAAAAAATAACTTTTATTCTTGAAACTACTACAAACAACAATCATGGCACTAAACCTTGTCAAAACACAACACAATATATATATATATATATATATATATGAGTGATTCTACGTCAATTCAACGAAATCTTTCTTAGAATGTAGTTTTCAATTGTCAAATTTGGCATATTGTGCCATTTTGAAATTAACCAATCACCTGCGTGATCCACCCCATGTGATTATTTTCTCTGTCGTTTCCATAAAGCTGATAATTACAAGCATTGACCAACAGCAACTGAGGAACTGTCATCGGCTATATTCCCAACAATAACAGTAATACTGGTGGAAATAAAATTTCTATGCAAAGGATTATATAAAAAAAAAGAAAAGAAAACAACTACAACAATACATCGAGTGGTTAGCTAAGTCTGTTTAAAATATGCATCACACCAGACAGCCTAAACTATTATTATCACTTACGTTATTAATGATATTCACACTGTTGGTTTGATTACAATAGTTTTCTGTACTGAAGCTGAACACTCATAAATTCCTTGTTTTGACAGAGTCCAAAAGTCTCTAAGTGGTGGGTGATTCATTCTTTTCTATCCTACAACTTTTCTAACTCAGACTAAACACCGTTAGCCTCCCGTTGATCTACTGTTATTTCCAAGTCATGTGTTCTGACTAGCTATATATATATATATCCCTTAGTCCCACCACTCCTGACTTAAAACTGGGACCCTCCATGCTGTGTACACAAAAATATATAATATCTATTCCCTTTGTGTTCATGTTGTAAGAAATAAGTTCAATTTGGAAAATTTTATTTCCAAGAACTGCTGCTTTTGGGAACTGAGACCCAGCAGGATGTTTTCTACTCCCGACAATCATGACCTCTTCAAGTCTAGAGTTCCATTATCGATTCTGGATATCCTTCCCTTTCTTGCCCCTTTTTAAGCTCATACATCACCGAACACTAACCCTCTACCTTGAGTAGACCTTGGGCTTTGTAGTGGACGGACATTCATTCATTTAATTAACGAATTTTGCGCCGCTGTGGTCACATATCACAACTGTGTTCCGTGGAGACATTCAAACCAAAATAATGCAATGGTTTACCGATGGCTTTTAAACCATGGATGTTCATGTTATCCTGTCTCTCTAATCAGAAGTTGAAAAAGCAAAACCTGCAACATGTGATTAGAATTTATTTTTTCTACTAGACTCACGATGCTATATGGAGACCGTGTACTCAGTCAGTCAGTTAAGTGCCATACGTGAAACACGCTTGGGCGATCATGTCTCGAAAGAGGCATGATTGACTGGGCAGAAGATTATCCCGCAGTAGGTTGCCATTGCTTTCTACGGTAGACTGGTTGCCGACCAAGGCTATAGAACCCAATCTGTCCTGCTATTTAACCCATAACTGGAATGAAGAGACGGATTAATACCTTTCCCAAGGGTATTTGCGCGTAAGTGAATGCAATGAATTCAATGGAATTCGAACTCGGCTCCCCGGTTTCTCGTTCCGAGCCGTTAACCACTGTACACAACGCACGTGTAATACTAAGACTAAATGCCTTTCGGTCGTACCAAATAAATATAGGACATTACATTTGGGGACGGCGTGGCTGCATGAACTGTTAGAAAGTTGTTAGTGTTGATAGCCAGACACCTTAGGGATCTACTGAAGGTTTTCTGCATAGATTTACTTCTATAGCCTTTTACGTGTTTTGGATATAACCGCAAGACAAGCAGAGGTCTAAATCTGTTTTCCTTCCTTTATATAGACTGCCGTCCTAAGCTTGTCAGATTCATTTATCCAAACCAACTAGCTATGGAATACCAGTTTCTGCCTTCGTCCATTCCTCAGATTGGAGCTGGATTTAGTTGTCAAAGGCTGTACACATATACAAGTATTATACAGATACTGGGAGGTTGTCCCCACTATTACACTCAGCTATGACAAGCTTTGTGACATAATATTCGTATATAAACATTTATATACATTACGTGTTTGGGAAGCTATAAAAACAAAAACACTAACGGTTTTGTTAATATATAAAACATTATGTCAACAGAAACACTAAAAAGCTAGACAAATTTCGAAGCAGATAAAAAAAAGAAAAAAGATAGAAAAAGATAACAGAAAATAATATATAAGACATAAACTTAAAATACTCTGAGATTATGAAGTCGTTATTTATAGGCTTACGGCCATATCACGTTGAATACACCGGTTCTCGCTCGATCACCGAAGTTATGCCGCGTTGAGCCTGGTCAGTACTTAGATGGATGACCGCTTAGGAATACCAGGTGCTGTAAGCGTTTAGTGACGGATGTGCGTTGTGGTGCAGTGGATATCGGCTCGGAAAGAGAAATCGGTGAGCCGAGTTCGAATTCCAGCTGAATACTCTGCATTTACTTAAACACTGGTACCCTTGAGAAAGGTATTAATCCATCCCTTCCTTCCAGTTATGGGTTAAATAACAGGGTAAGACTTGGCGGCCCTGCCCTTAAAAATAAATCCCAATAAATCTTGGTACTCGAAAAGAAAAAAGTATTACTAGACACAAAACTTATATAAAAACAAACAATAAATTGTTGAAAGAAAAAAGCAATAAATAAATAAAATTTAGTTGGCAATGACCCTCCGAGGTTGATATGTTATAAAACCAAAACAACCAACCAACCAAAATCATTATTTATAGCATACAATAAAATCATTAATCCTACGTTTTTATCAGTACTCAAGTCATTTTTGTAAGAACTGATTGCTTAGAATATCCGACTCTACACACAACTATAACTTTTTATGAGGCAATTAATAAAGCATATGCATTTATACATTCATCAATAAAAAGATTCCTTTGAAAAGACAGTTTGTTCATTAAATTCTATCATGTACGGATGTCGTCGGAAAAAAAAATAAAACCTCTTATTTACTGGCCAGTCAGAAGTTAGTAAAAAAAATCTAAAAGTTGATCGATTCTATTTTTCAAAATCCCATAAATACGCGTGATTTTGGCTTTCTCTTCAGCGAATAATAGTTCCTCTACCAGACGCAGGTGACATGCTCTTCTTACTATTTCTATATCTCCTTTTTCCTTATGTACCGTCAACAAAGAAAGAAAGAACAGCACAGAGAGCTGCAAGTTATCCCCACGCACTTTCCTAGTATCACTTCAGGACACGCTTCTCTACTAGATCTTTGCTTCACCTCTGTACCTGGGTCCTGCAACGTTTCGCAGCCTTGCCATCTCGGTAACTCCAATCATGCTGTTGTTGCTGTTAAAATATCTCACCACACACATTTTCCCAGGATCCTTCTGCCAAAAGGATCTCCTACTGCTACCAAAGAGCAGACTGGGATGCGTTTCGCGACTTCCAATGCAACGTCCCTTGGGAAAAGGTTTTCACTCTCCCAGCTGAGGACTGCGCCTTTGAAGTCTCTTCCTGGTAAAAGCTGATCAGGAAGTTCCGTCCAAAATCTAATTCTTCCCTCTGGTTCTTTCCTGCCTGTTCGGCCACCATTTCCCGAAGAAGTCACTATTTTCGGTTATTTTGGAGCCATGTGTCTGAGTAAAATAGGTTCCTATTTGCTTCTGCTCGTAATGAGTGTAACAGGAACCTGAATGACGCTAAGCTGTTGTTTGCCGAGAGAATGAGGCAGCACATAGACACCTGCAAGTTCCGCTTCGAAGATTATTGGCGGCTCTGTAAACGTGTGCTGAACAACAGTAAACCCTCCATCTCTCCCTTAATCAATAAATTCGAGGTCCTCACGGCATCTGTGAACAAGGCGAGTGCTTTGCTCGCAGATTCTCATCAACTCTACACTTGACTAATCTGGAGTATCCACACCGTCTTCCCTCTTAGACCTGAGGCTCAACTGAAAGGTGTTTATATAACTCTCTGTCTGGCATTTAAGATAACATCGAAACTTGACCTCCATAAGAAGAAATGTGTCCCTGAACTCTCTTCTGTCCTCTCTAAACTTTATAATTACCGCCTTTCTGCTTCCTGTTTTCCTCCCTGCTGGAAATCCTCTTCTGTGGTTCCTGTATTTAGGAACTCAGGGGAAGCCCATCTAATTATCGCCCTATCAGCCTCCTACCAATTTTCGGAAAAGTGATCGAGTCTATTATCAATGTTGAAATAGTTCAACATCTTACTGCCCATAAACTATTGTCAGAGAGGACAGTATGGATTCCGCTTTGCCTTGTTTGGCACGCTGGCTTTCTGTGACAGCTACAGGGTTATAGTATCACAAGACGCTTGCTTGATCTGATCGAATCTTTCCTATCTAACCGCATAATGAAGGTCGTCTTAAACAGACATGCCTCCACAACCGACCACACGAATACCGGTGTCGCCCAGGGCTATATTCTAGGCCCGACGCTCTTTCTGATTTTCATAAATGATCTTCCTGACGTGATAAAATCTCAAGTAGGCTTCTACGCAGATGACAACACCATTTACTTGCTCATCAGTAAGAAATCAGGCGAGGTGGACAAACATAACCTTGCTGCTCATGATCTTGAAAAGAACCTTCACTCTGTGGTAGACTGGGGTAAGTAATGGTTTGTAAAATTTAATGCTTCTAAAAAAGCTGCTTTTTGTTAATCCTCACAGACAGTCTCCTCTGTCTTTCCCATAAGCATGGAGCATCCGTGTCTCCCTAAAAAACAATATACTGCGCCTCGACCTCACCCTATCATCCGACCTCAAGTGGAACCATTACATTAAATCAATACCTAAATCCACTGCTAGAAAGGTTGGAACACTGTGTAGGTCAAGGAAGTTTTTTTCCGCCACAATCCATTTTGAACATATACAAATCAACCATCCGACCGTGCATAGAATACTGTTGTCATATCTGGTCAGGCGCCTTTGTTGTTCATCTCAAGAGTCTCAACAGGCTCCAAAAGAGAATCTGTAAAGTGATCAGTCCAGACCTGGCAGCTCGATTCAAGCCACTTTCTCACCGTCGGGATCTACCTTCCCTCTCTCTCTTGTACAAATATTTTCATGGTTTCTGCTCAGACGAATTCAGGTCATTGGTATCCTTTCCTCAAGAATTTACTCGACAGGTAACAAGGCCCAACAGTTTTACATTTAAATCAACCAAATGTAGCCGACAATTCTTCTCTATTAGCTTCTTTTCTCACACTTCCCGCCTGTGGAACTCTCTTCCGTATACGTGCTTTTCTGGCAGCTACAACCTCCAGGAACTTACTGTCAATTCCGTTCTCTTAGCCACTTGACTCCTGCCCTTTCTGCATCACCCCCGTGTATCTTGTTCTTTTCCTTTCTTACTCTACCTTCGCAATTGTCATCACACTTGTATTTTCATCGTTCTCTTGCCCTTTCTCTGACACCTCCTCTAACTGTTTCGTCTTTCTCTTCACTCTCCTCCTGACTAAACTTTTACTCTTGTGTAGCCCTTTGTGCATCGGTGGCGGTACCGCCTTGCTTGGGGTGAAACGATTAAAAAATTGTTTGGCACAGGCTTTTCAGCCAACTCTAATTTAGAAAAATGTAAATGCTATGTCAATCACTCTCTGTTGTTCTCCTGATTATTGTTTCACTGTTGAGTAACTTCCTGCGTCTCGGTGGCTTTATTGTCTTGCAATGGATAACCTAAATTAAAAAACAAAGTCAAAAATGCTTAAAATTTTGAAACTTCAAGAAAAAGCGCCCTCTGTCTTTAAATTCAGAACGCCGTTATTGGGTGAACATTCGTATTACAAAAAATGGCCTTTAGATTGTATGACTCCATTATTCTCCAGTTTCGTAAACTATTAACAATGAATTTAAAGAGTAACATGAAGTTGTATAATAAATTCATTTCCAATGAGAATAATGAACGATAATAACATTAATTTCATTCCTTAAGGATTTAATCTCAGAAATTTGAAATTACAGAAGCCCACCGTAAAGCTGATTTACATTGTCTGATATTGAAGGTTATAATTAGAATACATTGTGAAACAATGCTCTGCAATACGCACATTATATCACGTCCCAAGACAATTCAGATGTTTTAATTTTCTCAAGATCTTGTTGCATAGATTTGGTGCACTAACTTATTATAGGCAACCTGATTGGGACAATCTCTAGTCGTGATACATAGTCGGAAGTCGTAACATTGAAAGATTGTGTACCCTCCAATCAAGAGAGAAGTTCCTTTATTTATTACGTTTTTTTTTTTTTTTGGCAAATCTTCTGAGGGCCAACTGGATTCGACTCTCTACAAAACATTTGATTCTCTAAGATCTGTTTTTGTTCGCTGTCGTTTTTACTTTACAGAAAAAACAAACAAACAACAACAAAAAAAAAACGCAACGAAAAACGGTAGATGAAAACGATCCCAAAAAGATAGTGGATGGGAAACTCAAAAGATAACTTTAAGCAGTGTTTAGATAATACAACGATTAAAGGGATGTTGAAATGGATTAGTTGTTTTTTGTTTATATCAGATAGCAGGGTATACGAGGATGTACAGCCAAATTACAGGCTCGACGAAGAAGTGATTTACTTGGATTCATTATCTATCTATCTATCTATCTATCTATCTATCTATCTATCTATCTATCTATCTATCACTCCGCTCATATCTATCTAGCTAGCTAGCTAGCTACCCTTCTGATGTTGAATGCAACAGAAACTGAAATATGCTTATGCATTTTAATCAACTTATCGTGATTTGTAACTTGAATTCAAATCCAATATTGGAGAGCCGATTTTGAATTGGAAGGAAGTGTGTTTTTGTATTTTCGAAACTTTTATCCAGTTCAGTCATACACTGTACCTTCTGGGATTTCCATTCGATATACAAGGTTTTTATCGGAACAAAGAAAAGAAAACCCAAAAAATAAAACAAAAAAAATGGAAAAGTGCAACCACCTTTCATTATTTGAATTTAATAACTCAGCAATATCTTCAGATAGCTTGATGGATATAAACATATATACATATATATAAATATGTATGTGTATGTGTGAAAACAAAACATTATTTTACTTAAAAATACTGAAAAGCTGATATTTTAATTAATTTGAAAATGTTAACAAGTAAGCCAATAAATTTAATGAAGAATCTGTTAATGAAGAGCTTCCACAACACAGCAGAAGAGTGAAATAAAAAAAATATACTCAATCCAATAAAGCATCTCAACACCAAGAAGAATTTTTCTCCTGTTATCTCTAGAACTCGAATTTTAAAAGAAAAATATTAGATTGTCAGCAAAGTAACAGAGAATATTCAAAACGAATACGTGATACGGGGTAACAAAAAGAAAAAAGAAACTTGCAAATGCGATTATTTGAAATTATATTAGTAGCATATGAGACGTCTCTTGCAATATTAGTCAACCAGTTTATCATTTTCCACTCATAAATTTTGAAGCCATTTTTTATATGAAATCTGGAAGGGAGTCCTTAATTATTTCTGGATATCTTGGCAGTCAGATAAAAATTCTAATTATTAAAGAAGAGATGGCATTTAGTGAAGTTATATTCTAAAACGAGCAAGCCTAAAGAATTTATTGTCAGTCCCTCGGATTGATTTGGCTGGATGAGGTCTTCCATTGATTAAGCTGAATTTGGTATTTATTCGCGCCTACGGTCCCATCCGGAAAGAGAAGTACTGCTTGGCATTTAACCCCGACCCCTGCAGATTGTTATAACGCGCGTGCGCGCACACACACACACACACACACACACACACACACACACACACACACACATATATATATATATATATATATATATATATATATAAACAGTATAAAAACAGTAACAACATCTGCAATTTATGGATTACTCTTCAATTATGAATTGAGTTCCCTCGGCTGCTGGCGTGTGTATAGATTGTGTATATATAACACGCTAAAATTTCCCCTCTCTTTCAATTGTCTGCTGATAGCTTAGGAGTAGGCTACCGACTGATACCAAATTGGTCAAGTTGCTATCCGATCTAGGATGCAGGCGGATGTCTAGTCACACTGATGAGCTGTATTACAGGCAAACGAGCTTGTATGTGGATGACTATATATATATATATATATATATAGAGAGAGAGAGAGAGAGAGGGGGGAGAGAGAGGGAGAGTAAATTTATAAAGTAACTTTTCATTGTTTTAATGTTCTACATCAAAACTCTCTGCAGCAACAGTGTCAGGGATATTGCGTTTATAGATATAGACAATTTGGACAAAATATTTCGCACCAATGAATCTGAAGATGGCATCTGATGGTGACATCTGATGGTGACCATGTACTGTTACTTTTGTCAATATATTCATATCTATCTATCTATCTATCTATCTATCTATCTATCTATCTATCTATCTATCTATCTATCTAGTTGTCCGTATACACTCTCTCAATATATATTTGTTAGATTCTCTATCTACATCTCTAAATAATCTGTTTTATTATTTTATAAAATAAAAAATGATTTCTGTACAGATGTCAGCTATTATACTTGAAAACATGAGTAAGAGTGAAACCAACCTCTCTCTCTCTCTCTCTCTCACCCCGTGCGTGTGTGTATGTGTGTGTCACTCTGAGATAAATGTAAAGTATATACTCCGCTGTGAATATAATCAGATAAAGAGTGTGACGCTCTTGATGGATAAAAAATCTGTAAAAAGGAGCCAACATAATGGTTTCGATCCAGTTCAACCGTAATTAGAACACAGCCGATAATGAAATTCTTAACAAATTGGCTTGACGCAGTTTGCTTTTGGAACATTGTCATAGTACAAGAAAATGATACAAAACTGCATAAATATCCCATTTTTATACATTGACGCATACAACTCTTATTCTTCTATCTGTCTTGTCCTTTCAGAACGTGGGCGATTATGGTTTTCCACGTCTCTCTATCCCTGGTGGCTCTTAACTGCATTTTCCTTGTTGCACCACGCAACACACGTTCTGACATCCACCTGCTCAGGTCATTCAAATATGTTATCCGCTGCTTTCTCCTGTCTCTTTTCCCCATCAACCTAGCCTGTTAGTATCAGGTTCTCCAAGCCCTCTTTCCTCGTTGCATGCCCTGGAACTGTAGCTGTCTCTTCCTGATACGGAGTACTCATTTCCTTTTCGTTTCCATTCTTTCCAAAACCTCATCATTGCACACATGTTCGATCCATGATATCCGCAGCATCCTTCTGTAGAACTACATTTCACTTGCTTCAGGTTTTCTCCTTCATATTCGATGATATTGTCCAGCAGTCGACGCATCCAATACCAAGCGAGAATTTATTTCACTCTCGTAAAATGATACGATTGATCGAAAACGAAACTAGGCTCCAATGATTTGGATGCAATTAGGTGTTTTACTTTTATCAGACTCATAACAACATTTCTAACATTTAGAGAATCATTATTCGGTCGTAAGAAAAAGAACCAACATTTTCACGAGTTTTCAATGACCTTTGCCATCTTTCACAAGGATTGTATATTCTGTCGTAAAAGAACATTTTGTTTGGGTCATAAACATCAGACGTGTCATCTAGTGGAACAAAAACCGAAATGGAAAAGTCTCAAAAACAAAGATACGATGGCAAAAAGGAACTTAGTTGGTAGAATGATTCGTTCAATTTACTAATGTAATATTATCAGAGTGTAACAAAATTATCAGCAATCTTTTTGGGAAGTGATTAAAAATCATGCAGTTTCGTTGACCTGTTGCAATATATACAAGAAGTCTTCTCTTGAGGCTTTACAATCCATGCAAAACATTCAAGAACCGGGAACGATCAAGATGTAATATATATATATACAACAGTCATCCGCAAACAGATCTGTTTCGCTGTATTACAGATCATCAGTACGGCTTAGACTCCGGTCGCTTCCTAACCCAGGATCGGAACCCGACTGAATGGGCGTCAGTCGGCGTTTCTACACCTAGCCCACGAGCGTCCAGTAGAAGAAAGTATGCTTTTTAGCGCATATAAACACGCCCAATAGCTAGAGTGCATCAGTTCATTATCGAATACATATATATATATATATATATATATATATATATATATATATATATATATGAGAAAGTTTTGTTTAAAGTGTAAATTTATTGTTGTTATTATTATTAATAATTGCTTTTTGTATGATATATTAAGTATCCACAATGGTATTTGTTATATATATATATAGTCATCCGCAGACAGATCTGTTTCGCTGTATCACAGCTCATCAGTATGGTTAGACCGCCGATTGCTTTTTACCCAGGACTGAAACCCGACCGAACTGGCGTCAGTCGGCGATTCTACCTCTGAGCTACGGGCGCACGGTAGAAGGAGGCAGTTTTTTACCGTGTATATTATCATTATACACGTAGAATACTGAGAGTGTTCTAATTCATTGCTGAATGAAGGATGCGTAGATGCCACATTAGCTACTGTTTTTTTCAAAGTCTACCATTCTTCCAGAGTGCTCAATCAGGGTGTGAGAGCGTAAATAGTCATCCGTAGACAGATCTGTTTTGCTGTATCACATCTCATCAGTACGGTTAGACAGCCGATTGCTTTTTACTCAGGACTTAAACCCGACTGAATTATGTATAGCATACACCCATGTGTGTATATATATATATGTGTGTGTGTGTGTGTGTGTGTGTGTGTGTGTGTGTGTGTGTGTGTGTGTGAATAAATACAAAAGAAAACTTATCTTAGTCGCTTCGTCCTCTGAGACGTCTCTGAGAGATTTTATCAAGGCAAATGCCTTCAGAGCGCGAAACGCCTCGGCTAAGAAAAAAAAATTCTCTCTATTCCTATTGTTATTTTACAGATATAAAAAATATTCATATCTCTGTCTCTTTCTCTTTCTCTGTCTGTCTGTCTGTCTGTCTGTCTCTGTCA